>JAMXBD010002578.1:0-182193 GCA_024138025.1 Combretum micranthum
ACGATCCGAAATTAGCATAAAACTCCTCAATTTACCTTGAATCAATCGATTTCTCTTCTCTTTTTTCTATATCAGTAACCTATCAAACAAGGGATGTCTATTTATGATTATAACTAAACCATATGTTTTAATATTTAATTCAATAGAAACATAACAAACAACCCTTACCATGCAACCTAACGAAAAAGCTATGAGCCTTCTTGTTCACTCGAAGCACAAATGCTTTCAACACCTAATACATTTAGTTTTAAAGATATAGAGATGTATCCCTTTTAAAGATTGCAAAAAGAATAAGAGAGTGGCTTACCTAAATCTCTTGTTGATCCTTCGAAGGAGATTCTAGTAGAGGGAGATTTAAGGTTTGAAGGGTTATGAGAAACTATTGAGGAAAGAAAAAATGCGTAGTTAATGGGCATTCTGGTCCTTTAAGAGTGACCAATTTGCCCTTTCAGTATTTAACAAATGACACTTCCTTATCCCTCTATATAAAACTATATATTTTTATATTACACTATAATATCGTACTATCCTATATTTTTGTTTTAAATCATGTTAGAAGGATTTTAAATGGTTAGTCATATTAATTCTTGTATTTTCAAAAACCTAGTTCGATTCATGGATCTACTGTGTCATATCCAAATTCATTTGTATCCCCTATGTTTTGTTCTTGTTTATTTTCTTAATTCAACTTTTGAAGAATTTCAATTGTTGTTCATACTTTTATTTCTTGTTTTTGTTAAATCTTCTGAAAAAACCCCTATTTTTTTAATTTCTTTTTTTAAGGTATTTAAATCATAATATATAAAAATTTTTTAGTTTAGTCTTTGAGTCACATTTTCATCTTTTTGTTGTTCATATTTGGGTTGTATGGATATTGTCTTTTGGGTTATCAAGAGTCTTATGGAGTATTCCATGACATGACTTTGATAGTATCGTTTCTAGCTTCTTCAAGACTCTTGGCACATCATTATTTTAGTATTAGAGCCTCGGTTTGAAAATGGTGGAGATTGTTGTTTGATTAACATTTGAATTGCAGGGAAAATGCTAAGTGAGAGTATTGGATTAAGATAACAATTGACGAATCTTGTGGAGAGTGTGTACAATTTAAATCCTATATGCAAGAGCAAGCGACTAACTTGATTTGGTAGGCATACATAAGAATAGAAGATAAGAGGGTGACTTTGCAGAAGGAGGAAGGGATAATTTCAATCCCAAAGTAAAGTATGATGTGATAGGAATCACTAATGTGTGAATTAAAGATAATCAAACTAAGATTCCCAAGTTTGATTGAAGAAGAATGCTAGGGATGAAGGTAGTGCAAGTGTTTGTATTATAAAATTTGGGCAATTTGGAGTCTCAAGTTTTAATTTTTGCAATTTATTTTACTTACTTTAAGATGGATTTCATTTGTCATTTTTTTAATACCTAGAATCTAAGTGGAATGTCTTGCAGATTAGGATTTTATATTTATGGAAGTTATAATATTATAACTACAAAATGTTTCCCTTTCACAATAAAAGAAATTAAATGGAAAACTTTTTTATAATTATATAGGGCAAACTCTCATAATTTATAAGATCCTAGTTAGTAAGACTGTCTACAAGGATATCAAACGTTAAAAAAAAAATGGCATATGGATTTCGTCTCATATCAACATAAAATCCATTAAAGTGTCTAATAGAAACTCTAAAATTCGACTCTATTTGGAAGTAAGATCATTAATTTGTAAAAACTACAATTTTATGCTCTAAATTGCTCAAATTTGATAGTATAGAACCTTATATCCTAAGAAGGCTAGGTGATTACTTGGATTAGGAGCAATAAGTAGAGAAATTGTTTGAATGTTACATGTATGATGAACAAATTAAAATCATGATGGCTATTTTGAAATTTACAAGATGTGTTTCTTTATGGTGGAAGAATGAAAAAGTTCAAAGAGATAAAATGGTGAGGTAAAAGCGTCAATGTAGAGCATGATAAAGTGAGTATTGTCGAGTCCAAATTTTGATTCCTTTAAAAAATTTCAAACTGTATTAAGCTTGATCCATTTAATACGGAACACTCGATCAACAATCAATAGAGTTTGCACAAAATGTCAAAATTAAAAAATAATATTTTCATTGAAGTTGACCCCGACTGAGGTAAAAAAAAAAAAAAAAGATGAGTCGAAAACCAAACAACGGTTTGATTTTCGATTTGATCAGTAGTCTATTAATGAGAAAAAATTACTAAGTTTGATAGCTACTAAAACTCTAAAGAGTCATTTAGACTTTCATGGATTCTGTGCATTTTGGATGTAATGGGTCAAAACTAAACTAACAAAGCATTTCTTCTTAATTTTGATTTTTTTTTTCAGTTTTTTTTTTGTTTCAATAATAAGTTTAAAGAAAAGTAAGGAAAATATTTTTGTGTTTTTATGGAGGAAAAAAAATCCAATTTTTGCTCCCCACTTTTATTATTTTTTTAAAGCAAAAGTTCTACAAAGAGAATTTTTTAAAAAAAATTTTTCTAACTGCCTCGAGAGTGCTTATGTATTTGCCAGTTGGAACTTGAAATAAGATCCTAAAAGAGTCTTAGCTTTTTATTTCATGTTTGGAGAACACCTAAAAATATCTTAACTTTTATTTTTGAAAAACATTTTTTTGGTAACTTAGTAAATAAGTAAGTGATAATATTTATATGCAGGCTAGCAAAATCATTTTTATTATACATATTCCTTAATTAGGAAAAAGTAAAAAGAAAGAAAAAAGATAAAATAATTTCTTCCTTTTAAAAATTTTTTATGCCGAGCATATATTTATATATTCTTTTAAAAACGGTACGAGAATCATTCAAAAACCATTCTTATCTCAATTGTCGCCCACTTAAAGTCACGAAGGGTCAAAAGAGACGAGTTTGTATAAAGGTTCAGGATGTTACAAGAATTTGAGATTCTAGTTTTAAAAGGAGTATGCATGGAATGTTTGGGTGTGACTGAAAGGATTTTGTCAAGAAGGTGGAGGATCTCCAAAATTTTACTTCTTTCACTCACCTCCCCAAAAACCCAAACCTTATTTATTTTTTCAGTGCCGATTCTCTGCCGCTAGTGTATCTTCTCCATCAATCTACTCTCAAATATCACATCATATTGAGGTAAGTGATGGGTGCGATTTTAACCCTAATTTACATGTATTTGTGTGTGTATACATTTTTTTTTGACACTCGATTTGTGTTTTCTTAGTGAAAGTACATAAATTTGGATGATTACATAAAGCATCAAAAGGTTTGGATACTACTTTATGAGCTTTTTTTGCACTAAAATGGCACTAGAAACGGTGGATTATGCAGTGGAATCTGGGTTTGGAATCTCGTTGTTTAATTTTTTTTTTCTTTTTTGAGAAGTGTGAATTTAGATTCTAAGTTAGTTCGGTCCTGGCTATATTCAAATGTTTAATCTGAGATTTTTAAGTTTTTAAACTTTTATAGCAAACAATTTCATGATCACTTCTTTTATAAAGTTTTAGAGTTAAAAGTTGCACTTTATATTTTTTCTTCTTTGTAGCCATATTTGCTGTGAGTCAATACTGTTTTGGGTTCTTTTTACCTCATTAGTTTAATCACAATTAAAGGGGAAAAAAGAAAAAAGGAAGTCTGGTTACGTCTTGTTGGTTTAGTTTTAAGCATAGACAAGGTTTGTTGGGGAAAGGAAGGTTTTTAGTGACTTCGTTGGAATAAAGTGGGTGGCTTCCTCTTTTTTGCTCCAAAATCTCACATTCTTTACTTTGGGTGATGGTCCATTGATTCTCTGATATAGCTTGAGCGTCAGTGGACTTTAAGGTGAAACTACAGAGAGACTTGAGTAGTAATAGGGGAAACATGCAATAATTACAACACTGTCATTGATCACGAAGCTAGGGATAAAATCCCAAAGCCATGGCTATAGTGACAATAAATAGCAATGGTTTAGGGCTTTAGCAACGGCATGGAGGTATGTGCATATGTTTAAAAGTTATGGGATAGTGAAAGCAGGCTTTGAGAGTTTAGAGGGCTCCACACCCGAGCAATAGTTTTTTTGAGGTATATTTGCAATTTTTCCAATAAGATAATATATTTTTGGAAGTAAGATAATATTTTTTATGATTCAATATTCATAATTGTTGTTTAGTATATTGACAATTTTGAAAATAGTGATGCTATATAGTGGTCAATGGGAGTGGGAGGTAGGTTAGCAGAAAGATATGGAGCTGGTTGATAAGAAACAAAAGCCTAAGGTCTCATTTAGTTAATTTCATGGCATAGATTTAGGAGAAAACTTGAACAGGAAAGTTTAATGTGATTCCATGGCTCATTTTGTTGGAATCTTAATGGCCAGTGGAGGGAAGAACCAAAGTTAATGTAAAGTGGTGTCTATTTTTGCAGCAATCAATACATTAGATGATATAATCAGATCTGTGTGATTAGTTATGAACTAGTGATTTGCAAACACATTTGTTACTTGTTTCAACTGAGGATGGTGGAATCCTACTTCACTATTTCACATGTGGCTTGGAAGTCTCTGGAAAAGTTAGATAAAAAGATATGGAAAAAATATTTATCTCGTTGTTTTTATTTTCAGCTTAAGTCATAACATTTGCCTCTAGACAGTGCAAATGTTTTCTTTTCTTCTACTTGATGTGCTGTACTATTCCCATAAAACTTAAGGGTCTTAAGAAAAGGTAGTTACCATAATTATGCTCTGCCATGGAGGAACCATGAAGATGCTATAATCCCTTTAATGTATAAAATAATCACATACATTTTGGTAGTGTAAAAATCTAAAATATCCTTCAGATTTGGCTTCTCCATACCGTGTATGTGTGGGTCTTAATACTAGTCATGGATATGAAAATGTTTATTTGAATGTACTGAAGGAAGACCTGAGAATTGAATGTGGGAAGATCCTATGTTTAGAGCATGTCTGATTGATTAGGATTTGCCTCAGAGAAGATTAGTATGTGCTTTTGTATTCTTATCATTTTTGTACATGAAATCAAGAATTAATCAAAGAAACTAAATTAGCCTCTTAATAAAAATGTGCAGAATAATCTAATTCACAGTTAAACTCTCAAAATTAGCTATGCTTTTTTTGTTTTTCACTTACGCCTGTTTTAAACCTTCTGGTGTTATGAAGACTTGCTCTTTTCTTTCCATAATATGCAGTCACTGCATTGTGATTATCAGGGCATATAATGGTTTATAGGAGGTATAATTAATTGCTTGTAACATTTTGAGAGGTTCTAATTTGCTGCTCATAGATTTAATATTTTTTGGGAGTTACATCAGGGTTAAGTTTTTCTGATAAAATAACGGCTTTCTTTAATTAAATAACGTAAATCATTTTCACACTAACGAAATAAAATATGACATAATTCCTTGAAAGTAAAAGTTCTAGTTTGCATTACTAATTAATTATGAGGAAAACTGAGGAAGATGATGGTATGATAGTTTTCTTTTAGTGCAAGGAAAAGCAGGGTAAATTGGTATGATAAAAAACATTAGTTTTTACGTATAGTTATTAGTTACCTATTACTAACTACTTTTCTCTTAGGGAAGGGGTAAAATTCGTAATTTTTATATATTACACCAACAATCACTCCTACTCCCTTCTTACATGATATATATATAATGAAGAAGTCCTCTATCATGTCAAGCAAAAGCACATGATACATACAGCGAATATGATGCCTGGATTTAAAGGTTTATGGCAACTTGATAACTGCGGAACCAATTTACTTAATTTAGAATTTTATTATGTCTTTTGTTTATTGGAAAAGCCTTATTATAGCTTGAGCTAGTGACTTGGTAGAAGTTATCAGGTTGAATCCCTTTGCTATGTTACTATAATTTGTTGTGAAGACACAAACTGTGCTTGGTGGCTGATTACCTCTTTGGAGCATATGAATATGCATTAACATTCCTGTTGCTAGGGAGAACCAAATTTACTCGTTATAGTAGGTCACTTAAAAAAATTGTACATGTTGTTTACTGGCATGGCATGCCTCCCTGAAGCTACCCCTACCCCTGAAACCTCAAGAGACAGATACATGATTATGACATATCAATGGACCAATATTTATTCTGTTCATGTCTGTACTTGTGGTCTCTGTGGCTTTTACATCGTTGTACCTTGATAAGGGTACTATGTCATTACCTTTTTGTTGTGAATGATATATAGTTTCATAAACTCAATTTTATTATTGTTATTGCCCCTTCAGTTTTCCAGGAAGAAATCTTGATTTATTTATCCAATTCCTCCAGGCTTATCGGTTTGAGGTGATAGAAGCGGCTTATCAAGATGGCTGAAGACGAGAAGACACTAGTTGAAATCTTAGAAGAAAATAACTTAATTGATATCGCGAGGTACATCAATTATGTTAGTGATCCCACGGCTGGTGCCATTGCAACATTTTCTGGTACAACACGTGACTCATTTGAGGGCAAAACTGTGTTGGAACTGAGATATGAAGCTTATGTTCCCATGGCAATACGTCAGATAAAATCTCTTTGTCAGTCAGCTAGATCATCCTGGAACCTGAAATGCATTGCTGTTGCTCACCGCCTAGGTCCTGTTCCAGTAGGTCAAACGAGTGTGTTCATTGCAGTGTCATCTGTTCACCGTGTAGATGCAATGGAAGCTTGCAAGTTCTTAATTGATGAGATTAAGGCATCGGTTCCAATATGGAAGAAGGAGGTCTACACGAACGGGGAGATTTGGAAGGAAAATTCCGAGTTCCTCCAAAGAAGATTGGAGCTTGGAAATGGTGGTCATGATAGAGATATGAGTGGGTGCAGAAAAAGTCAGCCACAAGATGGGAAGAGGGGTTGCTGTGGGGCTCGGTTCAAGGTGGATAACGAAGCTAGTGATAAGCGATAGCAATAGAATGGGTTGAGCAATCTAGTCCCCTTGCTTTGCCTCTCTTTAAAGAAATAAAAAAAGAAATAATTGAGTTTGCAACATCAACAATGAAATTATACATATACACAATGTCGTCTGATCGGATGGTTGGTCTTGTTCTTGTAACAAGATTTAATAATTTAATTTAGTTCAATTGTATCTGGTCAAATAGTCAAACACGGGTCGGGTCTACATCGAGAATCGGACTACGTAGGTAGTTCTAGACTTTTTTGTTCGACCCATCGGTTTTACTTGGTTTTCGGTTGGTTTGTTAAAAAGAAAATTAAGAAAAAATAATATTAAATATAACTGTAACATTTTTAGCTTATAAATTATTTTATGTGAACCATGAAAATTTATCATCTATTTAAAGCAATAAATGTATCTTGAAAACATGTTTGGTTTGGGTTACATAGGTTTTTAATAAAAATGTAAAATTTTATTTTCAACAATGTTGAATAACTTTTTTTATTTTGTAATTTTCTTATTATCCTTTAGAATATTTTATATTTCACATTTTTAAGAATAATTAAAGCACAAATAAATATGTATCTTGAATATTGAAAAAAATGGGTAAGGAACTAGTGTTTCGTGGGGTTAGTGTTTTTTATGTCACAAAAAAAATTGTTCATATCTTGCATTTATGATATTTTTGATCAGAATCTAGCTAAAGCTTCAGTGTTTTGCTGGTGTGATAAAATGTTTATATTAAAAAAATGTTTTCTAATTCTTAGGTAGCATTTTTTTCTATTTTCCTTTTACTTTTACTTCTCCCTCTCTCTCTCTCCCTCTCTCTCCCTCTCTCTCTCCATTATGCTACAATCCCATTTTACCAAATTCATTACTTGCAATTCATAAGGTCTAATATGCATACGATTAGATGGGCACTTGTTTTATAGGTTACTCATTATTTTTTATTTTTAATTATTGATTGATTGATTGATGCTTTTCTTTGCTTGCTCGTAAATCAATTTTGTGGTTGCGTTTCATTTCAACATCTTGATCTGAAATCGATGCTTGTTTAAAGTGAAAAAGATTAGTTTTTGAGTTGTAGGTGTTTTAGATTTCAAGTTTGAGAGCTCAATTACTTCTGAATCTTGATTGGTTAGGTTTAGTATTTAATTTTTCTTATTGAGTTCCTTCCTCTTATATATATATATATAATAATATAATAGTTTTTTTTTTGTTTGCATTGTATCGATTTTTACTAGAAAGACATTGATTTTTTTTTTTAATTTTATAGCTTTGGGGATGGTTTGACTCAATGCATCATGATAAAGGAAGTAGCGAGAGTGGGTTATGTGATGGGTTTGTTTGGACATGGAGGTGGCTATGGAGATTCGACAAGGACTAGGCTATAGTGGAGTTCAATGCCTATGTTGAGATGGGTACAATGACTTGGTAAACTCAGTGAGTATGGTGATGGGTTCATTTAGGTTTGGAGGATTGGCAAATTAGTATAGATTAGTTTAGGAGGTCGTATTATTTAGAGAAGAAATGATGGATTAAAGAGAGAAAAAGCTTCTCTCACGAAGAAGATGAAGTCTCCCTAGAGAAGATGAAGATGAGCTCTTTAAATGTTTTCATTTTGAGAAATTCCTCCCAAATCTTATAATTTGCGTTTGTATAAATTTAGAGAGAGAGATTTTGGGTCAGTGAAGAAGAAGAAGAAGAAGAACAAGTGCAGAGAAGTTGGGGGGAAGGGAGAGAGGGGGAGAGAGAGAGAGAGAGAAGTAAAAAAAATAAAAGAAAAAATGTCACCTGGGATCAGAAAATATTTTTTTAATATAAATCTTCTGCCATGTCAGCAGGGCACCAAGGTTTGGGTGGAACCATGAGTGTAATATTTAAAAAGTTTAGGATGAACCATTTTTTTTTAATGTACAAAACAATTATATCTAAAAAGTTTAGGTATCGTTCAAGAAATTAATCTGTTTCATAGGTTTACTTAGTACTTTGAGGTAAAAATGTATCTTATTCAAATTAAGATTTTTTTTAACCCAAAACATTTTTTGATTTTTTGGTCATAGGAAATATATCGTGAAATGGAGATTTTATAGAATCTGTAGGTCCCAATTAACAAACAAGAAGGGATGGGTGAATTGTTTGTTTTTGAAAACATTTTCAACTTTTCAGCTTTTTTACACTTGAACTAAACAAACAAATATAATGTAATAAAACAATAACAAATTTAAAGTGCGGAAAATAAATGAGCGCCGAGATCTATAAAGGTTCCTTCTTGTGAGTTAATTCACTATTCCAGCTCCATTGTGGGGATTTGGTCTTTCCACACCATCGTTCCACAAATCCAATCAAAATGAGAGATTACAAACACCAGTGCTATCTTGCTCTATCTCACAAGTCTCATACCTAGGTTAATCATAGAATTACAAGATACTAAGATGTAATCCTCTCAACCAACCACTTAGCTTAACTCGCAAAGAAAGAGTAAAGATAGCTTAAGATGGGATACAATAGGTTTCAAAAGTTTAAGATCAATTCATAATGTAAAAGTAACGTAGATAGCTTCTGATGAAAGTTTTGAAGTAAGCTCTAGCAAAACATTAGTAGTAAAGTGTGTTTGTGAGTACCGACTTGTTTCAATTTGAACGTTCGCTTCCTATATATTGTTAATGTAACATCCTCCTTGAACAAGTCTCGATAATTACTTCAAAATATCTCCAAAAAGACCAATACTCTATCTTCTTGAAATTTGAATGTGTGAAAGCTAGAGTATCCCACAAAATCCAGTTAAGCTTATCTTGTTGTTTGTTATTGAAGGAGTGGTGATATCTAATCTTTAATCCATTTTTTCCGTTTCTTCATTTAATTTTGGAAATTGAAATCTAAAAAAAAAAATTAAATATGTTGTTATCCGAAAGTTGAAAAGCTCCATAATATCTGGAAATAACCCATTAATAGAATCTTATTTGCACATCTTAACATCTTCATGCTATCGGTTAACTTAATAAACTTTATCATCAAATCCTATCTTCGGTCAGTTAAAAAGATGTCTTCATGCCTAAAATATATCTTTGACAATATAGTGAAAGTCTAGAAAAAAATAAAATTACTTAAACTTGTTGTAATAAAATTCAAGTTTTGAAATCATATAATATGTCATCACCATGAATTTATAACCTCTTTGATGAGGCATTAGATGCATTACCCAAATACATCAAATAAGTGGAGCTGGATCTTAACTAATAAATACTTTGATCTTAAAAAAAAATCTTGATACTTATGTAAAAACTTTATCGTTTGTTTGAAGCCTCTTGTAAAAATTTTGCCAAATGTTCTTGCATAGATTTTGATGAGGATTTTGGCAAAGCTTCTAATATATCTTTTGGCAAAGCTTTTCATATATATATATATATATATATTTGTATTAAATCAGTACACTTAATTCAACTGATTAAGTGTCTTTGATTCTTTTTTTTATCATTAAAATTATTAAGAAAATATCCTAACATTCTCCCCTTTTTTTTATGATAACAAAACACCTTTCAAAAATTATTATTGTCAAAGCATTTCAAATAATAAACCATATTTATTCTCCCTTTTTTTATTATCACCGATACTGTTCATTTTCTCCCCCTTAATATGTATATGTTTAAAAAATTCAAAATTCTTGTCTAAAACATAATCAAACAATCATCATACTATGTCTATTAGTAGCATGATACCATCACACGCCTATAATCATCCATCATCAAGTCTTTCAACAAAAACAAAATAGCATAAACGCATAACAATCATTCAGAAGAATATCTAGAGAATTCATTCAAGTCGTCCACATCTTCTGGGTTTTTTACTTATTTCCTTACTGTAGACTTAATTCAACCACACCTTGGAGGAACACGGTTAGCTGGTGGTTCAAGTGCAAGACCTTAAACTGGTTCTGGAATAGAAATTAGAGTAGATTCTAGAACAGGTTCTTGAGCAAGTTTAGGTAAAGGATCTTGCACAGATGCTAGCATAGGATCCGTCAATTACTCAGAATCCGGTAAAGGCTTAAACTCGAAAGAAATGGGCTTGGACTACAGCAAATAAGGATTTTTGCAAAATGAAAAGTGCTAGTAGCATGAGTAGGCAGTTGGAGGCCGTAGTAGGATCATGGGTAGGTGGAGGCCTACTGGGATTGTGGATATTTGGAGGCTAAGTTCCCATCATCTACATGCCAAGACGGACTAAGTTATCATGTGGAGCGACTAGAGGCATCGGGATATCCAAATGACTTCTATAGGGCTCGACATGGGACTTTTCGTCTAATAAGGTGAACTAGTAGGACCTGAGCTTGTTGATTGGCCCTGTTCATAAAGCTTAACTCAGGTGGAGCTATGGTCAACAATGGACCATCAATAGGATCAGAAACATGTTCTTGGACAGATTCTTGCACAGGGTCAGGAATAGGTTCCTATATAGATTATCCCATAGGTTAACATCATTGTGAGTTGGATTGAAAACAAGGATACCATCTTCATTGCACACTCTTTCAGTCCTTAGTTCTTCTTTTCCAACATATTCATCAAAAGAGTTTTTATGAAAATACATGTTGTATAATCTTTCCAATAGTATCACATTATCCTTTAACCATTCCAATAATCTTGTCCTCATCAACAAAAATAGAAGAGCGCTTCCTTTTTTAGGTTGAATGTATGCACAAACAATTTCATGTAGCGTTCGGACAATTAAAGGGTATTGGAACACTAATACACTCTTTCAACATTTGTCTCAACAAATCATTTAAGAATGAAAGATTTTTTCTATTCTTCTCCAATAGAGTATCATCATCATTCGTATCTTTTAGTCTTAAAAACTCAATTAGGTCATCTTTCGTAATTTCAATTTTAATCCCAAAAATTGTAGACTTCAGCTTATCTTTCTTTTTCACATCAAGATTCATATAAAATCCCATTAAAAGTTCTCCATATACAACAGACTTAATAATATATAGATTCTTGCAGCCTACTTTCTCAAGAAACTCATAAATATGCAAACCATTCTTAATAAAGAATCCAAAGTCTACATTATAGCTATCTATGATGTCTAATCTTCCTTTAATAGGACCAAATCTCTTTGGAGACTTAAGGACGAATTTCTTTTCCTTTTTCTTGATAGGTTGACATTCTTGCTCAGCCTCTAGTTCATTATTTTCTTCAACCATATTTTCTTATCTTCCATCATCACGCATATCATTCTCACCATCAACCCTTTGATGATTAAGTGAAACCTTCTTATTATCTTCTAGGTTTTTAGCTTTGTTAGGGTTTGAGGTGGTTTTAATTGAAGGTTTTCGATCATCAGGTATATCAATAGTGGTTTTGGATGGCTCAGAATGTGAGAAAACAGTTGAAACTCTTGAGAATTTTCTTGGTGCCATGTTATCAGATAGAGAGCTAGAGAGAATCTACGAGGTTTTCTTGCTGATCGAACAAAAAAAAGGTTTTCTTTTTGAAATATCTTGAGGCGGTAAAAAAGAAGAAATCCATTTTCATATTTAAGGATGATGTGGAAAAATTAAATCTAATCAACCACAACTAATTTTTATTAATCATAAAAAGATTAAATTTATCAAAATCATTATTTTAATTATAAAAACAATTACATATACCTATTTCATTTCTAAATAAACATTTCCATTATTAACATGATCTCTTATGAAATGATGTCTAACTTCTATATGTTTATATCTTGAATGATGAACTAGATTTTTTGTAAGACCAATAGAACTTGTATTATCACACTTTATAGTAATATTTTTGCATTTAAATCTATATCTAGACAATTGTCGTTTAATCCACAAAATTTAAGCATAGCAATTTCCAATTGAAACATATTCAGCTTCAGCTATAGATAGGGCTATAGGATTTTATTTCTTAGAAGACTAAGAAACCAATTTGTCCTCTAAAAATTGACATGTACTAAACGTACTTTTTCTATCTATCTTGTAACTAACATAATCAGCATATGAGTATCTAATTAAATCAATGTTTTGATTTCTTGGGTACCAGATTCCAAGTTTAGTGGTGCAAGATATATATTTAAAAATTCTTTTTATAGCTATCAAGTGTGTTTTAATTGCCTTTATTTGAAATCTAGCACGTATACAAACGACAAACAAAGTATCATGTCGTGAAGCAGTTAAATACAATAGAGATCTAGTTGAACTTCTATATAGTTTTCCACTTACCTTTTTCCCATTAATATCATAATCTAACCTTAATGAAGTAGACATTGGAGTGGCAACTCCTTTGGCATTTTCAAATCCAAAATTCTTGAACATCTGTTTTGAGTATTTTTCTTGATGCACAAAGATTCTACTTGGATTTTGTTTGATTTGAAGTCCAAGAAAAAAATTCAGCTAATCCATAAGGGACATTTCAAACTCAGCTTGCATCATCTCGAAAATACTCTTGTAGTGCTTTCCATTAGTAGAGCCAAATATAATCTCATCGACATATACTTGAACTACAAGAATATCATCTTTTTATATGTTTAATAAACAATGTTTGTATCAATTTTTCCTCTTAAAAATTTGTATTTAATTAGAGAATCACTTAACCTTTCATACAAAGCTTTGGGAGCTTGTTTTAAAACATAAAGAACTTTCTTAAGTTTGAAAACATGATTTTCTTTAAAAGGGTATTCAAAACCTGGGTTGTTCAATATATACTTCTTTTTTTACGAAACCTTTTAAGAATGCACATCCATTTGAAACAATTTAAAATATTTATAACAAGCATAGGCTAAAAGAAGTCTAATAGCTTATAATCTTGCAATTGGAGCATCAATTTCATCGAAGTCTATACCTTCTTCTTAGTAGTAACTTTTGGCTACCAATCTTACTTTGTTTCTAACAATATTACCATTCTCATCAAGCTTGTTCTTGAATACTCATTTAGTACCAATTATGAACTTATCTTTTGGTCTAGGAACCAAATTCAATGCTTGATTTCTTTCGAATTGAGTAACCTTTCTTGCATGGCATTGATCTATTTGTTATCTAGCAAAGCCTCATCTTTAGAATTAGGTTCCACTTTAGATAATAGATCAAAATGATTTTAAATATTCTCCAGTTTTGAACTTGTCATTATTCCATAATTGATGTTGCCTAACACTTGTTCAAGTGAATGATACATTTCAAATCTCCACGATTTAGAAGATTCAGGATTAACTTAGAGGTTCTAATGTACCTTCTGGAAAACCTTCTAACGAAGGTTACGACAAGCCTTTAGCATTTGGTTCTTGCTGAACACTCCGCTTTAGGTTCTAGAGATACTTTAATTGTATCTTAATTCTTGTTGATATGTTAAACTGTCATCCTTATTTTATCTTTTGTTATATTATTATCAAAATCATCATGCTTTATATTTTCAAGAAATTTCACATTTATTAATTCTTCTACAACTCTAGATACTTCACTAAAAACATGAAAGGCTTATTGTTTAGGGACTAACCAAGAAATATTCCTTATTAGCCTGTTCATCAACTTTACCAATATTATGTTCTATTTTCTTGATATAACACTTGCATCCAAACATATGAAAATATGGAACATTTGGCTTTCTTCCTTTATAAATCTCATAAGTTGTTTTCTATGTCAAAGGTCTCATATAAACATGGTTAATAATATGACATGATGAAGATATAGCTTCAACACAAAAATGTTGTGCAATACTGCTTTCATTTAACAAGCTTGCATCATTTCTTGTAACACACTATTCTTTCTTTCTACAACACCATTTCATTGTGGTGTACAAGGTGTAGAGCAATTATGATTAATTCCTTTTTGCTCATAAAAGTTAATAAAACTTATGTTTTCAAATTCTTTATCATGATATGTTCTTAAACTTACTATAGATTATCCTTTTTCATTTTCTACCTACTTAGAAAACTTTCAAAAGCATTAAAGGCATCACGTTTATGTTTCAAGAAGATAACCCATGTAAATCTAGAAAAATCATCCACAACTCCAAACCATATTTATTACTCCTTAGTCTATGAGTACATGTAGGACCAAACAAACTAAGATGAAGCAATTCTAAAGGTCTTTTTGTAGAAATCACATTTTTTAAATTTATGAGAAATTGAAACCATTTTATTTTTTAAGCATGTATCATAGTTGATATCATTTTTAACAGAAATTTTAGGTAGATCATTAACCAGTTTTAATTTAGAAAGCTTTTCAAGCTGTAAAAAATTAACATGTTCAAGTTTCTTATGCCACGTAAAAGAATTATCATGCACAAATAGAAAACATCGTTCAATATCTACTTTTCTAGGTTCAATCATATAAATATTTCTCTTACAAAAGCCTTCAAACAAATTCTCACCACTTTCATCATAAGCTTCAACTTTATCCTTTCCAAAATCATTTTGTATCTCTATCACATAGTCGGCTTATGCTTAAGAGATTATGTTTCACCTCTTACTAGAAAAACATTTTCAATTGTCATTAGCAGAAAACCTATAGTACCAATAGCAATTATCTTTCCTTTACTATCATCACTAAACTTTACATAGCCTCCATATTTCCATTATATTGTTGTGAACAATGAAGTATCTCCTAACATGCGTCTTCAGCACCCATTATCTAGGTACCAAAGTCCCTTAAGTTTTGCTCCATGTTCCTACATTCATAAACAGGTGATCAAACCCTTTTCGGAACCTAAGCTAGCTTGGGTCTTTCAAAATTTAGGTCGTATTATTTTGGTTCTTAACTTGTTATTGACTGAACTTGTTATTTTATAATAGCAATATTTTAATATGTCCATATCTATTGCAAAAGAAGCATGCATAAGGGTTAGGTCTTACCAGTCTTCCTTGATATTGATTTGGACTTACCATTCTTTGTTGGTATTGGTAACAATATGTTTGGCATATCCTCTAACAAGTCCTCTGTAATATCCTTTGTAACCTTGTCTAAGATATCTTCTAGCATACTTTCTATCTTGTATAGTAGGTTTATTATTAGTATCAACACTGTTTTTAGTAATTGGTTCCTTTCTTTTCATAAATACTATTTTGTTAGGTTGATTTGATGATTCAACTTTGTTATAGCCCATTCCTTCCTTTGAATTATTCATTCTTTGATATGAAATTAGCTTTTGCAATTTCTCATCACTTTTAGAAAATTTACTAAACATGGAACTTATATCCTTTGAAACTTCATCTATTCTTATTTTAAGTTCCTTGATTTCGTTTTGCAAGATATTATTTTCCTTGGATAACATATCTTAAGCTTCATGTAAACTTTAATTATCCATATGCAAAACTTCAGTATCATTTTTTAACATATCATTTTCATTAAGCAACAACAAATTTGTTTAAGATACAACTTTTTTTTTTTTTCATTTTTCAAAGCATCTATTTTTACATTAGCTAAGACAAAGCCTATAAACCCCTAAAGTTTTGTGATCAATTAAGCTTAAACCCTAATTAGAAAGTCAACCGGAATCCTAAACTCAACAAAACCTTAGTTAGACGTAACCGTTCAAGTCCGGCATTCCCGTTTAAGCAACCCGAAGAAAGTATAAGAGATTAGAATGTAGAATAGTTTTAATAATTGAGAAAACTTAAAAATATCATATTAGTTAAACCGCGATTCGTTTTGAGCACGATCGGACACAATTTTCTAAAAGCGTGTCTCGAGGCTCAGATTAGTAAAAATATTTTGAATATATCGTTAGACTAGTAAAAATATAAGGTTTTCAAAAATATCAATTTTATAATTTTTCGGTAACTAAAAATATCAGATATCACAATTATATGCATATTTTCTTACTACCTGTACTTAAATTGTCATGTTTACTTTACATTACACTATTTACTACCATTCTACACTATTTATCTATCTCTACTTTTTCTTACAACCTACTCTTACAAACCATATCTCTACTTTCTTACAATTTTCATTTCCAATATAATTTTACATCTTTCATATCTTACTTTTTATTAACAAAAATACAAAAAAATAAATTTTTCTCTCCCTCTCACACTCTCATTTGCGTCGCCCCCCTCTTCTTTTCCCTCTATTTGTTTTATTTTTCATTTATTTAATTAACACAAATTTCCACACACATTTTCCTATAAATACCCCCTCTTCCTTCACACCTTCCATATACTAAAATTACTCTCTCAAAATTCTACAAGAATTCTCTCTCAAAGTTCTCTCAAGTTTAGTTTTCATAGGTAATATTTCTTCAAGTTTCCTTTATGTTCATTTACTTAGTATGAGCTTAGTGTGTGTTTTCTAAACCATGAAGGTTAAAGAAAGCAACAATAAGTTCATACTTTGTTTTTGTTCATGAATCTAATTTCTTTTATGTTGCTTATATATATTTAATATATCTATGTATATCTATGTAGCTATATATATCTTTTAGAGCATATAAGCTCCTTTGTTTTGTAATTTATTGCAATTTATTACTACCTTGCAATTTATTTACTTTCATGTTGTTTTTAAGACTAGTCTTTTTAGTCTTAGACTTGTCCTCATCAAGTCAAAACGTTTTCTTTTTCTTTTTAGGACTAGTCTATTCTTAGTCCCGAGATATCTTGATGAAGCTAAGGTTCCAATACTTGATATATTATTTACTAGCTTATTTCTTTAATTGTTATGTCTTTTTTATGTTTTCATAATTTTATGATTCATATTCATAATCATGCATGAATATATTGATTTTGTTTCAACAAGACAAATGAGAAAAAGTTTTCTTAAAATAGAAATGCTTCTCTAAAAATAAAAGTAGAAGTAATTTTTTCATAAAAACTTAGGAATTTATCTTAACAAACTTTTCTAAAAGAAATCTAGAGGAGTTCATAGGAATTTTTACAAAACATACATAACATGGAAAGAACTTCTTTTTACTAAACTTCACTTTTTCATCAAATACTAGTTTGATAAACACCAAGAAATTACTTTCATAAAAAAATAGAATGTTCTTAAGAAATAAGAAAATTATTTCTATAAATATATAATTGTTATTACTTTCAAAAGTGTTAGAAACTAAGCTTAGAAAATAAAAATCATTCTTTGAAAATTTAAAAAGACTAAGGAAATGAAATTAGGGAAAAGAAAAATACTCATTTAAAATAACTTGAGATATTCTCTAAGCAAAATCAGAGGAATTTTCAAAAGTTTTACTTTTCCAAAATCTTTATTAGACTTTACTTGTACCAAAATTTCATGGTTTGAGACAACTTCATTAATTTCGTACATTTGATATGAGTCAATAAATATATGTATATACATTTCAAAGGTTTTACAAACTATTACAATATCTATTTTTTTTATATGAGTTTTTGTTAAAAGAAGGAATACAAGTTTTATGAAAATTCATGGTGAATCTGATCACCACTATTTCGGAGCTCAAATGATTTAGTTTGATGAAAATAGCTTTAGAAATAGATAGATCTTTTCGAGTAGATTGAAAACAATATATAATATACAAAATTCCAAGTTAAAATGAGCAAGTTATGACCATTTTAAGTTGAAATTTCCTCCAATATGATTTTACCGCGAATTTAAGATAGATTTAGAATCTTCAAAAATAAAAATTTTATGAAAGAATCATTTTTAGTATTTCATCTTGTTTAGATGAAGAAGGAACCGATATCGCTTTCCCGGAAGACTACTTCGACTAGGAGCGATTGCCATGGAGTGAGTTAATCCCTACTAGTTATATTTTCTTGTTTGGCTTGTAAGTAGTTGCACTAGGAAATATGGATAAGATAAATGAACAAATGTTGTGTGATTCGATTCATGACTGATTGAATAAAAGTCAAGAATATCGAAAGAGGAATTGATGAATAATTTATATTCTCTTGTATTGATATGATGAATATTGTTTTGATCACCTTTAACTTAAATTCAATATTAATTGACTAAACCTATATTGAAAATAATTCATGCATATCATATTTGTGAGTCACATTTATTTTGCTACTATTCTTCGTGTGGGGAAACGAGGAATTGTAGTGGTGGCTAATAGGAGCGAGAAAGTCTATATGTGCAAGTATGAGCCAAAAAGTCTACAGGACGAGTAGGAGCCAGTAAATATGCAAATATTGATGGTCATATGGGCCTGTAACCACCCAACCCCTGACATGGAGGGCGTAAAATCCATGCTACACATGGTTTCTGGATAATCTTGTGTATTTTGTTTGCTCATGTGATTGGTGCATTCTCATATGATTGTTTAAATACTTGTTTGAATTATGGAAATGTTTTGTAGATGAGAATTATCTCACCAAGCTAGTTTTGCTTAAACCCCTATAGCTTTTTGTCACAGTATGATTACTTATGGTTGGCACCAAGGAGCCCCGTTTGCCAGGTATGAGTCAAAGCTAGTAGGAGTTTTTGGGAGAAGTTTATGTATTTAGTTTTGAACATAACTTCTAAGAAAAATCTCTATAGTAACTCATGTTATAATTATGTATATTTTGTTGATGGTTTAGTTAAACAAGACTATTTAAGATAGGGAATGCCCCAAGAAGTTGTAAGAGATTATTATCCCAATGAATATTCCATGTTTATTTATATAAGTTCTTGCATGCTTTTATTATCTATGTAAATGTAATACCCCTGTAAGTCTCCTACTATCTTGGAAGTACGCCTTGCATGTGATATCGATGCTCCTGTGTAAGCCCCGAAAATTTCAGTAAATAATTCCAAAATAAACTTCGAAAATAAACTCTAAAAATGACTCCAAATTAAAACTGAACATTGACTAGTCCTAAATCACGAACGAATCTAGAAATTTCTTAATCTCGAGAAAATGAGATCCCTTAAAAATAAAATAAAAACTCAACGGTCTTCAAATTCAAAACCACTACGTACGATAAATTCCACATTTAACTTTGAATTGTAAAATCGGGTAATATAGAATTAAAAAAATTATTAAAAAGGTAAATAATGATAAAACTTCGGAAATAAAACTCATTCAAGAATTCGAAAACGTTGAGAGAATTAAATACTTACAAAGATAAAATTTAAAATAAATTTCTCAAATTAAATATGTTGTATAAACATAAAACATCAGTTTCCAAATTGGCAAAGGTCTAAACCGGAAAGTCAACCGGAAAACCTAAGTCAACAAATTCCCAAGAAACCCTAATAGTTTAGATCCGCAATTCGTATTCCTAAACCAGGAGTCAATATGAGTAAAAGGTATAGTTGGTTCGTATTAATACTAGATGCTTTAAAAGATGAGATTAGCGAATTTTCGATCTATTTTGAACCCGATCGGATACAGACTTCGAAAAGCGTGTCCGGGACTCGAAATATTAAATGTATGATATTAGTACCGTTATACTCGTATTTTTATAAGGATTTCTAAATTATTAGTATTATAATTTTTCGATAACTAGAATTATCTGATTTTATGATTTTATTTGTATTTCATTACTATCGAAAATTAACTAGTTTTTGGTACTATTCACTATTATTCATTACCCAATTTTATTATTCTTATAATGTAAACCTCGGTTTTCCTAGTAATTAAATAAACTTTGAAAATCGGAAAACGAAATCCTAAACTGGTTTAGTTCAAGCTTTGTGAGAGAAACCTAGAAACCCTAGATCGGCTTTTCTTCGGTTTCATATCAAAAGAACTTTTATAAATAATTTAATGTGGAATATTATTTTAAAGTATATTTTAAACCATGGAAAGTTTTGATTTCGAAAAATTTTTTATTCCGGCCTTCCCGAGCTCCATTACGGAAAAGCAAGCTCCGCAACTAGAAATTCAGAAAAATATTCTGGAATACTTTTTAGAACCAAATTTTATAAGGATTTCAAAAATATAAGTTTTATAATTTTTCAGGTTATAAAAATTACAATTATAACCTTTTTACAGTATTTTCATTACTACCGATTTTAAATGTCAAATATATTTCTTTTTGTATATTCTTCTACACTATTCCCAAGTACAACTACTCATAACCTATTTCTTACATCCTTACACCCTACTCTTACAATTATATCATTTTCTTACAATTTACCTTTCCAATATATCTTTTATCATTTAAATTACCTTAATTAATTCCAAAATTTACACAACACAACTCAAACAACTCCCTCTCTCTCTATTTCTCTCAAAACCGGCGCACCCTCTCCCCATTTCCCCTCTCTCCAATTTTTTTTTATTTTCTTTTCTTAATTCAAAGCAAACCCTAATCCATCTTCCTATATATACTTCCTTATATCCATTTCATTTCACTTTCTCTCTTTCTTCTTTCTCTCCTTAGAAAATTTTGCAAGAACTCCCCCCTTTCCCTCTCTCAAAACCGTGAACTCCCCTCCCATTACCCACACACACACTTTGTTTTTCCTTCAAATTTATTACTCCACACAACAAATAGGTAAGAGATCTATACTTTAGGATCTTGAAACATGTAATGGCAAGTTCCTTCATGTGTGATTCCACACAAAATCCCCATGAGCTTCAAGTTAAGGAAGTGGAAACACTTGAACATGAGATCCTTGCCATCACAATGTTTTAGATCTTGTTATTTGAGTTATTATGCTATTATCTTGTTTTATTATGTTATGTTGTTATTATTAGTGATTTGTGCATATATTCATCATTTATTCATGATCACATAACCATCATAGTGTTCATGCACTTATAACTAGTTTAGTACACTAGATCTAGTTGTTTTAAGTTCATACATGCATTAGACTTTTGTTTTATGTTCTTAAATAACTTGTAATAGCTTGATGGTAGTAGGAAAGTGTTAGGAAGCTCAAGATCTATATTAGTTTCAACAAAAATAACTTTTGAAAATTCGGATAAAAAAAGAACCCCAATTAGAAAACCTATTTTTCAACTTCAAAACGTGTATTTTCCATTTAAAATGAAGGGCTTAAGAAATAGATATCATAAATGAATGATTTTAAGGAGTAAAGTTTAGATTTATGAGTTTATAGTTTACTACCATGGATTTCTTTTATATTTATGATCATAGAAAGTGTAGATCTTGGTTTTGAACTTGAATAAAAATAGTGAAATTTGTATCTTGGCAAAACCCATATTTAAAAACCACTTTCCAAGTCTCAAAATGGAAGTTTTAGTTGAGAAAATGAAGGTTTAGTGGATGTATATCATCAATACTTCTTTCTACAAGAATCAAATGTGATTTTCAAAGTAAAAATTCTATTTTCGGATTTAGGATATGTCCTAGTTTAAAAACATGTTTTCCAACTCAAAAATGAAGTTTTTATTCAAGATATGAAAGGCACTTAAGATAGGTTATGTAAGGATGAATTTTCATAAGTTTAATTAGATTTTAGCAAAAGGTATGTCCAAAAATAAATTTTGTAAATTCGGATCTCAATAAAGACCAATTTTGAAAACCCATTTTTCAACTTCAAAACAAGACTTTTATTAAAGAAATGGAATCCTTAAGGGGTAGGTTTGATTAGGAAATGGTTTTTGAAAGACTAAATGAGTTTTACGAAGGAAACAAACTCAAATGAATTTTTCAAAATTCGGATTTGAAAATACCTACCATTTAAACACCTATTTCCAAATGCCAAAATGATAATTTTTATAGGAAAATGGATGTCCTAGGGAATATATGTAACAAAGACCAAGTTTTGACAAGGATAAGAGAGGTTTATCAAAATATAATCTTAGAACAACAAATGGTTTCCAAGAATAGGTTAAACAATGTTTTTATTCTTTAAAATTTTGCAAAATTCGTACTTAGGCAAACCACCTATGTAAACACCTATTACTCAAGCTCAAAATGAATGTTTTATGTATTAAATGAAGTCCTTAGGTAGTAGGTATAGTAAAGTCTTAAATTTTAATGCATTATATAAGTTTTTCCCAAAGGAATCATTCAAAAAAGCGAATTTCTAAAAATTCGATTTTTGAGTAAATCCTATTTGAAAACATATTTGCAAAGTGTAAGATGCAAATTTTTATGTAGAAATGAAGGTCTTGGGTAGTATATGTTATGAAGACTCAATTCTAACTAAGATAACTAGAAATTCCTAAGCATGAATTCCAAAACACAAGTGTAATGTCAAAGTTAGGAAACTAGATTTTTTTTTTAAGTTGTTATTGTGGTCTTGCAAAATAAAAAGTTACAAAATTTTCTTTTAGCAAAAATCATCAAGATCATGCATACATTAAACTCATCACATGTCATTCATGTTAGGAAATCATTCATATTTCATGTATACTTGATTTATCAAATAGAAACATTTCAAACAATTACAAAACTATTTTTCGGAAATGAAGATTGTTACCAATCAGATCTGATCCCTCTGTTTCGTGACATAAATATTTTCAAAACTTGAAAATAATATTATAATTAGATAGATCTTTTGAAGTAAATAGAAATCGATATATAATTCGCGAAATTCCAAGTTAAAATGACCAAGTTATGACCGTTTTAAGTCGGACTTTCTCAAATAACGAGAATTACGAATTTGATAGTTTGTATAAAATAGTTTGGATTAGTTAAGTAATGAAATACTTATTAGAGTATTTCTTCCTTTTTAGGTGACCCCGAAATCGACGATTCCCTACCACTGGATTACTTTTACTAAAAGACCGGTGATCCAATGGCTAAGTGAGTTTTCTTCTTATTTTGTTACTTTGTTTGTACTTGTAGCTAGTTGCATTAGAATTATAGGAACAAAATAAAAATCGATATGAATGGGGATGGGATAGATGATGAGACTGTGATGAATGTATGCTAAAGAATACTAAAGCATATCGAAACCATGATTCGATTGGATAACTACACTGTTCATATTATTTCTGTTATGTGTATGATATTGGTTGGTCACTCTAAAGAATGTATGAATATTTTGACTTAAGCAAAAATTTAAATTGGTCATGCATCGCATCAGACATGTTGCATTTGGTAGCGTGCTACTCCTACGCAGGTTGATCGGTATGGTTCGAGGACTCGTTTGGATAATGAGACCCGGTGCCAGAGCTCATTCATAGGGAACTAAGGTGCATCGGGGATGCATTTCATGTGTGAGCCTAGCTGAGTCCAGTGTTAAGAGCCGAGAGGCTCGGAGACTAGCAGTGGTCGTGTAGACTTCAATACCATCCCTAGCCTAAGATACAGAGGGCGTAAATCCGTTCTGTGTATGGGTTCCGGATACCCATACATAATTGTCTGCTCATGTGTTTGTTCATGCATAGCATATGGTTGATTTATAACTTACTTGTTATGGTATAGAATTAAGAGAATTCTCACTAAGCTAGTATAGTTTATACCCCAATAGATGTTTGAATGAACATGTTATCTCAAGAATGCTAAGTGGGGACCAAGATGGTTGGAGCCGAGAATGACTTCGGGATTCCGGCAGGAAATAAGAATGCTTAAAGATATTAGCTAGGTTTTGTGAATTGCTTTGTAATAGTTTTATGTAGTGAAATCTTTTGATGAATTGAAATTGAAGTATAGTGATTTATATTTGAAGTATAGTGAATTGTATTTCCTTTACATTGTTACTTGAGTTCTATCAATATAAAATGTATCACTCCGATGTGTCTCCTTCATGTGTTAGACACCTTGTACATAGTATGGAAGCCTTCGCGTGACTGAGGCGGTCATTCCTAGGCTTTAGTATTATGTATGGCGGACTGTCACGTTTAGGGTACCTTTTGGGGCATGACATCCTGCATGACTAAGGTTGTCATTCATTAGCTTTAATATTATATGGGGCGGACTGCCACGTTTAGGGTATCCTCCAGGGTGTGACAAAACCTTTAAGAGTTTTTTAACTTATGCTAAAGCTATCAAACAATTCTTTTCAGATTTAGAAGATACCTCTAATAATGCCATGAAGCACAAATTTGCTTCCTCATCATCTTCAAGTTCATCATCTAAAGTAGCATTTGATTCATCTAGATCACTCCAAGTTTCCATAAGAGCCTTTTGTTTCTTCTTGTACTTTTCCATCTTTTTCAACAATATAAGGCACTCATACTTGATATGTCTTGCTTTCTTGCATTCATAGCACATAATCTTCTTTTTCTTTTCCTTCCTTTCGTTTTTTTTTTTTTGTAAACATTTTTCCTACATCATACTTATAATGATCATTAGCAAAATGTTTGCTTTAGTTAGTGTGCTTACCTTTTCCTTTCATAAACCTTGAGAGTCTGCTCACGAGCAAGCCTACATCTTTACTTTCATCATCACTTTTAGAATCTTTGTCAAACTTTGGATCATTTGATAGCTTTGAAAGCGATGGATTTCTTGTTCTGCTTTTGATCATTTTGGTTCTTTAGTTTTGATTCATATGCTTACAACTTCTCTCTTAATTGACTTAGAGTTAGCTTGTCTAAGTCATGTGCTTCTTCAATTGCATTGGTGTTAGAATCCCATGAGCTGGGCAGAATTCTCAAGATCTTCCTTCGTAACTTACTGTCATCAAATTTCTTTCCGAGTAAAGTAAGTTCGTTAGTAATTAAAGTAAAACAATTAAAGCTATTAGAGACACTTTCATCGGTTTTGAATTGGAATAGCTCATAGTCTTGCATCAAAGCACCTCTTCTAGTGTCTTTGATCATAGTGGCACCCTCATCGGTTTTGCACAACTTGTCCCATACTTCTTTTGTCTTTGCACATGAGGATACCATAGCAAACACAAATTATGATATACTCATCAAGATCTTGTTTTTTGCTATGTTGTTCAACTCAACCTTTTTCTTTTTGTCTTCTATGAGTATTGGACCATCTCCACTCAAAAGTTCTTGATCGCCATACTGAATGATCTATCATAAAGTAAAGTTCATGGCTTTGATATATGTTTCCATCCTATATTTCCAAGAAGGAAAATTAGTGCCATTAAATAGTAGAATGTGGTTTGATGCAATAGTGATTGTGTTGTCATCCATTTTGATCAAACTCTTAAATAAAAAGAGCTCATGCTTTGATAGCAAATGTTGGTCCCAGTTTTTGAAAAAATTTTCAAATTTTAGCTTTTTATGTATGGAACTAAATAAACAAATATAATGCAATAAAATAATAACAAATTTAAAGTGCGACATAAAAATGGGCCCTGAGATTTATAGAGGTTCTTCCTTGTGAATCAGTTCTATTTTCCAACTTCACTACTAGGCATCTAATCTTTCACACTGGTTATTCTAGTAATCCAATCAAAATGAGAGATTGCAAACACCAATGTTATCTTATTCTATCTCGCAAGCCTCACACCTAGGCTAATAACAGAACTAAAAGATACTAAGATGTAATCCTCTCAAACAATCACTCAGCTTAACTCTCAAATAAAGAATAATGATAGTTTAAGATGAGATACAATAGATTCCTAAAAGTTTAAGATTAGTTTGTTATATAGAAGTAATGTAGACAATTTCTGACAAAAGTTCTGAAGTAAGCTCTGGCAGGATATCAATAGTAAGCTTGTAATTGTGAGTGCAGGCTTGTTTTAATTTGAATTTCATCTTCTTATATATTGTTAGTGTAACATACTCCTTGAAAAAGTCTTAGTAATTTCTTCAAAATATCTCCAAAAAACCAACACTCTATCTTCTTCAAATTTGATTGTGATAGCTAGAGTATCCTACAAAATCCAATTGAGCTTATCTTGTTGTTTGTTATTGAAGAAATGGTGCTATCTAGTCTTTGATCCATTTTTGTCGTTGCTTCTTTTAACTTTGAAAATTGAAAGCTGAAATTTTTTTTTTGAAATAAGTTGTTATCCAAAAGTTAAAAAGCTCCATGATATTTGAAAATAATCCATTGATCGAATGTTATCTGTACATTTTAACATCTTCATGCTATCGATTAACTTGATAAGCTTTATCTTCAAATCTTGTCTTTGGTAATATCAAAGGATGTCTTCATGTAAGAAAGTATATCTTCGACAATATATATGAAAGTCTGGAAAAATAAAATTACTTAAACTTCTTGTAATAAAATTCAAGTTCTAAAATCATATAATATGTTATCCCCATGGATTTAGTAATTTCCTTAACGGGAACATATTAGATGCATTATACAAATAAATCCAATAAGTGGAGTTAGGTCTTCATTAATAAATACTTTGACCTTAAAAAAAACTCTTTATACCTATGTAAAAAAATTTATCCTTTGTTTTAAGCCTCTTGTACAAATTTTGGCATATGTTCTAGCATAGCTTCTAAGAAAGATTTTGGCAATCTCTGATATACACTTCATTCAATTTTAGATATTTTGATTCCTTTTTGTAAGGAATATTCTAACGTAATCAAAATGAAAATGTTTCTTACAGTTCCAACTCCAGCTCCAGTTGTGTTTCTTTTTCCTCTTACCTAGAAGTCCAATTGGTTACAATCTCATTCCAAGACCGTATTGGTGTCCACTTATTACAAGTGTAATAATGGATATGCATATAACTAATTAACTTATTCACTTTATTATATTAATAGGTTAATATTATAAATGATATTTGAATTTTACCAAATAGAGTAACTAATTGTTTGTATTTTGAAATGATCGATTAATCAATTCACAATCACAAACGCTAATTCAACTAACATTGTTAGCTTCATATACTAAGGTGGAAGAGCCTCCAATGTGCGGATAACATGTGTCCTCATCAATTGAATATTAATACTATTATTGTAGCAAAATTATAAACAAATAGCTCATTCCTAATCCCGACTTCTCTTCCTACTATCTTTCTCTCTTCTTCTTTCCTATTCCACCAAAACTTCAGAAACCCCATTTCCAATCCCCATTAATCAAATTTCTCAATTTCTTTATTCATCTTGCCCCTAATCTCACATTTTACTCCAAACCCCAGCCTTAATCCGAATCCTATTACTACTAGTGTTAACACAAGTTATGATGGTGGTGGTACACTAAAAACATACAAAAAAACCAGCATATGACATCAAAAACCATTTTATATTACGATTCATAGCATTGTTGTCTAGATCTAGTCAAATGAAAAGTCACACACTTTTGTGGGCTTTTTTTTTTTTTTTTTTCATTTTTCAAGTTTTTTTTAATTCAATCTTCAAAATTTATACTTGTTTATTACACCCAAAGGGTATCATAAACATGACAATCCCCACATACAATTAAGACTTAAGAATGACTACCTTAGCCACGCGAAAGTCTCAATATCATATGTAAGACGTGCAATATAGCAATAGGAGACACAGTTGAGACGTGTAGTTTGAGAAAGTAATATAAAGCATACAAGAATTTAAATAAGTATTTACCCACAAAATATAAAGGTATAAATTTTTTTACATAAACTTAAGGGCATTTCCCCTGCTAAATTCTCTAAGGATCGAAATACAACTTAGTCTTGCAAATAATTAAATAACCATCACCAAAAGATTTTAAAGGAATTCCAATCTAAAGTTTGTAATTGGATTTCCCCTAAAAGCTTCCCAAAAGAAATCTTACTCGTATGTAAGGAGACCTTAGATAAAGAAGCAAATGATCCTGCGACAGCAAAAATCTATAGAGGTGTAAGCTTAACAAGCTTAGTGAGAAAATTCTCTGATTAGCATAGTCCATGCAAAAATTCCAAACTAGTTATAATTAAACAAGCATATGATATGCATTAAACACGTGAGCAAATAAGACATATGGTTTTTCGAGAACCATATGTTGAATAAATTTACGGCCTTTATTTCGGGGTTTGGTATTTCCGGCCAATTACGACCAAAGTTTCCCAAATAGATTTTGTAGGTCTTATCGGCTACTACTCGCCACTTTGTAGGTCTTACTGGCTACTACTCCCCACATGCAAATACTACTAGTTATGTCAACCACCATTGTTATGCACTTGTCTTACCAAATGTATAATAGAAAATGTAATAAGACTTACTACGTGATATGCATGAATCTATTTATTAAGCTCTTGGTATGTAATTAAAATGTCTTAAAGGTGATCATACAATTTGTAGACACTTTAACATGATAATGACTCATCCATATGATTATCATCAATTCGGGTCTCGATATGCTTAGTATTTTTTCAACCAACATTATAATGCATATTCATTTCACTTTCTCTATCTCTAGTGCAACTAGTTTGCAAACACAATCATGAGTACGGAAATTTAAAGAGGTACACTCACTCGGCCATGTCTTGATAGAGTACTCCTAATCGAAATAGTCTTCCGAATAGAAAGTATCTCCTTACGTGTCACCTAAAAAAAAAAAAAACCCAAAATGAGTTCTCCATAGAATTTCTACTTAAATTTTATAATTCTACTTTCTAATTGGCGGTAAAATTCGTATTGCAGAAATTCTAAGTTAAAACGGCCATAATTTGCTCATTTTAACTCCGAATTTCGTATATAAGTAGTTGTTTTCTGTAAGCCCCGAAAATTTCAATAAATAATTTTAAGATGAACTTCGAAAATAAACCCTAAAAGTCACTCCAAATTAAAACCGAATTTCGACAAGTCCTAAATCATGAATGAATCCAAAAATTTCTTAATCATGAGAAAATGAAAATAAAAAAAATATTAAAATAAGAACTCAGTGGTCTTCAATTCCAAAACCACTACGTACGACAAATTCCATACGTGACTCCGATTTATAAAATCAGGTAATATAAAGCCCAAAAACAAATTGTTAAAAAGTAAATAACGATTAACTTTCGAAAATGAAACCCAATTCAAAAATTCCAAAAACGTTAAAAGATATTAAATACTTATAAAAATAAAATTTAATTTTCTTAAATTAAATATGTTGTATAAACATAAAATATTAGTTTCAAATTGGCAAAGATCTAAACCGAAAAATCACCCGGAAACCCTAAGCGGAATACAGTAGCTTAAGTCCGGCAACCTAGCGTCCCTAACCCTAGAGGCCGAGATGTAGTTTAAATATGTAGAATAGCTCGTAGTAATATAAGATTGCTCAAAAATATCAGACTGGTAAATTTTTGACTTATTTCGAACCCGTTCGGATACAGACTTCGAAAAGCATGTCTCGGGGCTCGAGATATCAAAAGTATACCAATGGTACCGTTAGACTCGTCATTTCATAAGATTTCCAAATATATCAGTTATGAAATTTTTCGAGTTATAAAAATTACAGTTATAACCTTTTTATCGTATTTCCATTATTACCGGTAATTGATTAGTCATTGCACTATTCATTTTTATTTCATTACAAAATTTTATTATTCTTATAAAGCCTTATGTTTTTAGATAAATATTTTATATGTTATAAAAAATTTTGTTTTTCTAAAATTTAGTTCGTTTCGGGTCTTTATGGGATAAGATTTTGTTTAAGATCCGATACTAAAAAAAATAAAATAAATTAATTTAATAATTGAAAAATATTTTAAAAATATTTTTATTTTCATAAAATAATTTTTTAGAATTTTTCGGGTTATAAAAATATTATTTATAGCCCATATTCGCGTATTTTGATCATATCGGTAACATATTTGTTAAAATACTAAAATAATTCAAATAATTATTTAAATTTAATTATGAAAAATCTGCTACAAATATTTGGAATAAATTTTCCAATTTTATTTTATTTTAATTTATTTTATTAAAAAGTACATTTACAACTCATACCTTCAAGTACACCTTACACATATCGCTTCCTTTTCACTTCAATCTTTTTACACATTAACCCACACTTCATGGCAGATTTTGACCTTTCTTTATGGCTGCCATTGTCCTTTATTTACTCCATTTTGACCAATTAATTATTTTTCCACTTCTTCTTAAGAAAGTTACATTACACATTAATTATACAATTCAATTTTGAGTCAAAATTCAACAAATTGACTCTCTCTCCTCTCTCAACATTCACGTGCAGTATGTCTTCTTGGCTGCCCATGTTTTATTTTTTTTTCTCTCATTTATTACAATTAAAACACTCATTTTCTCTCACTCCTTCATTTACTCACTTTCCCTCTTTCATTCTTTAACTTTTCTCTCTCATTTTTCCTCTCTTTCTTCTTCATTTCCTCTTGCTTCTCCATGAAAAACAAGCTGCCCCCTTCTTCTTCCATGGCTTCCACACTTATTTCTTAAAGATTTCTAAGCAAATCTTCTTCCCAAAGCTCCATAGGTGATATAGGTAAAGTGTAATGAAGGTTTTATGCATCAAATGACCTTCCATAAGCTTAAAAGCTTAGAATGATGATGCCAAAAATGAAATCTTTCTCTTCTCCACTTTTATTATCTTATATTACAATTATTTTCTTGTTTAAAGTTGATATATATTGTAGATCTAACTTTATATAGCTTTGATTTTTGTTTATGCCATAGATCTTGTTATTTAAGTTGTTATCTTTGTTATTTCTTATGATTTATGCATATATTTCTCATTCATATGTGTTCATGCATTTAAAACTAGTGTAGAAAACTAGATCTAGAGTTTTGAGTTCATAAATGCATTAGATATTTGTTTTATGTTCATGAGTAACTTGTGATAGCATGATGATGGTAGGAAAATTGTAGGAAACTCAAGATCTATTTTGTTTTCAACAAAAATCAATTTTGAAAATTCGGATGAAAATGGAACCATAGTTAGAAAAGTGGTTTTTCAACTTCAAAATGTGTATTTTTCATTTGAAATGAAGGGCTTAGGGTATAGATAACATAAATGAGTAATTTTGATGAGCAAAGTTTAGATCTATGTTCTTATTATGTGTAGATCTTAGATTTGAACTTGAACAAAATTTATGAAATTCGTATTTTGGCAAGACCCCCCTTTAAAAACTACTTTCCAAGTGTCAAAATGTAATTTTTACTTAAGAAATGAAAGGCTCATAAGATATGATATGTAAGGAATGGATTTCCACAAGCTTAGATAGATTTTATCAAAAGATATGACCAAAAATAAATTTTCTAAATTCGGATCCCAACCAAGACCAATTTTTAAAACCCATTTATCAACTCCAAAACTCATGTTTTATGTGAAAAATGAAGTATATAGGTAATAGGTATCTTTAAGGAATGATTTTTACAAGTTAAAGTGAGTTTAGGCATGAGTAATGTGTAAAACAAGTAATGGAATTAAAATGGAAAATTTTGAGTTAGTAATCAAATTGTCAAATTCGTAATTTGAGATGATGCATATGTAATCACTTAGTATTTGAACTCAAATTGAAAGTTTTATGTGCTAAATGAAGTCCTTAGACAATAAATATAGTAACGCTTCAAATTTTGATACATTAAATAAGTTTTCTCATAAGAAATATGCAAGAAATGAAATTTTCTAAAATTCGGATTTTTGTGCAAAGCTTGTTTAAAAAGGTATTTGCAATGTGTAAAATACAAATTTTTGTGTAAGAATGAAGTCCTTAGTGGTAATGTATAATTGAGCCCTAATTTTCTAAATATCAGATGATTTTTACTTAAAGGAATCACTCAAAAACCAATTTTTACCAAATTCGGATTTGGAATCAACCCCACTTGAAAACATGTTGACAAAGTGTAAAATGGAAATTTTTATGAATAAATGAAGGTCATAAATAATATATATAATGAAGACTCAATTTTAACGAAAATAATTATACTTTCTTAAGTAATAAATCCAAAACAAATGGAAATAATCAAAGTTAGGAAACTAGTATTCCTAAAAGTAGTTATCCTTGAAGTCTTGTAATATAAGGAGTTATACAATTTTCTTTTAGCAAGAATCATCAAGATCATACATACATTAAGCTCACCTCATGTCATTCATGTTAGGAAATCATTCATATTGCATGTATAGCCAATTTCTATAGTAAGAACATTACAAACTCTTACAAAACTATTTTTCAGAAATTGAAATTGTTGCTGCCCTAATCTGATCCGACCTTTTCAAAGCTTCAATCTTTTCAAAACTTCAATGTTTTCAAAACTTGAAAATAATATTAGAAATAGATAGATCTTTCAAAGTAGATAGAAATCGATAGATAATTTGCGAGATTTCGGGTTAAAATGACCAAGTTATGGCCGTTTTAAGTTGGAATTCCGCTTAGGACCAGAATTACGAATTTGATAGTTCGTATAAAATCGTTTGGATTAGTTTGAGTTGAAATACTTATTAGAGTATTTCTTCCTTGTTAGGTGATCCGAAATCGACGATTCCACCACTGAGTTATTATTACTAGAAGACGGTGATCCAATGGCCGAGTGAGTTTCTCCTTGTTTTGTTACCTTGATTGTGATTGTAGTTAGTTGCATTAGAATTATAGGAACAAGATAAAAACGATATGAATGGGGATGGGATATATGATGAGGCCGTGATGAATGTATGCCAAAGAATACTAAAGCATATCGAAACAACGATTTGATTGGATAACTGCACTGTTCATATTATTTCTGTTATGTGTATGATATTGGCTGGTCACTCTAAAGAACATATAAATATTCTGACCTAGGCAAAAATTAAATTGATCATGCATCGCATCGGACATATTGCATTTGGTAGCGTGTTACTCCTACGCAGGTCGATCGGTATGGTCCGATGACTCGTTTGGGATAACGAGCCGGTATCAGAGTTCATTCATGGGAACTAAGGCGCATCGGGGATGCATTCCATGTGTGAGCCTAGCCGATGCGAGTGCTATGAGCCGAGGGCTTGGGGATTAGCAGCGGTCGTGTAGACTTCAATACCATCCCTAACCCAAGATACGGATGGCGTAAATCCGTTCTGTGTGTGGGTTCCGGTTACCCATGCATAATTGCTTGCTCACGTGTTTGTTCATGCATAGCACATGATTGATTAATACTTGCTTGTTATGATACGAAATTAAGGGAATTCTCACTAAGCTAGTGTAGCTTATACCCCTATAGTTGTTTAAATGAGCAGGTTATATCAAGAAAGCTAAGTGGGGACCGAGATGGTTGAAGCCGAGAGTGACTTCGGTATTCCGGCAACAGATGAGAATGTTGAAGTTGTCTGCTAGTTTTATGATTTGTCTTGTAATAGTTTCTGTAGGGAAGTCTGCGGATGAATGTAATCGAAGTTGAATGATTTGTATTTTGAAGTAGAGTGATTTGTATCTAAAGTATAGTAAATTTGTATTCCCTTTTTATTGTTACTCAATTGTATCAACATAAAATGTATCATTTTGATGTGTCTCCTTTATGTGTTAGACGCCTTGTACATAGTATGGAAGCCTTCACGTGACTGAGGTGGTCATTCTTAGACTTTAATATTATGTACGACGGACTACCACGTTTAGGGTACCCTTCGGGGCGTGACATTTTCTATCTAATAAAAAAGATCTATCTATTTCTCAAGTTAATTTTAACATTTAAGGTCATTTGGGTTCGGAATTAGGATGGCATAGATCTAATCACAAAGCTCCAGCCCTTGTATTTTTGTAACTTTTGAAGTTTTATACTATTTTGACACTTTAAAGCAAGCACAAAATATTTATTCATTTAAAAGTAATTTGATACTTATATTAGCTCACATCATATGCATGATTTTAGTAATTTTCCTCAAGAGTGATTTTTCATAAAACAATTTAATTTTGAAGTTTGTAAAGTTAACTTTTAGGGGGAAAAATCTTTTGTCTTATAAAAAGGAAACTACAAATTTTTAGTTTGTAGCAGTGGAATTATACAACCACTAAATTCACTATTTCTATATTTCTTAATCTCATAAAATAAGTTTTGTATTTTGTGAACTTGGTTTTCCCCATGTGGAGTACAATTTTCTATTTTTAATTTGATGATCCTAAATTAGCTTATGGAAAAATTAGGTTATTTTTTATTCTTAGCATGACACTAATATATCTAATAATATTTTACAAAAATTTTGCATGGCAAGGAATTGTTAATATTTATTCTTAAAGAAAGTGTGTTCAAGTAACCATTCGTACCCTTAAGAAAAATTCTCTTAAGTATTGCAAATTTATTTTGAAAGACTTTATTCATGTTTTATAAAATACGACATAATTTCTATCTTTATTTTGAAAATTTTCACTAAGGTAACAACATTACTTGATGATCATGCATGCAAGTGAACATATTATTTATGTTAAGAATCAATTTACAAGCTTATGTAGCATATAGCAAGAATAGAAAATCAAGGAGCTAAATAAAGATAAAAATATGGAAGTCTTAGCTGCTTATCAAGACTTCCCCAGACCGAATAAATTCCAGTCACCTTAAAAGGAAAAAAAAGAAAAAAAAAGAGAAGGAAAGAAAAAGAAGAAAGAAAATTATGTAAGTCCCAGATTTTAATTCAAGGCTTCTTGAGACATGAAATATATCTAGACTCATAAATATAGCAAATAAGAAAAAGAAAGAAGAGAAAAAGAAGGAAATTTGAAGTCTTCAATTATGTACAAGGCTGCCGGGACTTAAGATTGTAGATAAGTCCAAAACATGTTTTGACTTGATGAGGACATATTTAAGACTAGAATGACTAGTCTTAATTATTATGAGCAATAAATAAGAAACAAAATAAGAGCATAGCAATTACAAGAGCATAATAAGATGTTATGTTAATGAGCTTTAGGCTCTAAATATATATATATATATAGATATATATAGATATACTTTACACACTATATATAGAAAGTTAGATTAGTAGCATGAACAAAATAAGAACATAATAAGAATCTAAATGAACATGGTGTTGAACAAGACATGTTGTCTCCATGATTTCTTCCCTAGCATAGTGCTCATGGGGTTTTAGAAATCATAACACACAAGTGCTCATGTTATTTTAGCATGAAAGAAAGGAGAGGGTTTAGTGTTTACCTTAACTTGAAGATGGAGTGTAGAAGATGAATGGAAGAAAATTTTGTGAAAACAAAATGGAGAGGGGGAGAGAGTGTCACGACAATAGAGGGGAAGGAGAGAGGAGTTGTGGAGAAATTTTTGTAGAGTTTTTTTTATGTGTAGAAGAGAGTGCGTAAAGAATGAAGGAGGATGTGTAAACCTTTGAAAATGTCATAGTTCTTAGAAAATAATTCTAAGAGTCAAACATCGAAATCGAAACCCTAAAAATCAAACCAAGTTAAAACTTAATTCTAAATAAGATAAGAAACGAGAATTCTTAGTCTTGAGAAAATGAGAACCTTCGAAACAAAATATAAAATCCAACTATTGATTGAATCAACATCTATACGCCAATCAAATCATCTACCTGATTCCTAAAAATACAAATGAAAACGATATATTCAAATAACACTCGACGACGAAATGCTAAGATCTTAAAACCTTCGGTGAATTTCGGAATCAGAAGTTTCAATTTTTATCAAAAGTCAAACTAAGTCAACTCATAACCCTATACGCGGTTAAACGATCCTGAGAACTGGAAACTATTAAATAATCACAAATAAAATGAGATAAACCATAGATATCGAACTAAAAATATAATACGATCAAAACACCAAAATTATATGATCTTACGAATAACTCAACAATACCTGAAGTCAAACCAGAACCCTAAAAGTCAACAAAGCTTATAACAAACCCTAGTGTTTAAGATCCGACAATCCCACGCTCTTAAACCCTAAACAATGAAATGAAAATAAATATTGATAATAGTTTGTAATAATATAGGGAAACTTAAAAATATCAGATTCGGAAATTTCTAGTGTCCCTCGGATCTAAACGGGATCAGTTTAAAAAACCGTGCCTCGGTACACCGGATGGCAAAAATATCTCGTTAATACCAATAGACTCGTAAAAATATAAGGTTTTCAAAAATATCAGTTTTAGAATTTTTCGGTTGCTAAAAATTATAGATATCGCATTATTACGCGTATTTTTATTACTATCAGTATTTTAATTGTCTAGTTTACTATTCATAGTACTTTTCTACTATTCATTACTATTCATCTATCTCTATTTTTTCTTGCACTCTATTCTTATACTCTACCATACCTATACCTTACAATTTAGCTTCCCCATACAACTTTAATCACATCACACTTTACACATTACTTTTTTTATTACAAAACAAACAAAATAAATCAATTTCCCCTCTTACCTAAAGCAAACCGGTGCCTCCCCCCTCTCCATCAATCTTAATTTTATTTCTTTTTCAATTTATTTAATTACATCTAATTTGCACTCCAAAATTCTATAAATATACCCTTCCTCCTTCTTTTTTTCACACAATTCATTCTACTACCAAAAACTCTCTCAAATTCACTACACAAACACTCTCCACAAAATTTTCCTCTACCAAAATTCTCTTTCACCAAATACTCACAAAATTTCTCTCTACAACTACTATTTCTCAATAACAACATAACCATACATTCACTACCATCTTCAAACCACATAAACACTTTCGGTAAAGATTTCTTCCAACCATTTATTTACTCATGTCATGTAACTTAACATGACTATGGTGTTGTTTTGAAACTCATATGAGTAGTAAAAGCAATAACATGTTCATATTTTGTTCTTGTACATGAACTTCCTATTTTATTATGTTGTTATGTTGATTTTATTATTCATATCTGTAAGCCCTCGAATTTTTCGATAATGGTTTTGGAATACCAAATCAAAACCCTAAAGTTTGACCCAAGTTGAAACAGAACTTTAATCAATTTCAATCACGGGATTTCATAAGAGAATTTTCAAAAACAAAAATAGAAAGTTTAATCATCAACCCGAATATGAGAAAGACTACCTATCCGATCCCTGAGTTAAACTCCCAATTTCTAGGGTAAAGTTGGATTAAACCCTAACTCTAGTCAAACTAGAAAATTCAAAAGTCAACAAAGGCCAAGACATTAAGCACTTTCAACTCCGGCAATCCCGCGTTCTCAAACCCTAGACAACGAAATTAAGTTAGCGGCTTAAAATAGTTCGTAATAATATAGGATAACATAAAAATATCATATTCGCGAATTTCGAGTGTCCTTCAGGACACATAAAAATTGTGTCCTGGAGCTCGGAATAATAAAAATATTCTAACAACACCAAAAGACACGTAATTAAACAGGGATTTCAAAAATATCAGTTTTAGAATTTTTCGGTAACTAAAAATAACAGATATAGCTCGTTTACGCGTATTTTTATTACTACCGGTATTTTATATGTCTAGTCTACTATTCATAGTACTATTCCTACTATTCATTACTATTTCACCATCTCTACTTTTTTTTACACCTATTTCTTACTACCTACATACCTATTTTTTTATTTTTTATTTCCAATACACATTGTATCAAACAATATCTTATACATTAATTATTTTCTTAAAAAATTCACCCAAAATCAACTCACACTCCCTCTAATCCCTTAAGGTTGGCGCAACCGCCACCCCCCACCCCCCCTTCTTTTTCCCTCAATTATTTTTTCTTCTTTTATTTTATTACACCAAAAATTCACTCCAAAAATTCTATAAATACCCCATTCCTCCTTCATTCTTTCACACACTCATTTTACATAACAAAACTCTACCAAAATACTCTCTCAAAACCTCTCTCTAACAAATCTCTCTCAAAATACTCTCTACATTTCACTACAACTTCAAGAAGAAAAATCAAACACAAAACCCATTCATCTCTTTCAAAATCCTCCATTAAACCTTAGGTAAAAATCCAACTTATATTTCTTACCATGTTCATATAACTTAGCATGAGCTCAGTGTATGTTTCTTAGGCTCATATGAGTTAAAGAAGCAACAATATGTTCATGTTTTGTTTTTGTTCATGTTCCTATTTTACATTATGTTGTTATATTGTTATTATTATTTTTGCTCTAATCTAACTTATATAGTATTATGTATACAATGTATATATATTTATTTAGAGCATATAAGCTCATTTGTTATTTATTTATTTCCAAGCCTTGCAATTTATTTATTTATTTGTTTTATGTAATTTATTAAGACTAGTCTTTCTAGTCTTAAACTTGTCCATATCAAGTCAAAACAATTTTCTTTCTTTGCTTTTCTTTTCTTTTCCTTTCTTTCCTTTTGGGACTAGTCCATTCTTAGTCCTGGGTTGTCTTGATGAAGCTAAGGCTCCCAATACATGACCGGGATATTTTGATGAAGCTAAAGTTCCCAATGCTTGACAATTTTATTATGTTTATTTACTTACAATTAATTCTCTTTATCTTATTATGTATTATCTTTACTTTTACATTGCTACATATTCATGCATGATTATGATATTGTTGTCTTAAGAGAAAATAAAAGTGGGTTCTTTCTTAAATAAAGAAAATTAAACTAGATTTCTTAACAAAAGAAATTTCAACAAAAAGATCTAAGTTTTGTTTTTAACTCTTTTCAAAGGATAAGCTAATCATAATTTCTAAAAGAATTAGTAATGAAGATTTCTTCAAAATAATGAAAAGGAACTTATTTCTTTTAAAAGCCAAATACTCCATCAAGATAAGAATTTTTAGTCTTGAACTAAAGACTTGAACTCAACTAAATCTTTTAATAGGTTCATCACATACCATGAAAGCATCTTCAAAACTTGAATTTTATAATTGTTATTATCTTTTCAAAATCAAAAATGAAATTTTGATAAGTTCTAAGGTTAACAATTCTTTATTAAGAAAGCTATTCTTATAAACTTGTCTAAGGAAATTATTCTACCATTTAACAAATTTTAAGAATAAAACAAGTTTTTCAAACCAAGATAAAATCAACTCACTATTTTGAAAACCAACTTAGAAAATAAAATTTGCCAAAAAGCAAAGTTTTAAAGGTATATCTATTTTCTAAAGAAGAGAAATAATATAAAAATATAAGGAAAACATACAATTAGCACAACTTCAAATATTTGAAACTTAAAGAATATTTTTGAAAAGCTTATTTTCAATCACTAAAAATAAGTTGGTAGATAACTTAAAGAACCAAAATTTTTAAAATGAATTTACTTTTGAAAAGTAAGAAAATGAAATAATAATAAAACATTTACTCATAACAACTCAAATATATTTTTGTTTTCCTTCTAACAATTTAAAAGGGAGAAATTTTCAAAAGTCTTGTCTTTTAAATCCTTAAAGACAAATTGTTTATGAAATATCAATATTGAGACAACACTACAAAGATCATGCATACAATATGAGTATAAATATATGTTCAAAGGATTTTTCAACTATAAATATATACATACCTTTTGCTTAAGGATTTTTGAGTAGAGAGAAGTTTGGAAGAATCATATTTTGTGAACTATAATTCGTAACTATTCTGTACCATAGTATTTTCCAACCCAAATGGCTTTTTATGACAAAAATAACCTTAGAAATGGATAGATCTTTTCGAGTAGGTAGAAAACGATATATTATATGCGCAATTTCGAGTTAAAATGACCAAGTTATGGCCATTTTAAGTTGGAATTACCTTCTATACGAATTTTAACGATCTTGTGACATAGTTTTTGATAAGTACCATAGAATCAACAAGAAATACTCATTATGGGTATTCTTCTTGATTAGGTGAACCCGAGGAGGAGTATTCATACCCGAAAGATTATTTTGATTAGTAGAATCACCGATCGATTCATCCGTAAGAAAGATAGATCCTCATGGCCAAGTGAGTTTATTTCCTATCTTTTTCGTACTTGGTTGTGCTTGTAGCTAGAGGCACTAGAAGTAGGAAATGATGAAAATGAATTATGTATGATAATATTGGTTGAAAGAATGTTAAGCATATCGAGGCATGAATCGTTGTTAATTAACTTATGTTTTACTATTATTCTGTTGGAGTGTGTGCAAAATTCTGTGATCACCTTTAAACTACTTTAAACATATACTATGAATTATATTAATTGATTCATGCATATCACATAGTTAGTTTCATTGCATGAGCTGCTATTCTCGATGGGACAAGAGTTTAGTAGTCGGGTGCGTAGTAGCTAAAAATCTGCAAGATGGGCGATAGGAGCCTGCAAGAACTATATTGAGATGGGTGATAGGAGCCTGAAAGAACTATTTTGTGATGGCTAGTAGGAGCCTGAAATAAACTACATGAGTTGGATTTTAAGTTGGGTTTTAAAGAGCCTGGAACACCTAACCCAGAATGGAGGGGTAAATCCATTCAAGCATATGATTTCCGGTAGATCATATGTATTGCTTGATCACTTGCTTGATGCATCCATATGCTTGTTAATAACTTGCTTGAAATTATTTATACAAGTATTTTGATTCAGGAATATTCTCACTAAGCTAGTTATGTTTATACTCCGATAGACCTTTGTTGTATCAGGTCCAATATCTTTTATGCTCGAAGATTACATATACTCGAGTGGGATTATGTTTCGGAAAAGCTTCTGGAAATCTTTTAGAGATCATAGGTTAATTATCCTTTAATATTTCTTAGTGTTCGTATTATTTTTGTTATGAGAAAGATTAAGTTGATATTATGAATGATTGGAGAATTATAGGGGAAGACCCCTAAGATGATGTAACGATTATACTCTATTAATGACAAATTGGATGATTATTTAGATTCTTGTATGTTGTATTTACTATCTCAAACTATACATCCCACCGATGTCTCATATTGTTGTGATAGATGCCTTACATATAGTGTTGAAAACTTTCGCATGACTTTAGGAAGTCATTCTTAAGTTTTAATACCGTATGTGGCGGACTGCCACGTTTAAGGTACCCTTCGGGGTATGACAATATCTAGCTAAATATATTTATGTACATATATATAATCTTTAGAGCATATAAGCTCACTTGTTATTTATTTAATTTCATGCTTTGCAATTTATTTATTTCATGCTATTTCTTTAAGACTAGCCTTTCTAGTCTTAGACTTGTCCATATCAAGTCAAAACAACCTTTTATTTATTTTCTTTATTCTTTTGGGACTAGTCTATTCTTAGTCTCGGGATGCCTTGATGAAGCTAAGGCTCCCAATACTTAACCGGGATACCTTGATGAAGCTAAGGTTCCCAATACTTGATATTTTATTATCTTACTTATTATTATTTGTTTCTAGTATTTTCTTATGTTTTTATTATTTTATATGCTCATAATACTTGCATCGATATAATGATATTGTCTCAACTAATTTAAAAGTAGAATTTTACTTTATTAAAGGAACTTAAAACTCAATTTTCTATTATAATGGAGTTATTATCAACAATATAGAAATAGAGTTTTCTCAACGTTTTCTTAAATAACAAAGATAGCTTACCAAGGAAACATAAGAAATAAATACTTTCTTTATGTATTATGGTAACCTAAGTTTTAGTAAAATAATTTGTTAATTTTCAAAGTTCTCACAAAAATTAAACTCTTTTCAACTCCATGACAAAACTAAGAAACAAACTAGTTTTCAAAGTTAAAATAAAAAATCAACTCATAAAGTTATGAACCCACTTAGGAAAACAATGATTTTCAAGTTCCTAAAAGAGAAACTTACTTTCAAATAAGATAAGATTAAAAAGAAAGGATTTTATCAATAAAGAGGATTCTTTTCAAAAGAAATAAAAGAACAAGTTTTTAAACAAAAACTTGTATTTTAAATAATAAATATAAGAAGACAAGACTCATTTTCTAAAACCATTCTAAATACAAATCTATAAAAAGGTTTTTAACAACTTAATACAATTTTGATAACTTTGATCTTTTATCATTAGAAGTAAAATTTATGAAAGATTAAGGTTAAAAGGAAAATTTACTTGTTTTAGAAAAAGGAATGAAGAAAATAAAATAAGAATATACTCATTTATAATAACCTATGAAAATATAAAGTTTCTTCAACATACTTGAAAAGAAATTTATCGAGTTAAGTTTTAACACTTTAAAAAGAATTGTTTTATGAAATAAATTGTTGAGACACTACCATTAGAATTTTTGCATATAAAGTGAGCTTATTTATATACTCAAAGGATTTATCGATTATGTATGTATATATATATATCTATATTTTTTACTAAAGGATTTTTGAATGAAGTTGAGTTAGAAAATAGTTTTTGCAAAAATCTAGAAATATTCGTTTTAAATCTATATCCAAAGTTTTCGGAACCCAAATGACTTTTTATGACAAAGATAACCTTAGAAATGGATAGATCTTTTCGAATAGGTAGAAAACAGTATATTATATGTGAAATTCCGAGTTAAAATGAGTAAGTTATGGCCATTTTAAATTGGAATTTCATTCTATACGAATTTGACGAACATAGTGAAATAGAATTAGAAAGTTTAAGTGGAATTTCTATGAAATACTTGTCACGCCCCAAAGGGTACCCTAAACGCGACAGTCCACCACACTCGATATTTAAACTTAAGTATGGCATCCTTAGTCATCCCATAAGTTTATATATCGAGTGTAAGGTGTACTCACACAACTTTTAGGATCACACTTTGATTCGAGTAGTCTTAAGAAAGCATACATAGCATTAAGAATATAAATCACAACAAGATAAACAGTTAAACTTTACAAAAGCCAAGGGGGCATACCCCCGCCAAAATAATAGGAGTCTACATCGTTTAGCTCCAATTACATATATGAATTCACATTAAAGAGATTTTCCTAGAAGTCCACGCCTACACTAGGTCCCGACTTCCTCAAAAGCTCTTTAATTCCATGTGATAAACCTGCACAAAATGTCCTCTCGGAACATCCAAAAATAGGAAGCACAACAAAAACTGTTGGGGTATAAGCTAATGCTTAGTGAGATTCATTTTCTTCAAGTAACATGCCCGACCAAGCTAAAATATCTATACAAGCAAGTTATAATTAAGCAACCATATGAATGCACAAGCATATGAGCAAACAAGCATATGACTTTCCGGTAGTCATAAGTGAATGAATTTACGCCCTCCATTCGGGGTTTGGGGTAGTTCATAAGTCATGCAACTACAATTCCAAAGTTGGTCCATAAGACATGCAACCATAGTCCCAATCTTAAGTGGGGTGGTCCATAAGACATGCAACCACAATTTTTAATGTTGGTCCATAAGTCATGCAACCATAGTTTCATTCGAATGGGGTGGTCCATAAGTCATGCAACCCTAGTCCCCTTCATTAAAGACCCGCTGCCTCCCGAGTACACCTTTGTCCCACCAAAGACATACTCGACAATGATATAAGACTCACTACGTGATATGCATGTACAGTTTATTCATATAATCATGACATATTACTTAGATAATTTAAAAGTGACCATACAATTTTCAGACATTCCAAATCTATACTAGCTCATACAAGATTATTACAACAAAGCTTGCCTCGATATACTTATCGTTCATTCATGCAAGTTTAGATCACCATTCAAACACAATTTTATCTTTTCCTAAGTCTAATGCCACTACTACTACAAGCACATCCAAGAGCATAATTAATTGAGAAATGAACTCACTTGTCCATGTAGTGAAAATCCACTAGTCGTAATAGTCCTCGGGAAGTGGTAACCCGTCCTCCAATTCACCTAGGTACAAAGAATACCCTCAATGAGCATCTCATGAAGTTCTATTAAACTTAACAATTTTATTTACTAAGTTCGTCAATTTCCGTCTAGGTTGAATCCTTAACTTAAAAAGGTCATATCTAACTCATTTTAACTCGGAATTTAGCTTATAATATACCGATTTATACCTACTTCGAAAGAGCTATCCATTTCTAAAGTTAATTCAAACATTTAAGGTCATTTAAGGGTCGGAAACGTACTGTACAGTAGGGTTGCGAAAATTCCAGATTTGAGCCTTTGTGAAAAATTGCCATATCTACTCTATTTAACTACTTAGGTTGACTCATATTAGTCCTAAACTTGCAAGGAGATCCTCTAAACAAAATTAAGAGATTACACTTATCTAATCCAAACATAATGTTCAAAAGAAACTTCTAAGAATCCATATTCATAAAACCAACATTCACAAGTTGAAACTCATTGTCTTGTTTTGAGTAATTCCTTTACTAAAACTCACTTAGTTCAATGAAAATAATTTTTCCTATATTATGTATCATCAAAGCATTTCATTTTCAATGTAAAATACTTGTTTTGAGATCAAAAAGAAGGTTTTCAAAATTGGTCTTCTCATAATTACGAATTTCCACTTTGAAACTTACAATGAAAACAAGACCTAAATATTGTCTTCTACAAAGCACTTGATTTATGCAATACTTCTTAGGAAAACCCATTCAAACTTATGAAAATCCATTCCTTAAGATATCTATATCAAGAGCCTCTTATATTTTTGTCTAAATCTTCATTTTAAAGTTGATTGATGGGTTCCAAAAATAGGTCTTGGTCTTGATCCGAATTTTCATAAATTTATTTTGGACATATCTCTTGAGAAAATTCATCAAAACTCATGAAAAACAACCCATTACATATTATATCCTAAGAACCCTTCATTTCTTGAATAAAATCCTCATTTGTGAGTTGAAAAACATGTTTTTATTTTGGATCTTTGTCTTGATCCGAAAATACAATTTTTGTTTTTGAAAATAAACTTTGAAAATCAACTTTGATTCTTGCAAGATGAAGCCTTGATGATATACATCCATCAAACCTTCATTTTCTTAACAAAAGCTTCCATTTTAAGACTTGAAAGAGGGTTTTTAAAATAGGGCATTGACAAGTTACGAATTTTTCTTTTTCATTCCAACTTGAATCTAAGATCTACTCAATATATAACCATGAAAGCATAAGAAAAACTTAGTAGTAGCCTTAACTCTAGATCTACACATAAACATAACTAAAGCTTGATAAAACTCTAGATCTACAAGCTATCACAAAAACAAGAAGATAAACAAGCCTTCCATATAACAAAAATACTAAGAACAAAAGAGATCATCATCTAGAGGAGTGTTTCACTTCTTGGCATCATCATCCATAGCCTTTTAAGCTTGTGGAATGTCCTTTGATGCATGAAACATCCATGGTATCATCCTAGAACATCTTATAAGAGCAAAAAGGGAAAGATTACCTCAAATAATTGCAAGAAATATATGTGGAAGCAAGAAAGAAAAATGGGGACAGCTTGTTTGTGAAGAAGACAAGCCAAAAGAAGAGAAAAGAGAGGGAAAAAGAGAGAGGAAAAATTAGGGTTTGTAAAGATGAAAGAGAGAGAGAATAAGATGTTTAAATAGAGATAATGTGTGTTAAATAATTTAAAAAAAAATAAACCATCAGCTGCATGGAGGGGGCTGGCGTGATTGTATGGGTGGGGGTGTGTGTAGTTTGATTTAATTGTATTTTGAAAGTGTAACAAGTTGCATCCATTTCTAACTAAAATAGACTTTAAAATATCAAATAAATAATTAAAAATAATGAAAAGTGGCTAATTTTATGGGGAATGGGCAGCTGCAATTTTGGGAAATGGAAGTGTAAGAAAAAGCAAAAGAAGACATAATAATGTAGTAATGATAATGTATGTGTACTTGTGATAAAGTGGCTTTTTGAATAAGAAAATATATAAAATAAATTAAGAAAAATATTTTTATTTAAGTGCAGAATTTTTATGATTTAAATAAAATAATCAATTAAATTATTTTTAGAAATTTAACAATTTAGTTACCGGTAAGAGTAAAATAAGCTTATATGAGCTATAACTGATATTTTTAGAATCCGAAAAATTCTAAACTTGATATTTTTGAAATCCTTATAAAAATACGAGTCTAAAAATATTAAAGATATATTTTTAATTTTCCGAGCCCCGGGACACGCTTTCCAAAGCAGTATCCAAACGGGTTCGAAATAAGCCGAAATTGAACCGATCTGATCTTTTTAATAATTCAAATATTATTACGGACTATTCTAAACACTTTAATTATTTTTCGACTCCTCGATTTGCGAACTCGGGTTTTCAGGATCTAAACTGTAGGGTTTTACTCAAGATCCGTTGACTTAAGGTCTCCGGTAGACTTTCCGGCTTAAGGTTTAGGGCTTAGAAAACAGGGGTTTACAATACTCATCTTGGGTATTTTTTTTTTCTAGGTGACGAAAGATACGAGATTACCCTTTCTGAGGATTACTATAACTAAGAAGATCGCGAAATAGACGAGTGAGTTATTCATCTCAATTTTCGTTATCTTGCTTGTGCTTGTAAAGTAGTAGCATTAGTATACTAAGAAAAGATAAAAATGGATATATATATATATATATATGGGTATTCGGGTTATGTATATATATGTGATTCTATGTTCATGCGTGAAATGAGAATTAAGAATATCACAACTTTAAACTGCTTGTTTAAGTGTTTTGTTACTTATATGATTGCTTATAATTTGCTAAATTGATTGATCGCCTCCTAATAAACCTTAATAAGGTTTGGCTTAAGAAAAATAAAACGCTCACGCAGAGCATCTATCGAGTCACATCTCTTTTAGAAGGCTACTACTCCTACGCGTAGAGTTGGATTGGCTATGATCGTACTGTGACACGGGCCATGTCCTTCCTAAAGAATCCAAATCACCTGGGGAATGCAACTCTAGGTTCGGAGCCAAGCCAACCGAACGCTTTGGGTGAGGACCTGGGGACTAGTAGTAGAAGATCGAGGATTTTCAACACCGATTCCCTAACCTTCGATACGGAGGGGTAAATCTGTTCTATATATAGTTTCCATATAACTATATATATTTGCATAATCACGTGATTGTTGCATTGTACACATAGCATATGTGTGAAAATTTAAATGAACTTGCTTGAAAACATGGTACGAATGAAAATGAATATCTCACTAAGCTAGTTGTAGCTTATACCCCTATAGATTTTGATGAAACAGGTATACCCATGGCTTAAATTGAGGATCATGACGTTAAGAAAGTCGTTGAAGAATGTTAAGCTTTTATGAAGGTAATGGAAACATAAGATGAAGTTATTATGTAAGGATCCTTATATGTAATGTATTCTATATTAGTGTTTTGAAAATTCTAAGATGTATATTCATTTGAAGATAATAAGGGGATATGCCTCTAAGAATTGTAATTTAATATGTTTTTGTTTTATGATAAGTATTCTCTTTGCTTTGTTACTTATTTATTATCAATATAAATTACGCTACTATGATGAGTTCCCTTGGTTGTGATGTACGCCTTGTACATGATATGAAAGCCTTTGCATGACTGAGGTAGTCATTCCTAGGCTTTAGTATTATGTACGGCGGACTGCTATATTTAGGGTACCCCTCGGGGCGTGATAGGATGAAACATTTATGGAGTTGAGAAGTGAAAATAAGAGTGAATAAAATTAATTGAAATATAAAAATAAATAGGTAAAGAGAGAGAGAGAGAGAGAGAGAGAGAGAGAGAGAGACATAACGCAGGTTTGAGGAAAGAGAGTGAGAAAAAATTGATTAAATTTGTGTTTTTGTAATGAAAAGTAAGTAATGTGTAAGATATGTTATGTATAAAGTTTTATGGGAAAAAAATACAAGAGATAGGTATGTAGGGTGTAAGAATAGATAGTAAGAAAAAGTAAAGATAGAATAGTAGTGAATAGTAGTAAATAATAACTTGAATAGTGAACAAGACAATTAATATACCGGTAGTAAGGAAAATACACGTAAAAGGGCTATATTTGATATTTTTAAAAACCAAAAAATTCTATAATTGAAATTTGATGATTCCTCATCTAATTATGAGTCCAGATGTGTTGTCAGAATATTTTCACCATTTTACGTGCCAAAACCCTATTTTTGAAAACTGATCCCATTCAGATATGAAATAGATAAATTTTCAACAAATTTGATCTTTTTAGGTTATATCACATTATTTCGGACTATAATCTATGGTTAAATCATTTTTTATTATTTTAGGGTTTTGAGCGTAGGATTGTCGGATCTAAACACTCTAGTTCTTAAGGTAAACCTAGGTTGACTTCGGGGTTTCCAGTTTGACTTTTGGTTGTTGGGTTTACTTCATATTTATCGTAAAATTTATAGGTTTACATTGTCTCACTTTAATCATTTTGCTATTTTGTGGGGTTTTTTGTTCGATTTAGTGGAAACTTTTTAGACTTGGGTTTTCTCAATGTGGAATTTTTTTTTCCCCAAAAATCTAGGCTCTAGCTAGCTCTATTTCACCATAAAGCTTCCATCTGTAGTTTTTATTCAAGCACTATATATGGGAGCCTTTGTGGAAATTCAAGTTCTTGGACATTGCTCTAATTTTTCTACAGTGTGTCGACTTGTCCCCTATATTTTTTGTAGCGTAAAAATTATCTCAAATGATTCATCCGACAAGTTTTGTGTAATATAAAGAAATAAAATTTATGTTGAGGGAAAAAGTATCATATGATATAAAATAAGAGGGTTTATGGTCTATCATAATGTGTGATTAAATGCTTTATCGTTTGGAAGATACATGATTAAAGATGAAGAGATGTTACTAAAAATAAAGAGACATTGTTAAAGATGAAAAGATATTATTAAAGATGAAGATAAGTTGTTAAAGATGAAGAGACGTTATTAAAGATAAATCGACGTTATTAAAGACAAAAAGTTGTTCCTTGTCTCCTCTATAACCTAGACTTCCTCCTATACCAAAACCATTTCTAAACATAGAATTCTTTTAAAATCTTCTCTAATAGTGATCTTTACATCAAGGAAGATCAAGAAGCAAGATCAAGGGATTTTGGGAGAAAAGCCCTGAGTCTATTGGAGATTAGTGCTATGCAACAGACAAGAATAAAAAAATAGGTAAGATTTATCTTTTCTTTTCCTTAGGTGATTTAAATGTATCATCTTTTTCCTAAGTTTTCTTAATGGATTTTTAAAGGGAATCAAATTCCTAGAGATTTAGAGGAAACCTGATTTGTAGAGTGCAGAGTTTTTGTGGTTTTACAAATAAAAAAAAAGTGTGTATGGATTTAAGATTTATTATTGTTTTTAACGGTTTTAGACGATGATGGAATTATGGCTAATTTATGAAGACATGTTTTGATATTAGTTTTGATTATGTGATCAAGTGTTGTTGGTGAAATTAGGGTTCTTGATCCTAAATTATTTCAAGTATAACCTTACCTTGTTTGTTACTTGTGTTTATAGGATTGGACATTATAAATTGATTAATTGCTATCCGGATTTAAAATTTTGTTTATTGCTTGTCTATGGCTGGGTTTGGTAGATTGGGAGGATCTGCTACTAGGATAGCACTCGATGATCTATGTGTGAGATTATCTCGAGTGGACTCATACATAGAGATGATTTCAGTAGTCTAAGAGTGGTACTAATATGGTGTGTGGGATGTTCGCAACACTATATATGTATATATTACCTATTTTCTATACTGGTTGTTTTTACAGAGGCATGAGCTATACTGGGTTTAGGACTATTTTCAAGTGATTCTAAATGTGTGTTTGCCGGCTAATCAAAGATAATAACATGTGATTGTTGCATATATTAAAGCATGTGAAAAATTTGTGATGCTTGTGCATGCGCATGTGTTTTGTGGTATGGAAAATTGGGCTTTTGTGCTCATTCCTTTATTTTCAGGAACATGAGATGATTCAGTAGTGTTCAAATTATCTGACTTTGAGGTATTTGTGAGTTATGAAGAGAACGATAGTGGAGATGATCTTCCTACTAATTATTAGGTATATTGGACTAATGATAGGCAAGTGAAGGTCCTATGGGGTTTTATGTGTTTTTGTGATTCTGAAACTGTTTATGAGACCTTTCTTTAGGATGTTCTTAAGATTTTATTAAGTTGGCTTTTGGTTTATGCCAATTAGGTTGTCAAAAAGTTTTATCGTTATTTCTTAATGTTTCTAAAGGTACCTTCTATGAGAGATATTGATGTTATATATATTTTATAATTGTGGATTAGTGAAATAATAACCTTAGCATGTCCATCTCAAGTAAGGATATGTAGCGGGTTGTAATACCTTCAGTTTAGGGTATTACATTTTAATTATGTCATCAGTTTTATATTTTCAAAGGGTAAATTATACTAAAAGGTCACAACGTTTGGGGATAAATTCATTTTAGTTCACAATGTTTTGAAAAATTCAAAAGATATCACAACGTTTAGTGCATAAGTTCATTTTAGGTTACAAAGTTTTTCAGTGATTCAAAAAGAGGTCACAATGTTTAATAAGTGAGTCAATTGAGGTCACCATTAGCATGTGTCAACAGAAGAAATATTTAATTTAAACTCAAAAAACCCTTCTTTTAAGGCCCATTGACATGTATTAATAGGAAAAACATTTAATTATATCTCAGAAGATACTTTTCCAAACATTATGACCTTTTTTGAACTTTTCAAAATGTTGTGATCTAAAATGAACTTACCGCCAAAAGTTGACCTTCCGGCATAATTTACCCTATTTTTAAAGCATTGCAACATTTTCTAATCATATTTTAATCAAGTTTGGGAGCAGTTGACATCATCTTCTAGGAGTTTTGTTCATCGATTCTTTGGATCTCTGAGTCACCTCACCTACAATTACATTACTTCTTTTTGTATGTAATTTCGCTAAGATAGTAATAATAAGAAATGGAAGAAGAAGTTCATGATGATGACAAAAATGACAATATTAATAACAATAATGAATTGGTTTGCACATTGATATTGATTGATAAGAGTCACATGTCATGTGCACATTGGAGGGCTCTGCCACATCAATAAACGAAGCTAACATTGTTAGTGTAATACCCCTCAAATATAGATGGTTGAACTCTAATTACATAACTGCATTTTCGGTGTAAAAGCTTGGAGTTTGTCAGAACTCCAAAGTTAAGCGTGCTCTGGGTTGAGCAATCCCAGGATAGGTGACCCCCTAGGAAGCGCTGGTACCAAAAGGACAAAATCATGTGACGTGTAGTCAAAGCAGACAATACCTTAGTGGGTAGAGTTTTGAGTCATTACATAGTGCATCTAGTGTCCTGATTGCACCTGAGGTTGCGCTGGGAAGGCCAGTGTATCTAGCATCACAATCCTTACCCAAGGTGGTCTAAGGGCCTAGAGGTGCCCCTTTTACTGTAGTGGAGCCTGAGGTGGCAGGTCGTGACAAAATAGTATTAGAGCAGTAGTTTTGAACCTGTGTAACGAAAATGACGGAGACGTCAGTTCTATAAGTGGAGGAGTGTGTAATACCCCTCAAATATAAATGGTGGAACTCTAATCATAGAGGCACATTTTTGGTGTAATGGCTTGGAGTTTGTCATAACTCCAAAGTTAAGAATGCTTTGGGCAGAGAAATCCCAAGATAGGTGATGTCCTGGGAAGCGTTAGCATCAAAAGGAAAAAACTGTACATCGTGTGCCCAAAGAAGACAATACATCGGTGGGTAGAGTTTCGAGTCGTTACATAGTGTCTCTGGTAACCTGGTTGTGCCTGAGGGTGCACCGGGAAGGTCAGTATATCTGGCATATGATCCTTGTCCAAGGTACCCTAAGGGCTTAGGGGCCCCTCATTCGCTGCGGTAGAGCTTGGGGTGACAAGTGTGACAGTTAGCACAAGTAATGCTTGTAATCGAGACTAGTTTAATCAAGTATTAAATTAATTGTTTCAAAGTATAGGTAGCTAATTACTCTTTTTTGTCAAATTTTAGGTATCATTTGTAACACTAACCCTTATATTAATGAAGGTAGAATTAAATTATAATTAAATATTGTAGGGATATTATAATTTTATATCTGTACTTTATTTAATTAACATTAAATTAAATAAAGAAATTTTCATACTATTAAAACTATAATACATCTTTTCATACCACTTTTTTTTTCATAATATTTATTAATGTTTTTTTTTTTTGCCTGAATTTATTAATGTTATTAAAAATAGATTTTTCCCTAGAAAGCAATTTTTTGTTTGTTTGAGTACTCGAAGAAATTAACTATGCAAATAAGATTTATATCACAAGCGATTTTCGCTTACACATGTAAACAAAGACATGTGATTTACATTATGCTATTGAGAGATCACATACCTGAGATACAATTTAGAAATGTTATTAATTTTTAGAACTCTTAAGTCATAAATTCGAGGTTTGTGCTTTTTCAAAAGTCATAGTGTAATTTTGCTTGGGTTAAGTGGAATTAATTCTTAGAAATCTCAAATTATAAATGTGAGTTTTGTACCTTTTCAACAATTGCCTATTTCCAATGCCATTTCGTTTCGATAAAATAATAATTAGTTTTTTATATACTGTATTGTGGTAATTTTCTTTCTTACAAAAATAACAAACAAGTGCTACATTGTCCTAGAAGTTCTTTTTCCTATATTATTCTCCAAATATCTATATTGCAACAAAATCTTCAACAACCATCCATCTTCTTCTCCTTTTTGAAGCTACTCTAAACCTCTGTCTACCCTACTTCCCATGCCCCTTACAAACATTAAATTCAAACTCATCATTGTTTCCACTTTTAACCCCCCAAGTTTAATGGCCCATTTCAAAATTTTATTGTTATAAAATTCATTTCACATCAATTGTATTAAATGATCTATATTAAAATAATATATAAATTAGATAATTATTATAAAAATTTTCTAGAATAATTATCTAAACTCATTTTCTTGATTTTTCTCCTATTATCACAATATGCTAATTATATAATTATTTTTATCTTATTTTATTTCTTCAAGCACATGTATCAAGTGCATGTCCCGTTGCTACCCGCTTTTTATTTTTATGGCTAAATATTTTACTTGTGAAAAGTTGTTAAAATTAAACCTAATTGCAAGTGCAAATAGTTATTCTAGTTTTCTAAAGGAGCATATAGGAAATGGTTGTAACCTTTTAGCTCTAGAAAGTTAGATGTAGTAAGTTTAAAACTGATAAGGTGCCTTTCAGTAACCAAGCTTGATTGTGGACCTATGAAGGTCCACAAAATAAGATACGATCGGCGGACATCGAGAAGTTGTTTGATGTGGCCACTTTGACACTTTAAGTTGGTGTTTGCCTAAAAATTAGAGGTAAATGAAAATAGTGTAGGAGAGTTACAGTTCGGCATACCTATCTCTAATAGCATAAGGTAAAGGTATTAGAGGACAAAGATTCTTTTGTGGTTACCGATGCTGTGGATAAGGGGGAGTAATAGAGAGTTAAGGATAGTTATTGTAGATGTAGACTTTAATCCATGAAGCCGCATCCCAATTCCATCAAAAGTTGAGCACAAAGACTAAGGGAGTTAATGCCAAGTGACTTGTTGGCTTCTTCGAGTGCCTAGTTCATAAGGTAGGCTTGCCGAGTTAAAGAGGTCACTCCCAATCTCTTGTCTTTATGCATGGGTTGTCTAGGCAAAGTTCGAGCTCCTCCTGAGAGCTTTCTGGTGCTTGTGTTTTACTTAGCAATGTCTAATTGGGAATCCATTCAAATTATTATCAATGATTGATTAAGTTTGAAGTATTTCTTTATTGTAATTCAAACAACAGTGCCTTCGAAAAGGTGGTCCAAATGGCTAAGTTGGTCAAGTATTGCCCTCCTAAAGCCAAGCTATTTTGAGTTCCCAACTCTAATTATTTAGATCTCATGTTCCAATTTGCATAAAAAAATGTCGAGTAGTAGCAGTTTTTGACATACTCATTCTTATTCCCTAAAGGTGTTGCACTTAGGAGGGTTGCCTCCCCTTCCCCCACATCAATAGCCATACTAGATAGTGTTAGGTAAGAGAAAGTTACAAAAAGAGTGAACTAGTGTGACATTTCTGTGGATGATTATTCTTTTGGCTTACAAAATGTTGAAGATGTGAATGACACTATTGAAGGCATACAAGATATATATGTGGTCAGCAATGTGGAGGCGAAATACCTAGTGAATGTGTTCAATGCATTTTTTCTAAACGATAGTGAATGCCACTATCAAAGGCATACGGAGAGATATATGTGATCAACAATGTGAAGTGAAAGATCCAATAAATGTGTCTGGTGCACCTTTTCTAGACAATAGTGGGTTTAGTCGAAACCACATTGAAAGTGCTCATAGAAAAAGAGGTGGTGATAATTAAATAGTGCTATTTTAGAAAGACATCGGATGACTGTTCTGTTATTGTACTGGAAAAAGACGAGCATGTGCCTTTATTGTGCGAATGGAAATTTTGGATGTATGTGATGTACCTGGAGTTGGGGCTGCCTTTTCCCCTCTTTGACTTTCAACAAATATGTTTGAATTATTTTTACTAGATTTTTGGATGTTGGACATTAAATTCATGATGATTACTTCTCGCTTTTGAGGCCTTGTGCGAGAGTTTACATTGTAGGTCTATTCTTCAATTAGTGTGGCTTTTTTTTAACATGAAGAAGAAAAACAATTACTAGGTGAGTTTATTGTAGAAGGGCTTTGGTTTGTTTAGCAGCCACAAGTCTTCTGCTAAATACTAGAAGGAAAGATATATCATTGTTAAACTTAATCAAGAACCCAACTACTTTATTCATTATATGGGATTGCTAGAATTGTCCCCCAATAAGGTTGGGTACTGGTGATGAGGACACTATCATCGAGATCATAAGATATGCACACCGGTGATGTAAGTTAAGAGTAGGTTCAATTGATACAAACAAGGTCATTACTTTTTTTCAAGACAAAGGCCACTACTTTATTCCTCGAGCTTACTTTAAGGAAAAGGAGCTTGATGCCAAAGGTATTGGTCAACTATCCTTACTATCCTGAGTGGGGTTAATGTTAAGTTTATATGGCTAGAGCGTTGTCGAATGGGAGCATCCTCTCAGGGTTTGCTCGAGATGAGCACTCTTGAACTTTATTTTGAACAAACAAAATTTAGGAGGAACAAACTCACATTCTTTAGATGTTTCAACAAGAAAAACCTAAGAGGAACAAGTCTAAAAGATCGGCATTGTAGAGTATGCATATTTGAGGAAAAAAAAAAAAAAAAAAAACCAAGCCTGTAACTGTTGCAGTTGGTGAAGAAGAGGAGTCCCAATAAAGGAAAGCTCTCGAGGCAATTAAGTTGAAACATTTTTGGATCAATTTAAAAAAGTCTAATTTGAATGAAGATGTGCCTCTTGACCCTTTGTTAGCAACCACAGACCTTTGAATCAGGCAGCAGCTCTCATGCCAATTATGGTTTATCTAAGGGAGGCAGTGGAAGTTAAGATAAAGGTGATTGGGCCGATGACTTAGTTGATTTGAGTTGCCTGCTTTAGAGGAGTTATGAACACTTACGATTCTTGCTTTAGTAATAGCCGGTAGGCTAGTTTAAGGAGAAAAAAGAACTTTGCCAATAGATTTTCGACTAAGAAAAATGTTACCTTTCAATTCACTATGGGAGTAAGTATTTATCCATTGTGACTCCAATTTCTTCATTTAACTTTGTTAATCTTGTTTTTACTTGTAATAAGCAGAGGAATGGCTATGATGTATCTTGTCAAGGGGCTTTGCATAAGAGAAGAAATTATAAGAGGAGACGATTAAGTCTGCCGATCATATCAAAATAGCCAAAAGGTAGGTCCTTTGACTAGTCTTACTCATTTGTTGTGTCATAAATATGTCAAGTTCCTCGAAAAGTGCAATCACCTTCATGCTAAACACACTAAGATGCAATAGAATTTGAAAGCAAAGGATAGGACTATTAAACACCTATAAAGGAGCAAAAAGATGTTAGGCGACTCATCAATGTGCTTAAGGGTGATTTGGCTAATGCACAAGGAGAGATGCAACAAATGGATGAAGATAAGCATCATCTAAGCGCCACCAACTAGCAATTAGTCTAAAAGGCCCAACAAGTTGAGAGCCTATACAATGATGCTGAAGTTTGAATGAAGAATATCGTTGAGGATGCCTGAGTGAAAGGGAAAAAAAAATATTATGTCAACTTTTAGAAGTTCAAGCAAAAACTAGGAATTAAGAGCTTTCAGTGGGTGATCTAGCTGAGATAGTCTAGACTTCAAATGCTAAAATTCAAAGTTTAAAATCAAGACAGTCCATCCTTTAGGTTTCCAAGGAGAAAGTGCTTAAATCTTACTTTTATAGCAATAAGTGAGATTAAAAGGAGGCCAGTATAATGTAGGAGTCTATAGAGATCGTGGTTGTCAATTTCCAAGAGAAATGCAAATGTAGATATATTGACTAGAGAGTATGGCAACACTTTCTTATTTCCAGTCAACAATGGCAAGGGACCATTAAAGACAAACTGGTTGAAGAGCGTCTTTAATTGACCAAGGGCAAGTAAGGTGATCAACGATTACAAATTTGGATGTTTCTAGACTTGCTTTCCTTGTTCCCAAGCAATCGAGTCCTACTGACCCTCCAATGCAACTTGCTGTCATTGTTGAAGCTAAAGGAGAAAGGACCCATGATGCACTAGGTAGTGATGACCCAATGATAAAGGGTGTTCCCTTTGATGGAACTGATAAGTGTTGATTAACCATTATTTACATACGAGATTTTGGGCTTCAATTATTGATTTTTATGAATTTCTTGAAGACAATGGTGCTTATTTGGTTAAAACCTTGAGTGTTTGAAGGTGTTATTTTAGGTTAAGGAAGGAAATTTTGATAAATTGAGCGGTTTCTATGAAGATTTATTAAAATTAGGAAAAAATGTAAAGTGCATAATTTTCAATAGAACTTGTGCCAGGAAGCTGTGTTAGGAATTGGATTGCTTTTTCCAAAGTACACAAGTTGGTACATGACTTGTGGTGAAGGCTGTGTTGAAGAAATTATTGTATACGGTGTTGAACACAAGTTACTGACACAACTTGTGTTCAGGATCATGTTGAAGGTGATTTTGCAAGTAAAATCTTTGCCTATCCAGAGACAGAGAGTGTTTTTCTAGAAAAGGAAAGTAGAAGATTTATGAATATTTGTGAGAAAGAAGTGATTTGAAGAAGATTTTATTTTTGCATATAAATAGGTGACTTTGCTCTATTGTAAAGAGGATGATAGATAGAATTTAGGTTTTTTTAAAGAGAGAAAGAAGTAGAGAGAAAGTTAAGATCTCATGATATTATTAGAGATTACAAAATTTAAGATAAAAGGGGGTTTTTTATTTATGAATTCTTTCTATTCTTCTTATAATTGTGTTTTTATTATTAGATCTATAGAAGAGTAAGTATTTACCCAGACTTTGAAGAACCTTAATGTAACTAAGATTGTTTTAATTCAATGATAATTAAGTTTCTTAAAAGTTTGTGTATGTGTTCTTTATTGGTTCCTTGAATTAATATTTCTAACATAGTGATTCATGTTTGATTTCATACAAGTAGAATGAAAATTCACTTATTTGAATGGATTTGCATAAAAGAAGAGACTTCAATGCAATTCTAGCAATCAAAAAGCGTGGAATCTCTAGTATTAGATTAAGGCCTAGGAGTGGTTGAAATCTAATAGTGGATTTATTGAATAATAATGCAATTCTAGTTTGCTATAAATTACGAGGATATTCCAATTGGTCAATCTAAGGTTAGGTACTACTATTCTCGAGAAGGATATTTATTTATTTGAGAAATTCTCCGGTTTATGATCTAATTTATTGATTGAATCTTGATTTGATGAATGTTCCATGTTAAGGATAGTGACAATTCCAAGTTAGGATAGTCTTGCAATTTGATTTTAATTTTTTATTTTTTAAAAAAGTGATCTTAATTAGTTTGCTAGTGTAAAGTAATTAGTAATAGTTAAATAATTAATTAATTGGATTAATTTTAATTAATCATTAAATAATAGGAAGTAATACTAGTACTTGAAAGATCGTCATGGGAACGATACTTATGCTATATTACTATTTCAATAGGTAATACTTGCTTAATTGTATGTATTATTAAAGATATAAATTTTAAATGAGTGAAACAATCACATCAGGCATCTCGAGTGATCCTCCTCCTCCAACAAGCAAGCATTCCAAAGCTAAGCAAGAAGAAGCCCGAGATTTTATTAATGAGTTGACTTAACAAGCCAAGGTCAATTAGTGGAGACTAGTGTAGTAATTTTCTACTCCTATTGATAAATCTCCTCTGTGTTGTCTATTTTGTTGATTTTCTTTGTAAAGTTTGGTTGGTATGTTGACGATGCCCTGTGTAAACCTTGGATAAATGATTAATGAGATGCGACTTGTGTTGCTTTTTGACTATTTTTTTATTTTTATCTTATGTGTAACTCTCATATCCTTAAACTTTATTTCACTTTCCAGTATACGTTATAAATGATAGATTCGAGTTGTTTATTGATACATCATTCTAACAAGCAAACCAATTAACTCGTTAGGCAGTTTTGTTTTCATCTAACGTGACTAAGCCATTTGAAAGATCAGGATTATTAAACAAAAATGGAATCTTTATGCAAAAAATCAACATTTATCTACCTCTAGGTGGAACATGCAATCTCTCTATTCATGAAAATCTATCTTATTAGATGAAACCTTTTTCTATCTAAAATGAATCGTACAAGCAATTAACTTTGCGCATAAATCAATTGCAAGAAAGTTAAAACACATGAATGGATACAATGGCATAAACTTTTCATTAGTCAAAGGCAATTTACATCATATGGGTTTAAGGTTTCACAAGACTTACGGTATAAACAATTACTCCTCCATAGATTTGACAATAAAAACAAAAAATCTAGAGAAGTAAAACATAATTAAATAATGAATTGTCTTGTAATCTCCAATGCAATTTCTTCCTTCAAGTGTGTCTTTTTCTCTCCTAGGGTTCTTAGAAATGTGAAAAGATGATTAACTGAAAGGTTGGGATAGTTATAAATAGAACTGTAATCGTCCTTAGTCCTGCATGGCCGTACTCATGCCCATGTAGCCTAGGATGTCTTCAATTCCTTTTCTGATCAAATTCTCTCCTTCAACACAGCTTTCTACACTACTTGGGCAAAAACTAGGTACAATTTAACATAGTTTCTAGTCACTTTTTACAGTCTAATACTAGTGTATGGATGACCATGTTGAAGGTGTGCATAAATGAAAACCAACCTTTTATATACTTTGCCAAATTTAATCTCGTTTTTGCTTGAATCATTCTTAATTCTTTAAAATATCTTCTTTAAACCTTGAAATGAAATATTAAGCATTTAAGTATCCTTTCCTTAATAAATTCAGATAAAATATGTACAAAATTATATGCAATGAGTACTACGAATAAGGATCTTTTGACACTTATCAAAAGCTAACAAAGGCGATTGATCACAATCAATATAAAAAGATAGGCAGGCTAATGCTAACACAACCCTAATGATCCTTATATATTCCCACAAGTCAAGTAAAGACAAGATGGGAACATAAAAGCCAAAATAATATAAAAGGAAATTCAAAATGAAATACCCCAAATCTTTACCAAGATTAGAAATTGAGTTTAGATAGATTAAATAAATCAAATGAATCATAGGATATAAATAGACAAGTTGACAAAGTTAGATTAGTAATTAATTAAATGAAATTTGAGATTTGAAATCTAAATTCTCTAAACAAGTCATTGAAATGTTTAGAGGATTCCTAAACTCTTGATTCTTAGCTTAAACACTAATTCCTAAATCTTTACAAAATTTGAGTTCATTTGCTTGAATAAAAATATCAGTTCTTAAACCCGAACTCAAATTAAATATCTTTCATCCAAAATAGATTCCTAAATTAAGTTCTTATTATAAGTTCTTAATTTCTAATCTATCGGTTCTAAAATTATCTTTTAAATGTTTCTAGAACTATAGATATTGATCTGATAGTTCTAAACCTATACCTTATTTCTAAAATATATATATTTTAGATTTATCCTTTCCTTTTCTTTTTATTTTCCTTTTGCTGCCTCTTCTTTCCTTCTTTTTCATTTTTCGTTTTTCCCCTTTTCTTTCTTTCTTTCTTTCTTTCTTTCTTCTTCTTCTTCTTCTTCTTCTTGTTCTTCTTTCCCTCTCCAAAATCCAAGACATGAATCTCAATTTCAACAAGATAGAAAGAGGAGATCAAGTAGAATTAGCTTCCCCAAGAAGAAGAATAAGAAATTGCATGAGTAGGCTCAAAAAAGCTAAGTTTTCATTTTCTATTTCTCTTTGTTTTTACTTGTTATTTGCATTTGTAATTGATGAATTGATGTTGAATTGGGTTGAGAGTGCTGTTTATTTAAGTATTTGTTGATATATGCTTTTTGGAGGTCGGGTTATGAAGGAGGAAGAAGATGATGAATAGTAGTTATGGAAGTTGATGAAGTTTGAGATGTTTGATGTGGTGAATGTGAAGTTTATGCATGTTTGAGGATGTTAGAATAGATGTAGGGTGTAGTATGATGGTTGTAAAGTGTTTTGGAGAAGGTTTGAAGTGTAAAAATTTTGTAAAATTAGTGTTTGAAACAAGGAATTTCGTAAATATGTCACTACACCTGTCAAAACACCCTGTTGCCAAGGGTGTAGTGCTATCGGATCAAAAATTTCATTTCCCCTGAGTTGAAACGGCCTCCAAAACACCCCGTTGCCAAGGGTGTAGTGTCCAAAACACCCCTGTTGCCAAGGGTGTAGTGCTCTCGGATCAAAAAATTTCACTTCCCCTGAGTCAAAACGGCCTTCAAAACACCCCGTTGCCAAGGGTGTAGCGCTCGCGGATTTCTTCCCTGACGCGACACTGTTTTGTAAATTGATCATAACTTTTTCATACGAACTCCGATTTGAGTGATTCAAGTTGCGTTGGAAAGCTTAAAAGAGATCTACAATTTTTATGTTTTGAGTTTTTACAAATTCGGAAATTATCGATACTTAAATTTTAGTTCTTTCCAGCCTTTATAATTTTCAAACAAAGTCAAAAACTTGTTTTGTTTGTTTTATGTGTTTTTACTTAGGAAATGGATCTTTTTGAGCTAAAACGAGATAGAGAAGTGATATTTGATGTGTAATGATGATTGAGGGATATAATTAAGCATGATTTAGATAGATTTATAAATTCAACAAATAATTGAATTTCTATGAGTATTAAACTAAAAGTAGTTATGTTGTATATATGATTTCCATTGCTTGATTTATGATGTTGTGATGACTTAATGAAACTAAATGATCTTGGTAAGTATATAAATGATGACTTATGTATCTATATGAATTTTATTTGAATTTCCTTCATGCTAAGTTTAAGATTTGTTTATTATTTGTTCTTATGATTAGCTTGAACTTAAATGAACTTAGTTAATTAGCCAAGGTTCAACTTGACTAAATGAACTTGAATGAACTAAAATGGATTAGATTATTTAACTTTGATGAATTTGGCTAGGTTTAAGCTAACTTGGGATTAAGTGATTAGATCTTAGATATATAATGAATTAGTAATTAATCTAAGTCCAATTTGACTTAATGAACTTTACTAAGCTAAAATGAATTAGATTGTCTATGTTTAATCAACTTGACTTAGTAAATGAATCGAATGACTAATTTTAATCAAATTGACTAAGGTTAAGCTAAAATGGGTTAGTAACAAATAATTAGATTAAATGAATGAATTAGGATGATCTTTGATTAATATGGGGAATATGTTGTTTCAAATGTGTGTTCACTTGGAAAATGAATGTTTTTGGTTTGTGAATTCTTTGTTAATGCTTTTGTAATAAAACACTATAAATAAAGAGAAAAGAAATACTTTGACAGACAAAGGAGAACTGTCCATATTTTGGCGGGGCGATCTTCGCAGCCATAGTGGGGTTCCACATTAGTGTCTGATCAAATAGGATTTAATAAAATGAGTTTGAGACGAATGGATAAATAGCTTAAGTTCTTATATGATTTTGATGAAGTAGATGGTTAGTTTAGTTTAGTTTCTTATACGAATTCTTTCCTTAACAGAAGTGGATATCTGATTTATCTTCTGAAATTCCTTCCAAGGCTATGTTTGGATTTCATATTCAAGGTACGCAGTAACTTGCGTGTTGAATGTTAGGATAGGCATTCTAAACTGATTAAGACTTAAACTCGGCTTAATAATTGATGAGTGTTGATTGTGCCTTAAGTCGTTGAATCCGGTCCGAGGAGCGCCAACTTGTCATGATGCAATGACAAGGTTAGAATAAACGCTTAGGCCACTTATCATGATGCAATGATTTGGCTCGGCGAGTTGTCATGATGCAATGACAATATTATAATAGGCGCTTAGGCCAATAGTCATGATGCAATGACTAGGCTTAGCGGGTAATCGATAAGGAATGTGGTAACTGCGTAACGTTTACTTAATCTTGAGAGGAAGTAATATGATTTAATTCAATGTTTATGGGGGCATGTGAATTAAATTATATTATGGATTAAGTTAAGTGAAGTTAAGTAGCGACTATGAGTCCTGGATGAGATTACTATTTCTTTTTCAGTGTAACGTTATCTAGGAGATATAAGTATTCGGGCTGCTTATATCAACCCCCTGAGCGTCGTGAGCGTTACTCAGGATCCCCAGATTCCCATTGGCTTGTTCCGGAGTGTGAGTGCTCCATTGTTGATTTGTTTATTTTAATGAAAAGATAATAACTTGTGGATTGACGCATTGCATTTAGTTAAGCTCGTGTGCCATTCCGTGTGTGATTGTGTTGCTGTGTACTGGGCTTCGGCTCATTCTTGTTGTTGTTATTCTTTTTACAGGTTTTGTTGTTGATAAAGACGATGTTGATGAAGTTGATGATGATGAGTTCTTGTTGATATCGGTAATGATGGATGATGAGATGATGATATGATGATGTTGTTGCTATTGGAGATGTTGTCTTGGGCTTTTGGGTGCTTCCGTTGATTCGGGAAGGATTGTGGTTGAGTGATGTGAGTTAGGAGCGTCGAGTAGTTTAGTTGTTTTGTTTCTCTTTTATTTGTTTTATAGGGACTGGATTCATTTATAAATTTGTATTTTCATTAAGAGCTTGTTAATGCCCATGTTTTATAACTAAGCTTTTGTAAAAATTTGTTTAAGTGAAAGCTTTTCCTCTTGTAAGAGTGGAAGTTTTGAAATGTCTTTATTTCTAAATTGATTTATAAAATTTATTTCCGCTGCTAAATCCAGTTATCCGAAAATCTAACTAAACGATTTCATAACTTAAAATCGGATAGCAATGTTCAACATAAACACCTTCTTTTAAGACAACCTTACGTATAATTCATAAGAGTTATACGTGGTTGGGGACTTGGTGTGCTTAATTTGAGAATTGAGCATGTCGGGTCTTTACACAAAAATAGGAAACTAAAACAAGGTTTGAAGGCACTTTGCTCCCCATAGGTGTGCATCAAGGTGTGTGTCACACCCCAACGGGTACCTTAAACGTGACAGCCCGCCGTACGTAATATTAAAACTTAAGAATGACTACCTCAGTCATTCGAAAGATTCCATATCGGTACAAGGCATACATTCACATCAAAGAGAGATCGGTGAAGTAATGCATTTTAAGATATTGGCAGCGGAACATGCAAAATAGCACTTAATATATTTCATTGAAATATAAAGTCTTACAACTTCTAAGGGGCATTCCCCCGATAATTCTCATAATAACATGGTCTTACTAGGATAAATAACAAAAGCTAGAAGATTTTAGAAGAAATCTACTCTAAGACTTCAAAACAGAATTCCTCCAAAAGCTTCTCAAAATAAAGATTCTACCCGGGTGGTCAGGATGGTCTCGGGTGCAAAAAAGATAATCCTACAATATCAAAAGTCTATAGGAGTATAAACATAACTAGCGTAGTGAGATATTCCTTACGCAAAAGTACTCATAACATATAATCAACCAAGTTTATTAATCAAGCATATGAAATGCAACAATCATATGATCAAATAGTACATACGACTATCCAGTTTCGTATTTGTGATGGATTTACCCCTCCATCGGTGGTTAGGGAATGCTTTGAACTAGGTCCCAAACGACCTCCTTAAAGTTGCGCACGTCTTGGGGTTTCAACGAACCATACTACTAGTTCCCGGCTTTTCTTACCCAAAGCGATCGATTCGGCTCGGCTACAACTTGAGACCTTATTCCCCGAACGTCCTAAACTCTCAAGATATAGTAAGGCAACTTACCTTTTTCGGTCTCACGCTGAGGAGTAGTAGCAAAATTTCGAAATGATATTCTGAGTGATATGCATGAGCAATTTATTATATGGGGATTCCAATATGACATTAAATCATTTAAAGCGATCAAGCAATATTTGCACACATAATAATACATACATAGAAATATTTATATCAATCACAAATCGGGTTCCGATATACTTATTGTTCATTGATCGCACACAACGATTCACATACATAATTCCCATGATAACCCGCATGCATATCAATTTTATCTTTTCCTAACATGTAGTGTTCTATTCTACAAGCACATGCGCGAATACATAAACATAAGGGAAACTTACTCGTCCATAGTGTTCTTCTAGGAGTCGAAGTAATCCCCGGGGAAGAGAAGATCTTGGTCCTCGACACCTAAACAAAAGAACTACCCGACATGAATATTTCATCCAAGATCTATTCAAACTCTATAATTCTATCTTATTGAATTCGTCAAAATTCGCATGAATGGAAATTCCAATTTAAAATAGCTATAACTTGCTCATTTTAACTCGGAATTTCGCAAATTATATACGGATTCTACCTACTCGAAAAGATCTATCTATTTCTAAAATTATTTTTATCAAAAGAAGTTATTTGGGTCTCGAAGTAGTAACGTACAGATTTGGTGCGAAAATTCCAAATTTCAAACTCAAGTTTTCAAACTTTTCTTCATTCAAGAATTCTTGTACAAAAATATGGGTAATTGTATGGTTGAAAAATCCTTTGAATACATATATATAAACTCAAACCATATGCATGAATTTAGTGATGTTGTCTCAATAATGATCTTGTAAAACAATGTGTCTTGAAAGTGAGAAAAGCTAAGACTTGAAAACCTCCTTTTTAGTTTTGTTTGGAAAATTTATTAGCAAGTATTTCCTTCTTTTAACTCCATTTCTTAATTTTGAGAATAATTACATTTTCAAAAAGAAATTTTAATCTTTTAAGATTCCCATAAATTAATTTCTAGTGGTTTGGAAAACATAGTTTTTCTAAATATTTCATGGTTATATATTCTAAAGTTTTTCTAAAGTTAGATATACTTTAAAAGAATAATATCAATAATTTTATAAGTTATTTATATTTTTATTTCCTAAGTAAGGCTTATCCTTAGAAAGGTTATTTCTAATACTTTTGTAAAATTTGTCTAGACTTTAGTATTCTAGAGTGTTGGTAGAAAACTTTGATAAATGAGTTTAAGAATACTCTTGATTAAATCAAGAATTAAGTTTAAAAAAACTTTCTTATTTTATTGGTTTAAAAGAGAGTTTGTGATAACTTTATTTTCATTGATAAAATACCATATAGTATTATTACTAAAACTTGAGCCAAATTTATCTAACTTTAGAAAATATTTATTAAGATAAAACTTAAAGTCTTTATGGAAAAATAATTTCTTATGTGACAAAATTTATTTTTAAAGAGAGTTCTTATTTTTATTACTTAAGAAAACTCATTTTCATTATGGTTGAGACAATAACAACATGTCCATGCATGAATGAGAATATGTAACTATGAGAAATATAATAAAAACAACATAATAAGATAAATTATATAAGAGCATAAAAGTAAAGTCAAGTATTGGGAACCTTAGCTTCATCAAGGTATCCCGAGACTAAGAATAGACTAGTCATCAAAAGAAAAGAAAAGCAAAGAAAGAAAATTATTTTGACTTGATATGGACAAGTTTAAGACTAGAAAGACTAGTCTTAATAATTACATAAAACAAGTAAATAAATTGCAAGACATGAAAATAAATAAATAACAAATGAGCTTATATGCTCTAAATAAATATATATACATAATATACATAATACTTTAAATAAGTTAGATTAGAAACAAAAATAATAACAATAATAACAACAATATAATAGTAACATAAAAAAAATAAGAACATGAACAAAAACAAAACATGAACATATTATTATTTTTTTAACTCTCATGAGTCTAAGAAACATACAATAAGCTCATGTTAAGTTAAATGAGCATGATGAGTATGTGAAAGAAACTTTCAACTAAGGTTTATATGTTTGTTGAAGATGAATGGAAGGGGTTGTAGTATTATGTAGAATATGGTTTTATGAAGAGAAGGAAGAACTCGAGAGAGATTTTGGGAGAGAGATTTTATGGAATGATTTTGGTAGAGTTTTAGTAGGAAATGAGTTGTGTAAAAAAATAAAGGAGGAAGGGAGTATTTATAGAGTTTTAGAGTGAAAATTAGTATGATTAAAATTAAATGAAATTGAAATAAAAATAGAATGGAGAGGACAAGGAGGGGCGCCAGTTTACTTGTAGGGGGAGAGAGAAAATGATTTATTTTGTGTGTTTTGTAATAAAAGAAGTAATGTGTAAAGTGTGATGTGATTAAAGTTGCATGAGGAAGGTAAATTATAAGGTGTAGGTATGGTAGTGTGTAAGAATAGAGTGTAAAAAAAAGTAGAGATAGATAAATAGTAATGAATAGTAGACTAGATAATTAAAATACCGGTAGTAAAGAAAATATGCGTAAATAAGCTATATCTGATATTTTTAGTTACCGAAAAAATTCTAAAACTGATATTTTTGAAATCCTTATATTATTACGAATCTATTGGTGTTGTCGGAATATTTTCACTATCCGGTGTACCAGGGCACGGGTTTTGAAAACTGATCCCGTTCAGATCCGAAGAACACTAGAAAATTACGAATATGATATTTTTAAGCTTTGCTATATTATTACGAACCATATTGCACAATTATCTTAATTTCGTTTTCTAGGGTTTAAGAACACAGGATTGCCAGATCTAGATTTACTAGACTAATCATATAACTAAGTTAACTTTAGGGTTTCGTTTTGACTTCCGGTTCTTAAGGTTTGCTTATATTATCGAAAAATCTAGGGGCTTACAGTGTGCCATAAAAAAATCTCACAATGAAACATTAAAACGGCCCTAAACATAGCCATGTAGTCCATACACCACTATGGCATGATCGCATCATAGGCGTTGCCTCCTCTGTGGCTTCATCCTTCACAAACAACGCTTGTAAGGTCTTAGGCACAACCCACCATCTTTGGCACAGGTGTCTCATAGGAATTGTAACCCTTTATGGCTTTATTTGCCTGCTTAGATTTAAATACCATCTTAGACACAGGTGTGTGCTTCAACAATGATGACTTTTCCTTCATTTATTGCCTTTTCTTCATGCTTAAGCATATTAAATCATATCCATTATCACAAGGTATCATATAGCCTTGCAAATACTTCATCTCATCTTCAATCGACTCATCAATAATGATCTCTTCGGCGAAGTCCATCAATCTCCTAACTCTAGCTTGAGTTATTAGTCCAACCGAACCATGATCCCTATCATATCCCTTGGGCTTATGAAGATTTGCTCTCATATCTTTGCAAGTACACTTTCCTAGATCAAAGACAAATTTGAATTGCGAAGTAGTCCTTAGTGTAACTAGAAATAACTCCTATCATGCCCCAAAGGGCACCCTAAATGTGACAGCCAGCTTGCCAACCCAATATTAAATCTTAATTATGACATCCTTAGTCGATACGAAAGCTTTGATACTAGGTATAAGGCATACTTTCGCGATCATAGATAACCATATTTTGAAACAAATAGTTTAAGGAGATATGCATAATAGCAATTAACAATGGAAACCATAACATTACAACCTGGTTCATAATAAAAAATCTTACAAAAATAAAGGGGGCATACCCCTAACAAAATATACACTTTAGTCCATAAACTAATTCTTCAAAATAAACACAAAGGAGTTTTCCTTGGAGCTCTAAGTCTACTTTTAGGCCACAACTTCTTTCAAAAGCTCGTAGATGCTTGAGTAAAATATCCCCAAGGCTTTAACCACAAAAAAAGGGAGCTATAAAAGATATCTAAGGGGGTGTAAGCTTACTTGCTTAGTGAGAAATATTTCCATAACAAAGTACTCATTGCAAAGAATTTCAAACAAGTTAATTCAAGCAAACATATGTAATATAGCAAATACGTGGGCAAACAATGCACATAATTAATCAAAAATCATATGTTTGAATAGATTTATGCTCTCCATTCAGGGTTAGGTGTTCCTAGCCCATACGACAAAGTTTGCAAATAATACATTTTTGTAGTTCTTTCAAGCTACTTCTTGCCTTAAAAATAGAGTTCATATGGGAACCTATGGGCTAAAATTTTTCTTAGGCCCCTGCGTATCTCACTACTATGCTCTTGTCCCACCAAGGGTATAGTAATGAATATAATATGACTCACTTCGTAATATGCATGAGTCCATTTAATTAATTCTTAAAGCATGACATTAAATGTTTTAGATGCGATCATGGAATTTGCACACACTTTAATGTAATACTAGAGCAACAACTTAATTATAGTCACTTTAAGCCTCAATGTACTTAGTGTAATTTCAACCAATATTATAAGGCACATACTTTCCGATTTTTATCTTTTCCTATCCTAGGGACATATACTACAAGAAAAAACATGAGTACGAATTTTAAGGAAATAAATCACTCGCCATAGTACAAAAAATCCACTAGTCAAAGTAATCATCGGGATAGGGAAAGTTGTCCTCCACGTCACCTAAACAAGAGAAATACCTAAAATGAGTATCTTGTTGGAATTTTACTTTAACTTGCTAATTTTAGCTTACTATGTTCGTTAAAATTCAGATGATGTGAAATTCCAACTAAAAATGACCATAAGTTGCTCATTTTAACTCAAAATTTCGTATATTATTACTTGTCGTTTTCTACCCACTCGAAAAGACCTATACATTTCTAAGGTTATTTTTATCATATAAAGCCGTTTAGGTCCCAAAATGGTTTGGTAGAGAACTATTATGAATTTCCCAGCCCTTAAAAGAAATTTTTCTAAGCTTTTCATCATCCAAAAATTCCCAAACAAACATATAGATATTTATATAGTTCAAAAACCCTTCTTAATACATATATGAACTCACATCATATGCGTGATTGTAGTGGTGTTGTCTCAACAATAATCTTTTTATAACATAATCTATTTTATGTGCTAAAAAATGAAGTTTACAAAAGTTCTCTTTAAGTTGTTGGAGTGAAAACTAAAAAGTTGAGTCATTACAAATGAGTGTTCCATTATTATAACTATATTTTCTTAACTTTTCAAAAATAAATTTATTTCCAAAATTTTGGTCCTTTAGGTTATCTATTATTTTATTCCTTGAGTGAGCTTTTAGCTAGTGAATTGATTTTAACTTGGCTAAAAATACTTGCCTTGTACTTATACAAAAGTATTGGTATAGACTTATATATAAGTTTTGAAGAAAAATTTTCATAACACAAAATTACCAACATTAAGTTTTGATAATAAATTTATTTTAGTATCATGAATAGAGAGGGTAATGGAAATACTCAATTAAATCTTGAAGAAATTTTACAAAGTAACAACTCAAAAAATTTATGACGGTCTTATTTAAACTTTTGAAAAGATGTTGTTGAAGCATAATCCAAAATTTTAAATGGGAATTTTTTTTTTTTAAGTGACAAAATTATTTTTATAGAGAGTTTTAGTCTTATTTTTATAAAATAAGGGAACTCCTTTTTATTTTATTAAGACAATAGCAATATGATTATGCATAAATATGAACTTGTAGTTATATAGTATAACAAAAATAATTCATATAAAGAATAAAAGACATAGAAATTAAATAGGCACATAAGTAAAGGTCAAGTATTGGGAAGTCTTAGCTTGTATCATACAAGGCTTCCCAGACTTGACATAGACAAGTCCTTTAAAAAAAACAAGAAAATAAATCAGAAAATCATGGGAGTCCTAGATTTATGTCAAAGCTCCCGGACTTAAATTTTAGAAAGTCCAAAAAGAAAAAATTGTTTTGACTTGATGAGGACAAGTCTAAGACTCGAATGACTAGTCTTAATAAAATATGAAATAAATAAATTGCAAGGGACATAAAAGTATAATTAAAAGGTTATCTTAGTGAGCTTACAGGCTCTAAAAATATATACATAACTATACTTAATAACATATGGGAGTTAAATTAGGAGCAATAATAAAGCATAATAACATAGCAACAATAATCATAAATGGGCATAGTGTTGAATAAGACATAAGCAACTTGTTATTTTCATGATTTCTTCCCTAGCAACAAGCTCATGGGGTTTCAGAAATCAAAATAACAAGAGGATCATGTTATGTTAACATGAAAAAGAAGAGAGTTTAGAAATTTACCTAAAATTTATGGTGATGGAAGGTGGTTAATGATGGACGAATGAAAGAAAATTTATAGAAATTGTATGGAAGAGGAAGGGGAAACTCATGGTTTTAAGAGGAAAAGAGAGAGAGGGTTGAGAAGAATTTTTTCAAGAGTTTTGTTATGGTAAGAAAGTGTGTGTAAAGAATGAAGAAAGAATAATGTATTTATAGAGTTTTAGAGTAGAAATTAATGTGATTAAATTTAAATGAAAAAGAAAAAAAATTGGATGGAAGAAGAGAGGGGAGGCGCCAACCATAAAGAAAAGGGGGGAAGAAAATTGATTTATTTGTATTGTTATTAATGAAAAGTAAGTAATGTATAAGATATAAAGGATATAAAGTAGTATTGAAAATGAACATTGTAAGAGATGGGTGTATAGGTTGTAAGAATAGGAAGTAAGAAAAAGTAGAAATAGTGAAATAATAATGAATAGTGTATAATAGTAAGTTGAATAGTAGACAAGACAAATTTAAACTGGTAGTAAAGAAAATACGTGTAAATGGGCTATATATGGTATTTTTAAGTATCAAAAAATTCTAAAACTGATATTTTATGAATCCTCATATTACTATGAGTCTAAAGGTGTAGTCGCAATATTTTTACTGTTTTGCATGCTCGAATCCCGATTTTGAAAACTGATCCCGTTCGAATCCGAAATGAACTAAATTTTGACGAATCTGATCTTTTTAGATTGTATTACATTATTACGAACTATAATATACTATTATCTTGTTTTTATTATTTTAGGGTTTAAAGCATAGGATTGTCGGATCTAGACTCACTAGGGTTTGTCACTGACCTAGTTGACTTTATGGTTTCTTGTTGACTTTCGATTCTAGGGTTTAAGTATAAATTTAGCATGAAATCTAGGGGTTTACAACTCCAAGTTAAGAACACAAAGATCAAGAGGCAACTCTAATTCAAGGTTACATGGTACAACTACTTTAACATCCATTTGCTCCACACTAACATCATCAATATCTTCATCATCAACACCACAATCTACACCATTAGTAATTTCCACCTGCGCTACAAGATCTTTCCTTAGATTCTATTCATGAACATCATCATTGTCTTCATCAACCAAATAATCATACTCAGTGCCATCATCCAGTGAGTCAGTTGCCTTTGAGGCCATTGACAGTTTTGTCTTCTCCATTAAACCAGACATTAAAATCAATAATTCTTCTTACATGGTAGTCTAGATGGCATCTTCCAATGACAAAAGACTTTGGCAATGAACACTCTTAGCGATGTCATAATTTAAGCCATTCACAAATCTATCAATGGTATGCACAAGAGGCTCAAATAATTCACTACACTTACCGAGAGTCTAAAACACTTTAGCAGATTCTCCAACCTTCATAGATCCTTGTTTTAGCGCTAACAAAGATTCATACTGTTCATCTTGATAATTGAATAGAAAAAATCATTATTCAATGTTCCCTCTAATATAATGTTTTACCATCGCAACCCTACTAATCCAGTCAATTTCTAATGTGCCTTAGTCGATAACTAAAGCATGAAAAGTCTATAATAATTTGGTCCATCTAGAACTCCTAATCTAAATAATCTCCTTAGGACCAATGACCATCAAACTCAGGAAATTTCATCCCAGTTTTACTTATTAATTTAGTTCTTATTCAAACTTAACCATACTTTTAATCCCACAATGATATCTACTAGTCATGGTTTCTATTCAAACTTAACCATACTTTTACTCAATATTGGTAACCTTGGCCCTTAATCAAGAGATCAACATTAGTCGATTTGGGTATGGTTCTCGACTCAAATCGCTGATTCACAAGTCCCCATTTGTAGAACCAGAATCGGACCCATAAAGGCTACCTCGATTCTTGGTTCTGGGGAACCAACAAGTCTCCCAAGTTGAGTCTAGTTTTGAGAGAAGTATGACCATGCAATCTTTTTTTTTTTTTAAATCCCACCAACTAACCATGAAAATTTCGAATAATTAAATACAAATGTAAGTTACAAAAATAAAAGGCCTCTACATTATCCATTCGGATAAAATATGGGGAGTTCAAGCACATTTGTTTATTTTTTGTAATTTGAATAATACACTTGATTGGAGGGGGACATTATACCATACCTCCATTGCAACATCAACATATTACATTCCCACTCGTTTGCTAGTATAAATTTATACAAATACATGGAAAATTTTTATTTTTTTCCAAACGTTATGGTTACCCTTGTAGGTGCCTACATATTTGCTATTCAAAATCAAATTGAAGTAGTTTTGTTGTTTGGTTTTTTATTTTTTAAAAAATATCTAGTGTGTTAATTAATTTAATTATAAAAAACATGTTAAATTTAAGTTTGTTACATGGTTAGTATGTTTTGGGAAAAACCTATGTCGTCGCTTTGAGCCTTGATTTTTGGAAAAAAAATAGACATTGTCCATCTTGTCTACTTCTATAAAAAGGATTCGTTAATTTTGAAAAAAAAAAAAAAAAGACAAGTCTACTTAAAAATGAGAAAACTTTGTGTGTGTGTGTTTATATAAACGTTATATAATGAAAGCTCACCAATCTTAAGTGTTGTCTGGTGTGGACTTTTCCATGCTCCCAGTAGATGAGCTGAAATTATTGAAGTATTTATCCTCCCGGTTGGTTTAATCCTTCGGGTCTTGTTGTCGTCGCTCCACCTTAGTTGAATTGTGATTTCAGGCTAGTGCTTCCATCGTAGCGGGTTAGTATATGGATTTGTGCTTATCTAATTACTAACCCACATTGCTAAAGGCTTATTCAACTGCCACAATTGAAGTACGTACTACCAATGCCTACCTTACAATCTGGGACACTATTGGAAATGTCTCTGTGTGGTGTTTCCACCTATCGAGAATATCAAAGTCATAGGCGCCCACGTTGTCACTAAACTTAAAGACAATGTTTAAATACTTGTCAATCTCAGAATTTGCTCCACTTTCCCTTATCCCTTGATGCTTCTTAAATTGTCAAAGTTAGACACCACTTCAGGCTTCTCTATGGTAACGGATGTTGGGAGAGCAACAGGTGTTAGGGGCGTAACGGGTGTTACCAGACTGACGAGCATTTGCCCCCCATACGTGTTACTAAATTGTGAATATAGTTCTAACGATACATTACTTGTCTTCTTATAACATTAATAGCATTAATAGAATAAATGTCTTGGGTGTCTGACAATTTGCCTACATTTTCATAGTAATATTCTAACACATCTCAAAGTCTATCCACCCCATTGCGAGGGTCCAATAACTATGCCACGTTCTATGTCATTAAAATTTCCTTGTAATACTTCAACCACTTTCAAGTCATATCATTAACACACATTTACAATAGAGGATTAGATCTTACTTTTGGATCATGCTGATGATGTTACATCCTTCTAGGAGGAAAAGATGAACACTCGGGTTGTATACCTGAGAGAAAACATTTGCGCAATGAAAAAAAAACATTCAGGTTCTAACAAATTATAGCAAACATTTCATTCATTTGAATATAACCGTATGCTTGAAACATATGCAACAACAAAACTACACAAGAACTCTTTATATAGGATTGTGCTAGCTAAAAGTTCACATGTCAAATTTCATCTGTGTTGCACATTCTTTTTGAAATTTTTTGCTCTTTTACCATACATTCCACACCATTTTCACCATTCCCTATTAACTAATGGGTGATCCATTATATAATATACCACAAGTTTAATTAGTGAGGTACGAATTTTTAGAGATTCTATTCCATCTTTTCCACATGGATTTAGAATATGGTATGCACATCTTATATGGAAAAAGTCTCACATAGAGTGGATTGACACAATGATTTTAGATTAGCAATACTACGTGTGTTAGCAACTGCATTGTCAAAGCCTATAGAGAAAATTTTTTTGAGTTAAACCATATTCATCAAGAATTGTACGTATTGCAACATATATTTTCTGGGCCGTATGGGCCCCCTCCAGTTTACGCAGTGCAATCAATCCTCTATGTGTTATCATGTGACAATTTATCCAATGCGATGTTATGTCCATGCAAGAACTTTCTTCCCATTTATCTATCCAAATGTTCAAATAGATGGAGACACATGTGTTTAGCTCAACAAACATACCACTTAGTGCCTTCTTACCTCTCCTATACATTTTTAGGCAATGTCGCTTCATAATCAAAGTGCTCAACTTATGGGATTACGATTGAAAAGTTTTTTAGTGGCAATACACTAGATCTGCATTCGTGCTGGCATTGAAATCCACGTGCAACCCGCTTATCACTTGCAGCAAGGCATCACAATATGGTTCCTCCTTGAACTAACACAGCTGTGCTTCCTTCTTGGAGTCGGATTGCGAAATCTAAGGGTATTTATGGTTCGGTTAACTAGTCCGTGGCTCTATTTTTTGAACCTAACCGTAATGATTGATTTTTTAATATCCTAATCCTTAACCCATCTATTATATATGGTTAACCATGATTTTTAACCATTTAATGTAATGGTTTAAAAAAAACAAATTAATAATTTCAACAAGCCTTATTTTTTAGCCTTTATTATAGAGTTTTTCTTTAAATTATTATATATATTACAAGAGCTAAAAACGAACACAATCAAATTAAGGAAAAGGTGAAAAACAAGCCTTTAGATGTATCATCATCAACAAAATCAAACCAAGTCAATTACCACATTAAATCCCATCAAACATAGGATAGAACATAGTACTTTAATTAAAATCCAAGGAACATTAACATATATAAATTATACGTATGTTTTTTTTTAAATAATTATATATATAATATAATATTTATAACTATTAAAATGGTTAACCTTTAATTATACGAATCAAAATTGAAACTAAAATTTGAAAAAAATTAAAAACTGTAAGTTGAACCAAAACCAATGGATCAATTAACCATATTTTTTTGATTGGTTTTTTTGTTTCAGTTCAGTTTTTTGGTTTCATCAATTTTTTTGTATATCCTTAGCAAAATCTACTATTGTGATGAGTCCATACCATATTCACTCGAGTGTCTGGACCTCAAATGCTGGTGAGGGTAAGGTTCCCATAACCATCCCCTTTAAAGGCACAATTAGTAGTACAGTAATTGTGTGGCCTCATCTTCATCAGGACCTTCGATTTTCCTAAAATGTTTAACAAAAATATTAGACTTTCATGGTCAAGGTGACTTACTTGATGGTTTTGTCTTAGCCTATAGCTGCATTTCTTTGCCACACTTAGAGTACTCCTTGGCCCCACATTCTAAGAGCGTATCCCCTTCTAGATCCTAGGATCTCTCCCCCGCATGGGGTTATTGCACAGGGGTGTGCATCTCAAAACCAGGCAGCTACAATGGGAACTGCTCTTATGTGAAGTTTAAGTCCAAAGCACGTAGCACATTGAAGTCATAGTAATCACTATCCTCGTCAAGAGTTATTTGTGGCATTAGCTCACATTCCAAGGCCTTTCTCTTACCTTTGTCTTTCTTCCCAGATGTTTTGAAGGATTCACTAAAGAAAAGGGATGGCATTGATTCTCTTGAAATGTAATAATGAAACGTAAACCGCAAAAAAAAAAAATTGTGTTAAAATGGAATTGTGTTTTAAGAAGGCTTAAAAACAAGATATGAAGGAAAATATATTGGTAAAGCTAAGTAAACAAGTATTGTGTATACTATGATAAAATAACAAACAAAGAAATTTACTAGCTAGAGTAGTTTGAAGAATTCCAGGAAAAAAGATAGTAAAAGCATATCACTTCAACTTATGAAACTTTGTGTGAGTGTTTGAAAGAAATCCTTCATGCATTTTATGGGAAAATGTTTGAATATGAATGTCATAATTTTCAAAAAACAAACAGTAAAAGTGGATGTAATTCCTGACTCATGGCATTTACATCTTTTGCTTAATCTATCATTCACAAATTCAAATTTTGAATTTAGAAGATTGAGAAACAAAAAAAAAAAATTGAAAGCTAATAAATTTTTAAATAGTTAAAGCCTATCACCTTGAATGATAGGCTACATCCTTACTTCTAGTATTTATACGAACAATTAATAGAAATAACATTTAAAGCATTTGGTGAAATTTGTACATGATATTTTCTTTTTTTTTAACTACTATGAATTATGATAACATAATGGATCAAACAACCATTTAAATGGTGGTTGAACAACAATGATGACTTTTCCTTCAATTCTTGCCTTTTCTCCATGCTTAATTACACTAAATCGTATCCATTAGCATAAGGTATCATATAGCCTTATAAATACTTCATCTCATCTCAAGTGGCCTATCAATAATGATCTGTTGATACAAGATCATCAATTTCCTAACTCTAGTTCAAGTTATAAGTCCAACTAAACCATGATCCCTATCATATCAAGATGGACTTAGGATTCATGTCATGATGCTAATCCCTTTTCCTAATATGGAAGGCTCGCCCATAACCATTAGATTTAAATCGTATCTAATATGAAGGTTAAAGTATTACATAAATGATCTTTTGAAGATTCGACAAAATCCTAGCAAACATTAAGCCAATTATGCTTGAGTTTATGAATAGGAGGTTGTAACAAATGCCGTATCAATCACTTAAACATGCATTATCTTCTTCAATTATAGATATCCTTTGAAGAATTTCTGTAAAAATTATTATTCTTGGGATCTTATGATTTTTTTTTTCTTTTTGTAGATTTACTTTAGCTTGAAAGGTCAAGTCCTTAACAAATCTCATTAAGTTCCTAAAGGACCTATGTTCAAAATAGCATCCTTTTTTCCGTAACGCAAGGTACAATCTTGCATTATGGCATATAATGGGGGTTTGAAGCCCCATTATCCTTTATGATATAGAGGTAAAAAATGGCAAAGGGCTAGCAATTTTCAATTATTTTGGTAGATCATTGATCAAGCAGAGTAGCCTCTTCTAGAAGCTCCAAAGCCTTGCTTTGTTGGGCGATCTACTTAAGGAGCCACTTTCACTTCATTTAATGCTTTTGTTTGAAGTTGAAAAGGCTCTGCACCTGGTGTCTCAATAAATCTCACGTTATAAGTACAATGTATGGGTTAAATAATGAGACAGTACTTTCCAATGGCGAATGACTATCCAAAAGAGGAGCTTTAGTCAAGGCATGGCAAAAAAGAAGCCTAGGATTTTATTAATGAGTTGATCCAGCGTGTTAGGATCAATTAATGGAATGTAATGATATTTAGCTCATGTTGGTAGATCTCCTTTGTTGTCTATTTTGTTTATTTTTCTTTGTAAATTTTGGTTGGTATGCTGATTGTGCCTTGTGTGCATCTTAGAGCAATGATTAATGAGATGCAAACTTGTCTTCCTTTTCGACTCTTCTTTTATTTCTGTCTTATATGTGATTCTCATACCCTTAGATTTTATTTCACTTCCAATTGTATGTTATATATGACTAACCCGAATTGTTTCTTAATAAATCATTCTAAAAAGTAAATTTACTAAATTGATTAGACAATTTTGGTTTCAAGCCAATGCAACTTAGTCATATGAAAAGATGGCCTCTTATTAATGTCCTTCGAGAATTATGCCCCATATCTATCATGCGCTCAAGATATTTTCTACGTAATCATGGTGGGCCTATGGTTTGTGCCACAACATTTATTCCTTTCCTAGCTTGGAAGGCTTACCTGTAATTGTTATATTTGAATCGTGATTAATTTCAAAGCTAAAGTCTTGCATCAGATAACCTTCTAAAGATTCAACATAATCCTGACATCAAGTCAGTCATGTATGAGTCTATACATAGAAGGTTGTAGACATGCCTTGTGTCCATCACTTAGGCACATGTCATCTTCTTCACTTGTAGAAATCCTAAGCAAAATTTTTATAGAAATCATTGTATCTTGTGGGATGATGATGTTTTCTATAGATTTACTTTGGCTTGAAAGGTCAAGTCATTGCTTGTGCTCATTAAATCCCTGAGTATCCATGTGCAAAATAGTATCCTTTCCTTTCATAAGGCAAGACGACAATGTTGCATATGGCATCCAATGGAGGTTTGAAGCTTCATTATCCTTTATAATATAAGGGTCACAAATGGTAAAAGACTAGCATTTTTCAATTATTCTAGCAGATTCTTGAGTAGCAAGAGTCGCCTCTTCTAGAAGCTCTAAGGTTTTGCTTAGTTTGGTGACTTACTTATAAAGCCATTTTCACTTCAATTGGTGCCTCTTTCTGAAGTAGAAAAAGCTCTCCATATGGTGTCTCTGAAACTCACATTGTAATTACAATGTGTTGGTTGAAAATGAGAGAACGCTTACCAATGGCAACCATTCAAAAGAGGAGCTTTAGTCAGAGCATTATGCTATCTTTCTATCAAATATCACTTGTTTTGTGATTTTTGGCCAATCCATAGAGGCTACGCTTCTTCCTCTAGAGGTCCTTGTTCAATTGAAGGAGCTTCAATGTTGGTCCCGAAAAGATAATCAAGAGGGGAGATGAATTGGTTATAACATTTACTTTTCAAAATTTTGAAGAAATTTCACACCACTTGGTTATTCAACTAAAAATGGCTTTAAAACTTTCTTAAGACAATAATCTTAACAAATAAAAGCTTTAAGCAAAAATTCGGATCAAAAGTGATTCAAGACTTTCACACTTAGAAACCTTCTTCTTAAACTCTCTGAGTAAGAAAAATATGAATGATTTACTCCTGATTAACCTTCTGAGCATATATCACACATATAAAACATCAATAAAAATCACGAAATTAAAGAGAGATAAGGATAGAGAGTGCAAAGCGATATAAGAGTTCCGCCTCGAGCGTCAATCCTCTCTTCCAGCTCCAAGCCAAGTCCCGGTATTCCTCACCGTTGTTTTCACTATCCAATCAAATCAACAAAGTTACGAGAAGTTCTTGCCAATTCTCTTTGGCTACAATCCATTAGCTTGATTCTCTCAATCAATCAATCAACTAAAGCCTACCTGTAACTCTCAACTTACACTAAATGTGTAAACAACAAATCAGAGGAATATAGTATGGGTTCTCAAAATTTTTTCGATCAAAGAAGATAAATAGAATGATAGTAATTTTGCTCAAAATGAAAAAAATTCGTGGCTCTCTGTTTTCTCTTCTTTTTATGATCGTTCTTCCTTTTCTCTGTCTTGATTGAGTATATTTATCCTTGTATCTTCCAACACTAGGAAATCAATTGATAAACTTTGCTCCTTATTATGTGTGTAATATTAGCTTTTCTCTTTCTTCAAATCTGCAAATTTTGAATACTTGAGATCTTGTTGTTGTAATCTCGAATTCTTGCTCCAATGGATAAGTTTAAATCTCCAACAACTTGTATAATTATCTTGAACTTGAAATTCGAATTTGAATTCACCGTTGTGACTTGTTCCTTCGTTTGATACTGTTCATGCAATAAAAAGATCGTATTTTCCATAAATTTCGACTTCCTTGTATGGACAAATAATCACCAGACAAGCTCCTTGCATATTTGGATCATGTTTTCCATATTTCCAACTAAAACTTGAATAAACTGTTAAAGATGGATCCTTAAAAGTCACGTTCTTTTTCCTTGCTGTCAAAACATAATTTTCTCAAAAAATAAACTTTAATCCGACGAAATTCGAATCCCCATGGATATTGAACCAACTTTGTAGAACACATTGAGTATATTACCCAAATATACTCAATCTTTGGAGCTGGGTCTTCAACATATTAAATCTAAAAGAAAATTCGAATCTGGAACTGAAACTCGTCATTTTTTTTTTTGTTGCAGTTCACCTTCTGATGTACCTTCTGATGAACCTTCTGACAAACCTTCTAATAGTTTAAAAAGCCAGCAGAGAATCTTCTGCTTAACCTTCTGACAGCTCATTTGTTCTTGAAATCTTCTTCAAACACTTTCTAAAGTACTCTTTGCATGGAGTCTCTTTTGAAATCATTCTCTTAAGTCATTGTAAACCACTTTGATTATATTAAATCCTTGCACACTTAATGAATATGTTAGTAATTATTTACTCCTTTTTGTTATCATCAAAATCATCATTTGAGATAAACCAACATTCACCAAATTAGCTAACCTAAAACATAGAGGTTTCTGAAAAAGGGGAGATGGAATTTCAAAATAAGATGAATCTTTGTTCTTTTCCTCCATTTTAACCATTGGTGCAAGGGTTCACCTAGCTTTGAGCAATTGACTCATTCATCAAGGGAATCCAAACAGTCAACTCATTTGTCAAGATTGGAATATATATATGTAGGCAATAGCTTGTTAGAGAATCTTTGTAAGTTGATTGAGATGTAAATCAAAACTATTGTGATCCATTATTTTTCATTAATGAAATAATGAATTTTTTAGAACGTCATCTTCATGTAATTGAACAAAGCTACTTGAATTCCAAAGCTTAAGTGGAGGTTTGAATAACTAGGCCACATGCATTCCACACAATTTGTCTTGTAGGAATTATCTTTCTCATACGAGTTATGGAATTGGGTTAAGCAGACTCAATTTGGAGTAAGAATAATGATTGAGGCCCTTTGAAAAACTTATCAAGCACAACGTCAGTTTATCTAATACAAAAATGGGATCTAGAATCTCTATAAATTAATCAATAAAGCGCGTAATAGGGCAATTTGTATTCGTACAATTCAAGTTGTGTTAGTGAGTATTCTATGTGTGCCTGGAAAGGCAAACGGTGGTAGGTCCCTCAGATTTGGCTTACATTCAGAGCACTTCACTAAAGTATCTTAAATCCACAACATAAGTGTCCCGGAAGGCAGTCAATTAGGAACCGTTGTGATTCGATTCACGTTCATGGCCACTTCATTAAGGTTACCCTGTCAATGAGACATAAGCGTCCTAGAAGGCAATCCATTGGGAGTTCCTTGGATTCTACTTAAACTCTTGAGTGCTTTACTGAGGTTACCTTAGATCAATAAGACATAAGTGCCTCATAAGACGATTGGCTAAAAAAAAAAAAATTAAAATCAACAATTGATCTTAATTAAACATTAATCTACGATAAAATCAATTGCAAAATCAATTTTGAAAAGGACCAAAGATTATGAGTATTAGGGTTAACCTATTAAAACTTAAATGGTTAACCTTAAACTTTTAAGTTAAATCGTATTTGAAAAAAAATTTAAGCAACCAATTTAATATTTACAAAAGAGGAAAAAATAAATTTTTGCTTTCGTCCCATAGCTGCCTACATACCTACAAATCAAGATAACTATCGTAGTTTTATTTTTGAAAAAATTTAATGTGTTGATTTCTTTTAATTTTCAACTCTTTTTACTTTAAGTTAGTTAAATTTTATTATTTATGAAAAAGAAGTCTTATGTGTCTTCCAAAAAAAGTTATAAAGATATCCTTAATTTTAAAAAATTTATGGTTAATTTTTTTTATTAAGAAAAAAAAAATTCTCATGTTGTTAAATCATTTTGGAGAATGAAAGGAAAGACTTTCCCTTTTTATTCCATGAATTTCTATCACCTTGGCATGTTTTGTATGAAAAAATGGACCGAAATAAAATCATGATTCTGACTTTCATTCCCTTTCTCAATCTTTGGAAGTGTTTTTTGAAGCTAGAATCGTGATTCCTTGAAATCAACTATTCCAACTTTGAAGGAGAATTCAATTCTACCTTTGAAAAAACGGAATCACAATTTCATTCCACTTTTTATTAATTATATGTAGCGTAATTTTTTTTTATCCTATCATGTATTCATATTTTATATTTATTGCTGAGCACATTTACGATAGGTACAGTTTTTAGCCATTCCATTTCATGTAATCTTCCAAATATAGAAATGAATTTGTCATTTCAAACTTATTCCATTCCAAATCATTCAAGTGTACAAAACATGAGGTAACAAGAAAAGAAATGAGAAAGACTTGTCTATTATGGTTTATCAGCAAACAAAAACTTAGAGCTTCTCCCAATTTCTACGGTGCTTAATCGGCATACTCTTAGCAAACAATGGATGAAACTTAAAGCTTCTCACAATTTTTGTAAAAATGGTTTACGAATTGTCTCCACTAAGAGTTCTCAGGGCACCTATTTGTAGCATGTGTGACTGTGACATAATCCAAATTGAGAAGTTCAATATTTCTCATAAAAATCGAACCTTTATTAATAGGTAATTCTTCAATAATTTGATTTAATTTAATTATTTGAGATTATTGCCTAAGATATATTTCTTACTTCTCATGTTGAGATTACACCATTTATATTGAATGCACCACTTGACAATTCATAATTCAATTATACAAAGACATCATGTATACCCACACATTATCTTATTAAATAAATAGGGTCCAAATATAACCCAGAAAAGAAGTTTCCTCGTTTTACTCCATATCAAATCTTTCAACAACCACAACTACCTATTTTATCATTATTACTTTTTTTAATAGGTATTTTATTTTTTAATATTACAACTATAACTAATGAATTACAAGGAACCAAAATAACGCCTGTAAAACCATCGAACAGTTGCTTAGCCACAAAATTCAACAAAAAAAAAAAAATAAAGGAAAGAAAAGAAGAAGGATAAAACAAAGCTAACTCTGACGAATTTGTATAATGATTTTTTATATGAAAACTTAATTTTTTAAAAATAAGTTTAAAAACAAACCTCTAATGCTCTCTTTTTGCGAGTATCATTTCAAGTTGTAACATGGAATATATACATACATGTGTGTTTTTTTATGTTGTTATTTTATTATTTTTTTTTTTTTTTTTCCATTTGAGAACTTTAACACGCTTGTAACAAAGTGACAAAACCCTTTTTTTTTCCTTTTTCCGTAAGCAATCCTTCCCTTATTTTCCGACAGTCATGTCCAAAAAAAGATGAGACAAAGAAGCCCATAACCGGATGAGTTGAGGCGGCCCAGAATTAAAAGCCGAAAATGGTGAAGATTTTTCATGGGGGAATTTGAGTTTGGGGTCCTAGGTCAAAATAGTGCTGCCGATTAGGGAAGACGAGTCATGAGGAAATCTGATTCTGCTATGCCGCATTTTGCTTATGCTTTCCTGGTCAATAAATTGATGCGCATGCACTGACACATAAAAGTTCATCTCTTCTGCCTTTTCTCTATGTATACTGAAGGTTCATCAGAAGTTACCCCGTGGCTATCAAAAAAAGCGGACCTAATATAGACGAAAAATAGATCAACTAGGAAGCTGAAAACAGTGTAGAAAATTGGATACAGAAAATTGATAGGTACAGTAGTTTGCTATATTACAAAAACTGAGACTAGTTAAAACAGACAGGTGGCAACTTCACTTGAAAGAATTGAAGAAACTGACTGTATCCTTGAGTGCCTCCACAAAATCATCAATGTCCTCTTTAGTGTTGTAGAAGTAAAGGCTGGCACGTGCGCTAGCATTGATTCCCAAGTAGCGATGGAGTGGCTGGGTGCAGTGATGACCGGATCTGACAGCCACTCCATGCTGAAAATTTTAAAGAATCCAGATGTGTATATTAGCAGGAAAAGCAGCCCGTATGAAAATTTTTATAACCAAACTGCTTTGTACCTGCTGGTCAAGAATGGTTGCAATATCTGTTGGGTGAATATCCTCAATATTAAAAGAACAAATAGCAGCACGGCTAACATGTCTTGAAGGTTTAGGGCCATAAATGCGGATGTTAGGAATTGACTGGAGACTCTCATACAAGTAATTAGCTAGTTCAACCTGGTGTAGCAAAGGAACAAAATATGCGGGTCAATCGAGTACACTGATTTGCATATATTCTTTTGATATCAGATTGAACATCAACTATTTCCATCTCCATACCTACATGCCTTGACTAAACCATGTCAATTACCTCTTTTCATCCACCTTATATGATTTCTCTCTCTTATTTTTATGTTCATCACAAGTTCTTTTGCAGCAAGGACAATATGATGATCTCAATAATATGCATTTCATTGCTGTTGTTATCATGGGAGATCAGCGACTTTCAAAGAGAGGAACTGCTGTACAAGGATATGAATTATTGAAGTTAGACGTTCTCACCTCATAATTGTGAATCTTCTCCATGCCAATTGATGATAAATAATCAACAGCTGCTCCTAACCCTATTGCCTCACCAATTGCAGGTGTTCCAGCCTCAAACCTAACCAAATTCTGTGTTTTAGAATATATGAAACATACAAAGAAAGAAAGAATGAAAAAGGACCAGAAAGAAGAATCATGAAATACTAAAGTGATATAGTGGTCCTGTTTGGGTCATTGGTTTCCAGTTGTTGTGTTCCTTCCCCACACCAACCCCCACCACCCCACCCCCTTTTTTATCATTTTTAAACAAACTATTTGTAAAAAATAGGTAGAGATGGAAAACAGATATTTTACTCATATAAATTAATACAAATGCAAATAAGATACAAATATGAATACAAATGAAAAACATCCCTATAACATGCCCATAGTTTATAAGGATGGTTTTGTTGGGCGTTCCTTAACCATAGTCACAGCTTCTATAAGAAAAGTCAACTTCTCTACTTAATATGACACAACCTGGTATGGGACCATCTTCAATCAAAACATGGATGGCAAGTTAAGCACCTTTTATCATTCATTTATCCATCCCTCTTTTTTTTTTGGGGGGGGGGGGGGGGGGGGGGTGGGGGGGGGGTTGTGTTGAGGGGGGGGGCGGCGCGGGGGTGGGGAGAGGTTGGGGATGTGGTTTTGTTGTTTGGGGGTGGGTGGGTGCAGTTGGGGGGTGTGTGTGTGGTGTGGGGGGTAGGGGCACAGATTACTTTATAAGCTTTCACAGCAGCCAACAAATAATGACGGAGATCTTGCAGTAACAATCACATTCTATCAACCAAAAGCAATTACAAACCTGGATGGTGGATCTGCATAAGTAGAATGATCTAGGAACACATCAGCAATCATCTCTCCACCACCTAGAAGACCATCATAAATCAATTCATGGCAACCTATATATATCACTTGAAAATAACAAGTTTCATCCTAAATTCTTTCACTAGAAAGAGATCAGCATGACAACTTTTGAGTATATATCAAATCAAGAGACCTACCTAAAAATGGAGGCATTGAAACCAACAAATCAGTCTTTCCGTACAAGAATCCGATGCCTGTGGGCCCACACATCTGAAGCATGCTTATTCCATAATTTGCCGAACTTTTTTTAACAGTCTCACAGTATCATACAAGAAAATGGCCTAACCTTGTGTGAAGAAGCTACTAGAAAATCAGCATTAAGGGCCTGCACATCAACTACCATGTGTGGTACACTCTGACAAGCATCTACCAGCACTTTGGCACCAACACCATGTGCCCAGCTTATGATCTCTTCAACAGGAAGAGCATTAGCTACAGAATGCAACAAGAAACAACAATAAGATATCTCTCAATTCTTTTTCTTTTTTTTTTTTTGAGAGGAGGAGGAGGGGTGTGGTGGGTTGGGAGTTGTTGGTGGTGTGGGTTTTGGTTGATGTTGTCTTCGTTTGTGGGAGGCAGCGTTTTATTGGATTTGGGGGTTATAATTTCAAGAAGGATGCATCAATTAAATTATTGCTGGAAATATATTAAAGATGTCAACCATTGTCTGTTCAACTATAGAGATGGACATAACAACCAGTTTTCAAACAGGCACAAAAATAATGAGTATTTAAACAAATCCCAACCTTGGTTTAATATAACAAACCTAACCATAAGATAAGATCCTTAGTTGAAAACTTAAAACAGCTCATTCACATAGTTTGAACCTCCAACTCTATTTCAAAACCTAAGTTTAAGAATTGAGAAGTTTACCATATATTTTACTCTCCAACTTTCATATTGGATACAAGATTTACATCCTTTCTGCTACATATTCTCATTGAGAGGGATTTACAGACAACTGGTAATGCGTGCCATGAAGATCTGATGAGTTGACACAAGGAACCAATAATGGAGTGATGTAGAAATCTGAAATAAAATATGGTTGCATATCAAACAAGCCTTGATGCAATCATTACTGTTCACTCAACTGAGACTAGAATGAGATTCACAAAAGTGTAGGACCATATTCCCAAAATAATTGTATACGAAATATTTCCAGTATAATAATTTAACTCCACAACTCAAACATGTAGAATGAAAGCAAGTCATGGTGTTCAAAAGGGAAAAATGAATGCACAAAGTCCAAAACTTTCACCTACCAAGCATGTTAGATATATGATGGACAACAACCATTTTTGTCTTCTTTGAAATCAATTCTCTTAATTTTCCTATATCAGGAACTTCATCTTCGTTTAATGTTGCAAACTTGAGGATAGCACCAGTCCGCTGAGCCACAATTTGCCAAGGCACAATAGCACTGTGGTGCTCAGCCACTGTGAGAATTACCTGAAAGCGAGTTGATGTGCCATTAGAACTGAGCAGAATCCTAACATCTGAGAATGCTTTTAAAATAGACAGCGATCAGACAACTAATGAAAGAATAAGTAATATTTCATCCATAATAATATAAGAGAGAGATGATAAAAGTTCTTCTATAGCAACAAGGACATGGAAAATCACAATATTTTGGAGTTTGTGCAGAATCAATAATGGTTATTTGCAATATAAGACATGAAATGAGATTTCACTATAGTGGAAATTAAACTGCTATCTAAGATACAAAAGGGGAAAAATTCAATAATCACACAATCATAAGCATAAACTGAAGCTATCTCTCAGAATGCGAATTAGAAACAAACCTCATCTTGTGGTTTTAAGTTCAAAAGGCCCCAGGAATAAGCCACAAGATTAATAGCTTCAGTAGCATTTCTGGTAAAAACAATTTCTCTACACTCTGCTGCATTGATAAAATTAGCCACCTTCTTCCTTGAATTCATATTCATCTGTTGCCTTTGCACTGATTAAGCAACATAGATTAGAACAATACATCATCAATATCCAAACTACCTAATTGCAACTAACTTTCTACATGTGTATGCATGATAATGGTTTACACATCTACCTCAAATAGTGAATTCCCCTGTGAACATTAGAATTATAAGCTTCGTAGTACTTCTGTAAAGCCTTCAAGACTGCATTTGGCTTCTGAGAAGTTGCAGCATTATCCAAGTAAACAAGTTTTGAGCCATTTACCTCCTGCACATCACAAAACAAAACTCAATAAATTTCACACACTATTAAGATATCCTTTTTTATTATTATTTCTAACCATGAAAAGCAACCAAATGCAATGTTAGTGACCTGTCAATTTCAAAAAGGAGATTACTGCCCATAACCAATCCAATTCTTCGTGAAACTTTACTAAAATAATATCCTATTCCCATAATTCTGTCACACCAACAAAAATAACAATATCACAATACTATCTTAAACGAGGTGTATGTTTGATTCACAATAATAATCTTTCCTACTTTTTTATGTTTGTGACAAATATAATGCTTATGATTGTCAAATATTAGTATGGTAACTGAAGTCAGTTGTTCCAAGTAGCATAGCTTTGCAGTCAGACACAGCGGTCATTACCATAGTGGCCAGTAGGATGGTAGTGTTCCATAAAAAGTGACCAAGATCCAAAAATAGTGGAAAATGAATTCCATTTTCTTTAGGGGAATAGGAAATCATTTTCACCACAACTTTATAACTAAAATAGGAGTTATTTTATATTCATCAATTCACTCTTTAGTTACAAAATGCAAAAAGCATTTCCTATTTAAAAAAAAAAAAAAAAGACAACCACCTTCAAAACTTCATCATTGCCACACTTGAAAGGCTCATTTCAAAATCTAGTTTTCATAACAAACAAATCTATATAAGGATCCCAAGGGGTTGGCCTAGTGGTTAAGACCTAAGAGATATCATGACAATTTGCATGAGGTCTTAAGTTCAAAACGCACTATGGACATTTCTTAAGGTACCTATATAGGGCAAAATATTCTTACTTGGTGCATGAGTCTTGTGAGATGGTTCATATGCTTGGAGATAGCCGATCCTAATACAGTCATGCACCTCCGTCATTAAAAAAAGGAGGGGAAAAAAATATCTATATGAGGGGAAAGTTCAATATTTGACTAGTTTCCCTTTTGCTAAATTAGTAGAAAAATTTTTGGCCAAGATATGTCAAGACTAGAACCGCAAGTGACTAATCTAAAAACTTAAACTCATAGATATTATGTAGGTTCTATCCTTAAATAATATCAAGTCCAAATCTTTTGATAAAGTCCGAAGACATTATAACCAATGGATCACCACTTGATTTATTCTGAAAAGCTAAAGCTAATGCATATCCCAAAGCTCTAGCTACAATTACAGTCACAACAATCCCAACTGGAATATGGCTCTCCTTAATAGGGCCAACAAGCCAGAAATAGTACAGAAATTTTTGCAGCCTAGTATTCTCATGGATTTTTAGATTTCTATCCTGGACAGGATGAAAAATCGCCTCACCTAGTAACAACTGTTGATACATTCTCATCCTAGCAAAGACGTGCAAAAGGTTATGACGAAGTTCCATTAAGAAAACACATTGCTTGATTGGGAACCACTGGTATTCCAGAATCTAAATAAACATAGTCAAGTCAGGATCCTCTTTAACCTAGTTATTTGCTCAAACTCTAAAGTTTGTTTCATTTTTCACAACTCATCTTCAAACATAATTTCTTCCTTTTCATTTCCTTGGGATCACTATAACATAGAGAGACAACTTGTTTCATTTCAAACACCTCCCATCATACCCTCCATCACCATCACTCTTATCTTTGTCTCCACCCCATCATTTTAAATAAACATATCCTACATGGTACCCTTTGCTAACATTGTTCAGCAAGAACATCAGTGAGCTTTCCCATACTGGCAACAGCTAGTTTATAAGCATCACCAAGCTCCAAAGTATTGGGTACTTGATTGCTACTTTCTGAGGACCATTAGTTGAACAGATGATTCAGATGAAGCAGCTTGGTGGCTTTCTGTTTAAAAACTTTTTTCTGATTCCATCATGAAAGTTTTGCCAGTTTCATCATTATTTGTAACACTACTCTCTGATTTGATATACAATGGAGATACTGCATAATATGCAGAAACAGGGACATCACCAAAGGCAATAACCTCCTTTTTAGATAATAAACCACATTTGTACCAGGGCTTTTGTTCTCTTGTTATTGCTCTCTCAACTTGTGTTCATCATGGGATGCAATTTGAGCATATTTGGATATTAAGAATGAAATTAGATTGTTTATACACGCATACACACATGCACACTCACACATATATCTTCATGAATAGGCCTACACAAAGCTTCTGTGAAACCTCATAAATTTTCCTCCAATTTAGCATACAAAAATCCCTTGGCTGCAATGCCAACATGTAAAACGATTTAAAAGCCAAAACTTCTATATCACAGCAGACTACAGACTCCAATCTCCAATCTCCAATCTCCAGTTTTTTTTTTTTTTTTTTTTCGTTGGCCTTTCCAATCTCCCAATTACAAATCACTAATCCCGATTCAAACTCGAACCAATTCATGCACCGATGAAAGAGCTTTTGACCATTGAAAAGCTAAACTGATTGAAATATAAAAAGAAAACAACAGACCACTAATTGTTTAAAAAGCTTCATCATCACATTGTGCTACTTCATGGAAAATGTTTTTCTCTATCTTAAGATATGTAAAATTTGTTAATAAACTTAGAAACAATTTCCTCTCGCCATCACCTCCCAACCCATACCTCATTGCTATCGATCGCCAAATCAAAACTGATACAGTTATAAAGGCCTAACAGAAACACCACAATCATATTTATATCCAACCTATGTAAATAATTCCCTCGCTAGCTCCACGACTTTCTTGTAGTTGTTACACATACTCGAGCTTCAACACTAGTTTCTCTCTACTAATTGTCAAGCCAAAAACTCGGCTCAACCTAACGGCTAATCCCTTCCCAATACTCTACTTACTAACCAGAAAATTTTACAAGGTTTAATTCAAGAATTGACAGAAAATTAAAAAAAGCAGATAAAAAATTTATCAAGAAGTATCACAACTCTAATTTATTAGAGAGAGAGAGAGAGAGCCATGATACCTGGTGAAGTATGGGGAAATCCGATCGGGTAAGATGACCGAGAGAAGAAGTATCGACGGAGAGAGAGCAAGAGAATCGAAGGCGGAAAGAGGTGGAGGAACGACGAGTAATGGTGGTACTGGCGGCGACAGAAGATGTGGCGGTTGGGTAGAAGAGTTTGAAAGGAGGGAGTTTGGGTACAATGGCTTCCATGGGAATAGAATTGACTATTCTTTATTGGGTAAGGTGGTGTTGTGTTACTTGAAGAATTGGATAGAGAGAGAGATATGGAGATAATGAGATGTACAGGGAAATTACTGACACAGGTCCCAAAAAACCGACTTGCATTAGCCGTGACTGTTAAACCGGTCACATTAATTAAAACAATTTATATAAATTAATATGATATATGAATAAAAGTATCCCATTTAAACAAAAGTTAATATTCACTCATAATACCACACATGGATCGAAATACATATATGAAGTGAAATGCCATATATAGATTAAAGTTGAACTCGCTCAAAGTACCATATATACACGGTAAGAAAGATAGTTGATACTTGCTCAAAGCATCACATATTGAAATGCGATATATAGACGAAAATATTATATATAGAAAGTTGGTATTCACTTGAAGTACCACATATAGATCGAAATACTAAATATAGATAAAAATACTACATATAAACGAAGAAATAACACTTGATTGATGTACCACATATAAATCAAAATACCACATATAAACTAAAATACCACACGTGAACAAAAGTTAGCATTTGTATGAAATACACATATCGAAGAAAGTTGGTATTCGATTGATATATCACATATGGATGAAAGTTGATAATTTTCAATATTTGGCATTTTAGTCCACTTGTGGTACTTCAAGCCAATACAAACTTTCATACATATGATATTTGTTACAAGGACCAACTTTCATTCAATTGTAATATTTTGGTCCATATCTAGTATTTTGAGCAAACACTAACTTTTGTTTATATGTAATATATTGGTCCATATTTGGTATTTTGAACTATATGTATTACTTTAAGTAAATACCAACTTTCATTCACATGTGGTATTTTTTGTCCAAATCTTGTATTTTGGTCTATATATGGTACTCTCAATGAGTTCCAACTTTCTTTACCATATGTGTTATTTTTCAATATCTTATATTTTGATCCATGTGTGGTACTTTGAGTGAGAGCTAGCTTTCATCTATATAGTATTTTGTTTCATATATGTTATTTCACTCGATATGTGGTGTTTCTAATGGATACAAACATTCGTCCATTTGCAGTATTTTTTTCTATATCTAGTTAGTCAATGCATATGTGGTACTTTGAAAGAGTATCAACTTTCATCCCTATGTAAGAGAAACTCGGCTTCTATCTTGGAATCTCTACCATGTTTAACTAATCAAACATTTTAGTTTTGACACAATGGGATAGTTCAACTACTGTTCAATAATTCATTAGTGTTGTCCATTCCTGTTTAGCATGATGTGTGGAGCTCGGTTGGTATCTGACTTGTAGGCTGCTGTGTTTAAAGCTGTTAATATTCTATTGTGGCTTCTAAACCTTTTTCTGGAGTTGGTTTTAGCTACTACTATTGTAATCCCCTAATTTTTCATAAACTGATTAGAATAATTACTAAAAATATAATATAGAATCATAAAGAAGTAGCAAAAATCAATCTCAATTTTTTGCAATTTAAAAATATTAAAAATTATTAAAGTGTAAACAAATTTAGTTATATTAAAAAAATTAGAATCCCTATTAGTAAAATTTCAAAACGCAAAATGTAACTTTCATAAGTCTTAGACAATCAATGATCGATGATAAATCGATCATTATTGTAAATTTTAAGACCCTTCTATCTTAAGTTCAATAGTTAGAAATAAATCCTATACTCGTTAAATAATAAAACAATTATTTTCGAATTATCCCTAATATTTTAAAACACTAAAATAGCCTTAGAAAATTTATGATTATTAATTAGTAAAATAGATAATTCTTAGAATAAGATTCCGCAAAACGAGTCAATAACTCAACAAGTAATCAAAGTTGGCCTTAGTTTTCAATTACAATAAAAGACAACTGCTTTTTAGGACCTACTGATTATAAAAAGATAGTTTAAAGATAAATCACTAGGATTACCAAATATGCGATAAGATCAAAAACTGATCAATATCTAAGAATCTATACCTTAATCAAATATTTGAATTACACCAATATTTTAATTAGAAAATTCTGAGTCTGTGGAGACTAAATTCTAATTTAATCTTATAACCTCGAGAATTTTATAACTAGTAAAATAAACAAAGTAGCAAATGTGAAACAAATATTAAACTTATAACTCGACAAAATCTTAAAATAGATCTATGAATAGTAATAAGCTCATTTCTAGCTCAAAAACCCAAATAGAAAATTCATTGAATTTAATTGATACCAAAGACAAGATTCCATATATTGAGCTGATAACTCAAGATATAATTAGAAGTAGTCCTAAATTTCAAACTATATAAAAGACAATCCCTTTATAGAACCTATTAATTATAATATGATCACTAAAAGATGAACCGCTATGGTTATATATATGCAATGAAAATGAAAACAGATCCATAACTAATAAACTAGACTTCAAATAAATATTTGGATTACATCATTGATCTAGTTAGAAAATTTGGAGTCTATAGGTACTAAAACTATAATTTGACCTTTTAGGCCTAGAAAACTTTAATCGTGTAAGGTAAAACTCTAAAAATTTAATCACATAAACTTTAAACTCAAGATTTGAACTCAAATAATCTAGAGAAATTTTAGAAGACTTAAGTAAACTTCTAAAGATAAACCCCCATAACTGATATTTAAACACGTGTATGGCTTAGTAATTGTTGAGTTAACTTGATTAATTAAATTAAAAAATATTAACTACACAAAACAAAATAATACATGATGGAATTGCAACTTGGAAATCAGCTGCAAAACTTGGATGAAAGTCACGTCCTTGGCCTCTACACATGAAACAAATTGTACAAGTATAAGTCAACTTGAAAATGACTCATAAACAAATCACAAAGCACCAATCAAGCCTTCATTAAATGAGTGTAAAACCAGCTCAAACATCTTGTGGAATTAGCATTAATTCCTCTCCCAATTCTTGTGATTTGCAGCTACTACGAAGGAGACAGCAAGCCAAATTTGCAACATACATTTCACCATTGTAGTATAGGTAGAATACTAGCTCACAAAGTTTGAAAAATAGACCAAATATTCTCCAATAAAAGCTCCCTAAATAGACACATAGTTAGTCAATTATTGACTTGAGAAATCTACAAAATTTAAACAAGTATAATCATAATCTATGCATGTATATTGCGGTAGAAAGAAGCTGAAAATTTCGACTGCAGCTCCTGAAGTTTCTTCACATCAAATGCCCTTCAAAATTGTGCAAGTCGAGCCATAAAAGTCAAAATGAAAGACACTCAATAAAAAATAACAAAACACCACCTAAGCCTTCTTTAAAAGAGGATATTATCAGCTTCAACAACTTGTGGAACTAGCTCCAATTTTTCTTCTTTTTTCCTATTGTTGCAGCTGCTTAACGAGGAGACAAGCAGCACACAAAAATTGCAGCACACACATCTACCAAATATAGCTTAAAAATATAGGAATTATAAGCCTACAAAAAGTTGAAAACTTGACCAATTAAGCTTCAATGAAAACTCTCTATATGGACACCTAGATAGTTGAACATTGATCCACAAAATATGCTAAATAAACACACCAACTATCGACATTGAAGCACAAAAAATTTCAAATGAAAAACAAACTTCTAGCTCTCATTTCACGTCCCAACACAGCTCACTTGTATCACATTACAATCCTTGTTTAACATATATAAATAGGTAGTAATTAGCTAACAAACAAACACATTTACTCCCCAACAATTGATTTGAAAATCAAACTTAATACTCAAAACGAATAACTCCATCTTCCTCACTAAATAGCCACCATCGTATGTGATTGAAATCCCTATAGGGAATGTCCCAGATTTAAAATTGAGAGTATTTTTTAAATTTACTTTCAAAAGACCACGACTTGGAGAATCTTAAGTCGCTCTTTTATTCATCTTTTAAACAAGTTTTACCAAAGAGTTTATGAAATAAACATAGGACATTTCCGAGTATTGATTTGATAGTAGAGGATGCCTGAGTTGGGTCCACTTGTCAAGTGGTGGTAGATGTTACCTGAGCCAGGGTCTACTTGCTTGATTCACCACTATTTAGCGATGGATTGTTTGATTTACCATTATTTGGTGATGGATTGTCTTATTCACCATTATTTCGTGATGGATTGTTTGATTTGCCATTATTTGGTAATGGTCAGATTAAAATGTTAACCAGCATGAATCACGTGAACACGTTGGTGAATATTTTCTTTTCACCAATGATGGGTAAGCATTGAGTAAGTGTGGATGGACGCTACCACGAGATAGCCTCTTTCGAGTAAGGCAAGATATATATAGGTAAGTATGGGAGACAATTGATTTGAGACTAACATAAATCTACATTGTTTGTGGCTCCAGACTCCCATAGATGTGTTGCTTTCACTCATCACCTATGCATTCATATCTCGTGTAGATAGATTTGCATGAATGTTTAATTAATGCTTGATAATTTATATGACCGGTAATAGCAAGGAATGAACTCACTGAGTTATGGTTTCAGTTACCTCCAATAGTTTTTGTGCAGGAATAATATTAGCTGGGATCCGGCTAAGAATGTGTGAAGAGTGCTTTTCTAACAAACCTTCGTGAAGCTAGAAGTTAGGTTGCGATGAACCTAGAATATAATTTTGAATAAATTGTACAAATAACTGAGACTTTACATTTTGTAGGATTAAAACCCATTTTTACTATTTGATAGCGGGTATCGATTCTCTGCAATATTGGTGGAATTTGGAAAAATCGAATTCCATAGTTGAATTTCAATGATACTATTATATGTATTTGTATTATTTGAGTATGAGATGTTAATAAATAAGTAGATTCTTGTAATGTCTGACTTGCAATACAATTCTCATATTACAGGTGCACAAGTGGTATAATAACTTTAGGTTAATCCTACTAGGCCCCCTTTTGAGGCGTGACAACTATAGCATGGATATTTGGGGAAGAAATCAAGTCTAATGTAAATTGGTTGGTTAGCAGTTAAGAGTATCTTAAATTTTTGTGCTTGTGACGGCTTGGCTCTTAGTTGATTATTTGTTGTCCCCATTTATTTCCCACAACAAGTCCTGTTGTGTTTTAGTTTAAAACATCAACCTATCATGTAGTTGAACCAAAAGCTATTAACCTATAATGTGCAATAGCTAATCTTTTTTTATTTGTCCGTCTCATTAAACTAACAAACTCAAGTCTCCAATCATTTCCATGATAGCCTAACACAAATTTGTGAGCTGTTGCTACTCAACCAACAACACAACTTTGAAATACCACCCAAGAGAAACTATTAGCTATTTAAGATTTTCATAACATTTATGTATAAAAATCAACCAATTCGCTCACATTTAATCCTTTTTTTAAATATTTATTCGACCGGTTTATATTCACGTATTTTATCAAGTTCATATTGATATTCCACTAAAAACATATGCTTTATGCTTGCTTTTGATTAAATTTAGTAAAGGTAAACATGTAATTTTACACATTTATTACATTACTAGAGCACAAGCTAGAAAATGACGAAATCTTACTATTAAAATTCTTGAAGATGGATTGGAACTTAGTGAAGTCAAGTTAGATTCTTGTTTTAGATTGCATGATGATAGCACTTGTATTGAGCATTACTTGTTAGTTTTAAGCATGTTAAAAGATTGCAAATTCAAGTATCAACACAAGTTATGCTGAAAGATGTATTAGAAACACAAGTAGAGAAAGAGGATTCTATGCACAACACAACCAAAATATATGCCTATGTTCAAGGTCATGTTAAAGACTAAATTTGTGTGTTTCTTCATATTTTTAGAGTGCATGGGCACAAACACAACCCATGTTGAAAGTCGAGTAGAGATCAGTTTTCCTAATTTAATTTTATCTAATTTTAGTAATTTTATTGATTTTTTGGACTCTAATGAATAGTCCTTTTTTGCATTGACTGATAATTCTCTTGTGAAATTAACAATACATTTTTTTTTTTTTTTTGCAATTTTGCTCTAAAAATCTTACTCTTATCAATCAAGATCATATGTCTGTGGTGAGTGCAAATACAAGTAAATCTTTTTGCGTAATATCAATTATTCACAAGTGTTCTTGAGATCTTCTTTTCTTGGTTAGTAATATCCAATGTTGTAGGTGATAATTCGCTGGTAGAGATTTGTTAGGCTTGTAACTAAAGAGAACCCATTAGTGGCATGCCAACAGTTGTCTAGCACAACCACTTTGATACTTAAGTTAATGTGGAATCGAGATAGAGTAATAGGTCAAGACGAATTAACTTAGATTGGATTCCATTCCCTTACCTTAAGCCTTTGAGTGTTTTTTATAGATATTGCTAATACTAAAGTGGGAACCATAAGATATTCTCTACCTACATGGCATGGTCCCTAGTTAGTAGTTAACCTGGACTCAAGGTGATGGTTGTAGTCATCTGTAAAAGGTGGCTAGACAAAGGTAGAGACTAATTCCTCTAAAGTCCCCTTAGGGAGATTTTGAGTACCTGTGTAGAGATGTGGCCTGTCGATGAGGTGTGATCTACCTCGAAATGGTATGAAGAACTGAGGAGATATTTTCAATAGGGAAACTAACAAGAAAGGGGGAGCTCGGTTGAAGAAGATTTTGGTTTGGATTTTCAAATGCACTAAGGGTGCTAAGCTAAGCAATTAAGGCCATTAAGCAGAGATAGCCTCTAGCGCTTGATGAGCCTTAAAGATACTATAAGTGGTCTACTTTGCTAGTGTTGGGCCTATTGAGCCTTAGCCAAGTTAAGCTCATCAACATCCAGTAATTGAAGTTCTCTTTTTAATCTATCTTTCTAAACCTTAATTTCATCTTAAGATTGGGATTTCTACTAATTAATTTTTTATAGTTATGTATCCTATTAATAGTCCTCTTAGGCATATGACCATACCATATTGTATTGTGAACACCCCTACTAAATATATATGAAATAGATACCATCGCTTGTTTAGATTTAATAGAGATGAAGACCATTGTTAGGTTTAGATTGGTACATTAGGCCTACAAAACAACATAGGATTAGTGTTGTGTCTAGAGGTTGCTCAATGCTGCCATTTCAATACTTAAGTTAGTTCATGTCTAAAGACAAAGAAGTCAAGATAAGTATATGGGTGTCAAGGTGAAGTTACCTTTCCGATGGTACATGGTAAAGTAATATATAGTAGCTAGATCCTGGGAGGTTATGCGCGCATCATAGAATCATAGAACAGTGGATGGTTGGCAATAGTTATTCAAGAGATAGGATGAAGCCTCTAATCCACATTTAGTTGTGCCCCCAAGTGAGACCAGTAGTGGTTGGGAGGAATGTATCAAGTGATCTTACCTCAAGACTCACCTCGCCATAGCATTCGATAAGTCAATTTATCCAGTTAAAGGAGTCGATATTCATGTGAGGCTCGGAAATGAGCTGGAGTGGGTTGGGGCTGGGCCTAATAGGCCAACTTGGGTTGGCAATATGTCAAATTAGACCTAGGAGGCTCATGATCCATATTTGGCCATCAACAAATATTATACTAATTATATGCAATGTCTAGCAATGTATAATATAGCAAACTATATTTATATATAGTTAAATTATATATATATATATACATATGTATTATGTGGCAGTTCTTTATAGTACTTAGCTTTATCTTATGCATTAATATATATAGTATAATACACACACACACACACACACACACCACACACACACACACATCTTCCCTAATATCTATTACATTTTTACAACGTATAATATATTATAACTTATTTAAATATACACACATGATGTGTAGTACAACACATTTATATTGTAATTATTATGAATGACATTCAACATATCATATAACACATAACATATTACAATAATTTCATTTTATATGTCTATACAATACACGATATATATAATTCATACTTTATATATAGTTTATACTATTTAAGTTATACATGTGTACTATATATTATTCACCTAATTTATAAATTTTGTCTATTTAGTCTATATTTTAATATCGATATTTATATGATATGTCATGTGCATAATCTTTATTTAACACATAAATTATCTATGGAAAACCTATAGATTGTATAAATGTTGTTAGTTATGTAAATATTTGTTATAAATTATGGGGTAAGTTATACAATAACTTTTACGTAGATCAACCTTGTATTCTCCAACAATTTAATAACATATTTTTTATTCACATATTTCCCATAAAGGTATATGTTAAATTTGATAATGTAACTTCAAACAACTTAAAACAAGATGCTATCACAAACTATAACCAATCGCTGGTGGGAAACCACCTATTTTGCTAGCCAAAGTCAACAATGTCATGTAAAGGTTGTCTAATTTGAAGGACAGCTTACAGAATGCTTCTATTGCAAAAGCAGCTCCTAACAAGTCACCATTTGTTGCTACCATTCAATTCAAGGTGCTTCTAGCTAGAGTAAGGCTCCCTCATCTAGAGACTTATATATGATAGGATAATTGATCCTAAGGACCATCTCACCTAGTTTCAATCCACTATATTCTGTAGCTTTTTTTATGCTATTTGGTGTAAAACCTTCCCAAACTATCCGATGTGTTTCTCGAACATGGTTCAACAAACTCATTAGGGAAAATATCACCTCATTCAAACAGCTTATTGAGTTGTTCACGACACATTTCATGGCAAACACACCCTACCCTTCCCAAAAGAAGAATGCTTCTTCTTTTTACATAGTTCGATAGAAACCAGATGAGCCTTTACAAAACTACCTTACATGATCCAAAAAAACTTTTCTGGAGATTCCAAATATTAAACAAGGTGTAGCCCCTAAGGTGATAAACCAAGGTGTACTTATCGGTGGTGCCTTCTTCAACTTTACTTCTAAATGCCAGCTCATTAGTCGCAAGCAAGTAAGGGAGAAGGCTCAAAAGTACATTTGTTAAGAAGACATGAAGAACGCGAGGAAGGAAACATATGGTAAAGCTAAACCCGTCCGAGATGAGCTTAGTCCATGATGAGACAATGGCACATAGATGATTGTCTCATCTTTGATGAAGATTTGATCTCTTAAAGCAAAAATAAAGACAAGAGGAAATATTTTCCTTTGTATAATGAGTTCACCCCACTGAGGAAGCTAATGCATGATGTGTTCCTAAAAGTAAGAAACCAAGGTGTCCTGTCTCTACGTCCACTCATGAGACCAAATCCAAAGCATAAGGACTTAAAAGAGTATTACAAATATCATCATGACCAAAGTCATGACACGAAGAACTATTGTTAATTGAAAAATGCCAAGCCAGGGGAGGCTAAGCCTTAACTTGCTCTCTTCTTACCGTGTGAATATATCTTTGTCTATCTTAAATGTATATCCATTAATTTCTTATACTTGTTTACTCTTACTCGTTTTGCTCCTTTTTACCTTGTTGAACTTTCTCAAAAAACATCTTTTAAGTGTTTAGCGAAGTCTTGGTTCTCTAAGTCATGGTTTAACCTTCAAAAGTTCTTTGATTAAGGAGTGCTTACCTTGTCAGCCTGGAGGGTTGAACTCGCAAATGGGGAGTTCACTAGACCCTAGCTTGACTCATACAAGGAGCGAGATAGTAAAAGGACACACACTTATGTGGAGAATAGTACTTTCATTAAAATGAAATTTAAAATCATTTGAAAAATTTTGAAGGTTATTGGTGTTTGAAGTTCTAGATTGAGGTTGTCATCTGGTTTTTTTAGCTTGTAAGCTCCATTCCCAAGGACTCTTTAACTCTCACAAGATCCTCATAGTTTGGTGCCAACTTTCCTTGAACTTCTTCTAAGCTTATGGCCTCGAGCTTTCGACATATGGGGTCACCAAGATAAAAGACTTCGTATTTAACTTTCTTGTCATAATTTCTAGCTATCCTTTGTTGGTAAGCAGTTATCCTCTTTCTGATTGGCTCATGAGTTCTTCCATGGCATCCAGTTGCAATAGGATTCCAATCTTATTGACCATCTCATCAAATGACTGAACTCTGATGTTAAGAAGCTCGAGCTCTATGGGTAAGACTACTTTAAAGATGAAGGCAAGTCAGAATGGAGTCTCATCAATCAAAGCTCATCTCACTTTCCACTCAGGCAATTAACTCTATCTTTTAAACTTTCCATAATTGTCCAATTCACTGACTCGACCTGCCCATTTGCTTAGGGCTAGGCAACCAAGCTGTAGTGAAATGTGATCCTATATATAACGTAGAATTCTTTCATTCCCTTGTAGTTGAAATGCCTACTATTGTCTATTACGTCGGAATACGACACTTCAAACCTCATGAAGATATCATTGTAGACGAAACTCTACACATTCTTCTCAGTGACCGTGGCAACCATGAAAATATTCAAGCATCATGGTAGGCAAATAACCTAAAGATCAAAGATACTTGATCATCCCTTTATCCTTTCATTCACATTCGCATATTATCTAGTGCACCGTAAGCATTGAGTCGGAAAAAATCTCTAACTTCTCATCATCGATGTCCTTTGCAAGATTAAGGTTAGCAATCAGTACCTCGTGCTTTGCCTCATTGTTACTCATGAGGAACTCAAACTTCGAGACATAAAAAAATTTGACTCCACGAAGCCCTTGTAACACCAAGTTAGCCCCACTCCCCCTTCAAGTGGAGGAGCCATCAACATGGAAAGTCCACATCGACTTTTCATGGTTATCGATCTCATCCCGACATGTGTACTCACTACAAAATTAACAAGGGCATGAGCCTTGATAGCATCACAAGGTTCATATTAGACTCCATAGGTACTTAGCTTGATTTCATACTTCATCATTCTTTCAAATATGTCAGGCTTCTAGAGAGTTGTTCTCATAGGTATCCGTAAGCATAATGACCCAATGTGCTTGAAAATAAGGTCAAGACAATGAGATGAAATAAGCATAACCAAACACACTTCTCGAGCTTAGTACATCTCTTCCCAGCCCCTTAAAGGACATGGCTAACATAGTAAATGGGTTAAAGCTACCTCCCTTCAACCCTGGCAAACACCAAAGAAAGGGTCTAGTCACTGACTGCAATATATAAGTATAAATCTTCCTTAAGCAAGAGTCGAAAAGACTAGAGAGATTCATTAAAAATTGTTGCAAATCCTTAAACGCATTTTGATATTTGTTTGTCAACACAAACTCATCAGGGTTCTGCAAGATCTTGAAAAATTCTAAACACTTATTTGCATTCCTCAAGAGAAACCTACTCAACAGAATCACATAGCTAGCTAGCCTCTATACATCCTTCATCGAGGAGGGAGGTTGCATGTTAATGATCACCTTGATCTTTTCAAGTTTAGCCTTTAAGTATTGATAAGGAATACTTGGTGAAAGCCCTATAAGCCCAACATCAACCTAATAGGATAGCCACTAAACCCATGAAAAGCCTCATCAAGCTTCTCGAGGACCTTGGCTGAGAAGCTCCATGAGTACCTCAACCAGAAGCCCCATGAGGGCTTCGATCTTACAAAGACCTTAGCCTCTCACCTTTCTTATTGTGGCTCCATAATTCAAGGCCCATTGCATTACTTTCCACTTCTATCTCTTTAGGGGAAATATTACGACCTTGCCCACCTACACTTCATGTAAGGATCATCTCACGTCCAAAGTCATCTAACCTCAACTAGGCCTACACCTACAAGAAACAAGATTCTATGGGCCCTCAATTATGGTATGAACAAAAACTATAAATAGACCTTCATCCCAAAGGTATAGGCAGTTGGTCCTACTTAATATAATCATACTCTCTATGCATTCTCTCCAACCCATAGCTAATTTAAGTATCAAAATGGTTGTGTTGGACAATCTCCCAACATACCACTAACTGTGTTTTGTGTCTACAAGTTTATGGTATTCCATCACCCTCTCTATCGACAGGTAAGTGCCTGGAACAAATGTCACCAGTTTAATATTCAAGTTAGCATCATATACGTAGTGCTAGATAATCAAAGGATAAGAGTTTTAGCTAGATGTTACTAAAGGGATATTTATAGGAGAGTGATGATTGGCAATTACTAAGAGTGGTTACACATGTGTAGTTAGTGGGTTACATGACAATAACCAAAGTAATGGATATGGAGCCATTGATCCACTTCCCGAGAATGACAAGATTAAGGTAGCAGTGATACGGATAAAGTTTGCGTCAGAACTACACGGCAAATTCCTCAGATGAATATGAAGTATAAAATTAAGGAATTTTTATGTTTTGTAATTTCTATAGATTTTTGTAGGTTTTCAATAATCAAACGTAATAAAGTAAAGGATATAAACGATCTATTCTTAAATATAACACACTAAGAAAAGAATCAAACTAGTTATTTCACTAAATTAATATGACTTACAATCAATAGAAATAACAAAGAATAATGTTGAGAAAAACTTAATATTACTCAAAAGGATTTTGGAAAAAATTCCAAGAAAGCCAATAAAGGCAACTGATCGCAATCAATATCAAAAGATGTCAAAGATAGGAAACTTCTTCTAACATGACCCTTATATACTCCCATGAGTTGGGTAAGGATAATAATGGAACACAACAATCCAAACAAACAAAATAGGAAAGTTAAAAACAAACTTCGAAAATAATGTTAGACATCACACTATCCCATAAGGCCATGCGTAAGGGGGGTGAATGTCGCGATCACACAATCAGACATTGAATCAATACACGTCATGGTCAAGAAATCTGCTGTCATGGTCCTAATCATGGCTGTGCCGTAAGCCGTGATTCCCTCGACCTTTAAATTCCTCCATTAACAATGTGCTTAAGGGCTTGGTCACGACCTTTATAGAAGGAGTGATCTCCACTATGACTTTATTTACTTATTTCGTTTTAATCACCATCTATGGCATGGATGTGATCTTCCATATTGATGGATTTTCCTTCTAGTTGTGTCTTTCCTCTATGCTTAAACACATTAGATTATGCATATTACTAAAGTGTATCAAATATCTTTGTAAATACTCCAATCCACCATCATTCAATTGAGCTAATTTCATCAATCCTCCATCTTTAGCTCGAGTTATCGGTCCAAGAGAACCATGATTTCTATCAAATAGTCTGAACCGAGTAAATACTGCCACTAAGCAAGATGGTAATGGCCAAACAAGCTGGCCATTACATTGCTATACTTGGCCTATTGTAGATAATTGAGTGTAGTTTGGAGGTTAGTTGGTAGATCATTAGGTCATCCCATGTTACAATCAGCTCAAACCCGGTTTAAAGAGCCTTAAGTCTAAATCACCCACCAACACTCCCTCTATGATCCCTCTAATTATCCGTGAGTCTAATTTTCAATAATTCTTAAAATAGAAAATATAATTTTGAGAAGTCTGTAGAAGATTTTGGAAAATGACTCCTAATTTTTTTTTACTAGATTTATATGAAAGTGCAGTTAGTTTAATCATAAATCGACAGCCACATATGTGGACAATATAATTCTACATTATTTTTAACGACAAGAATACTAGATAAGAAGCTCTAAAAATAAAATACGATAAAAGACCCTTAAAAAAAATGATGACAATAATATATATATATATATATATATCTTTTTTTCAACTTTAAATGACCATATATAATTGATTGGACTACGATGTAATAATAAATAAAATATTTAATAAGATTTGTAATACCACGTAGTATACGAGTATCAAATATAATATATAAATACATAATTTAATATACTTCAAATCTCTAGAACACATAATTTAAACTAAAGATGTGCATCTCATGGCAATGTTAAAACCCTTCATCTCTAAATGTAGAAAGGGACTCTGACTTAAATGTACAAATAAAAATTAGATTAAATTTTAAATATATATATATATATATATAAATCGTAAAATTATTAGTAACCATATTGATAAATATACTAATACAATTATACAATATAGAAGAAACATCATCAAAAGCTTGAAATGCTAAGAACTACGTTTACAGTAAATTAATTTATATGTATATAAATCCATTGTTCTTTTTTTTATTATTATTATTATTTCCTCATAGTTGGCTCTTTCCTTTTCACAATTGCTCTCCTTCTGTCGATTTAGCAATGACTTTCCTTTCTCGAGCAGCAGATGATCAAAATAAATTCCTTTCACCCCTCTTATTAATTTCCACAATACAAAAAATCTTCCAAGACAAGTTAATAATTGTCATATAACTGCTTGGAAAAGAACATAGGAAGAGTACAAATTCAACTCTCTCATCCCCGGACAACTGAAACAAGCAGTGAAAGAAAATAATCTTTTCTGCAACTTTTTCACTAATTATTATAAACAAAACTTCAAAAAGAATTAAGGCTATCATGACCACATCAAGGATGATGTCATCCTCCTTATATCTTTCCTAAACCATATGAACTTTAAAAATACCCAGAATATAACTAATATAATATTCCTAAAATAATATAGTTCATCCAGAATTAATGTATTGATAAAATCACGAAAAATAAGAAAACACGATCATAGAAGCAATATTATGGTACCTAATAAATATAAATAAATACCATTATATATGTATATTGAAACTTACTAGTCATGATATGGAACATGAGTTGATATGTGGATAACATATTTATTAGGGTTTCAGAATAAAAAGGTTTGTTTAAGATAAACGAAAGAACATTCGGATAGTAACCAAAGAATTGTGTATTAAAACCAATAAGTTCTAAAAACGTTTAGAATTAAAATATACATATCCTTAAATTAACTATAGTTAAATATAATCTCTATTTAATTTAAATATAATGTTAAATCAATATGTAAAACTAAATCAAAAATATTAATATAATTGTAAGGAGCAATATAACATAACATATGAGACTCCAAGATGCATTGAGATTTTAATTTAATTAGAAAACTCTAAACTCCTGAACTTAAATTACTCCTAATGGAAATAGCAAGACACAAACATACAACAAATAGTAGCATAGAATAAATCACTATTTTTTTTTTTCTTATACCTTCAACATATAGGATATTAAATGTTCATCTCAAACACATTTTTTCAAAGACAACATTTTCTTTATACACATTGTGTAATGTTTGGTTTTCTCCAAGCGAGTCGCTACCCGAGGAAAAACAAACACCTAAAATAACACATTTGAATTTACCCACTTAGTATCAAATTACAAGGTAACTCTGAAAGAAATCTTTAAGATTATATCACTTAAGTGGCATCACTACCTTACTAAGAAAGGATTCTAAGTTGGAAAATCTCACAAGTTACCTTTCCCTGTAACTTTGTTTGAAAATCTAACTTCTGTGTCTTTATTTCCCCTTGTCCCTGTGGCAACAACGTTCAGCTCCTCACTCATCATCTTCCCCTCTCCTCCTTCCTTAAATTTCCTCACAATTAGCACCCCACTTTTTCCTTATAATCGAGACATCATTAAGGAGAATTTCGTTTGCATAATTAGCAAGGTAACCACATTCTACACCATTTTACTTTTATACATATAATTAGTAATAGTAAAATTAATATTGGGGTATGTTAAAACTCATGGTTCGCATTGATGATAAGGATGATCATGTTTAACTATACCACTTGATAGAGATCATATTAATGATTATGATTAAATAGATATTTGGATAGGGTAAATTACACTAAAGGGTCACAACGTTTGGGGGTACAACGTTTCAAGTGGTTAAAAGGATATCACAATGTTTGAGGGTAAGTCCATTTTGAGTCACAATGTTTAGAAAAATAATTCAATTCAGGTGTTCATAGATGCATGTCAATTTCTCATGTTAACATGTGACAATTTCTCCTGATGACTCGTGTCTGTAGAAATACGAATTGAATAACTTTTGCAAATATTGTGATTCAAAATGAATTTATCCCTAATCATTATGATCTCTTTTTAACTACTTAAATTTGTGATCCAAAATAAACTTACCCTCAAACGTTGTGACTTTCTAATAAAATTTTTTTCATTTGAATATGTTGAATTGATGGAATTCTTTAGTGGACCCATTTTGCTACATGGTTAATTAATTTTGTGAATAGTATGGTTAAACTAAGAACTTAAGAATAAGCTGTTAACTTGACGTGTCAGTTAGAGTTAAAGAGAAGTAGAATATGATGATAAATCTTGATTTCCATCCATTAAATGCTTGTTATATCGAGCAAATAATAATACTAATAAATAAATATATAAAGTCATAAAATGAAATAAAATAAAATAGGTAGAAAATTAATTAAGCCAAAAGAAGTAAATCCTCGTGATTTATAGGAAATATAATGAAGTCTTTGTCCAATATGGCTAGCTCGACGTGCCCTCACCTGTCATGACTAGGCACCATTTATGTGGTAGTGGAAATTTATTTTAAGGAAACGAGTGTTGCTATGCAAAAGTTTCTTAATGCTCTTCCAAGTGCTGCGAATTTCGTAGATTGTCCAACTATATTCAAGCATATAAGTAGCTGATGTGTTTTCTAGAATAGAATAAGTAACATATACTTATTATTTCTCTTTACATGCTAAGTGTTCCAAGATATTTTATTTTCTTTTTGTACAATAAGGTTGCTTAATCTTGCTGCCTTGCAATAGCATCATGTAGATTATTAATTTTTCCTTTTACCATTAAAAAATTTCACGGTAACTTTGACTCCAGTCGCCACCACAGTAGACTTTAGTTACCTTCCAAATATTTTTGTAGTGAAGATCACTAGAGCGACACCATATCCAAATTTGGGTAGGGCAGATGACCTACCAGTCACGTCCTAATATTGATAAAGACCGATCTCATGATCCTATGTACGAGAGACACTTTTGCTTGCAGCAAACTGAGGATCATGGACCAAAACCTTGCCAACTAAGTTAATATTTACTAGTATGTAAATTATTAATTTGATGCATCAAAATTTAGTAAAATTAATAATTTAGCGAGACATATGATTACGACAAATCTAAAGCATTAGGAATTTTACGAAATTTATTTGGACAACTTTAATAAGTTCTCTAAATACGGAATGAGATCGATGAATTTATTAAGAGTAAACAACACTAGGCAAAAAAATAAGCTTATTTGCATGATCTTGACATGCACATATAATCTTTGTTGAAATTTATTGATAACTCTAGCTAGTTATTATATATAAATCTAATGGGAAATGTTGCAGTGCAATTTAAATATATTGAGCGAGAATATAAGATTTAATGGTGTAGCATAGGATTTCGACTGGGAAATGAATTAACTATTAAACTACTTTAATATATTTATTACAATTAGATGTAAATACCAACGTGCAATGATGATTTGACAAATTAAAAGAAATTTAACATGAATTACACAACTCAAATAGAATTTAAATCAATAACTACGGGTAAGGCTCTTGGCTAGAATAAGTGTAACAAGAAACATAAAGTTAAATAATTTAGTGAATATAGTTATGTTTAATATAAAACAAGTCTGTATATTAATATAATAATAGTTGTTATTCAAATATAATTTTGTGTGTCAAAATGTGTTGGCATCAAGAAATATGCATACATGTATATCCTGAAATGGTGTTAGCTGTCTCCTAGTGTATAAATATACACCCCATAAGACCAAGTTTAATATTATCAAATAATAATAATAATTAATACAACGGTGCTATATTGAACTAAATAAAATATTATTAATTAGGGTAGATGTAGCCGGTATTCTAGCCCAGCGACATCTTTCTGGATTCTCAAATGAAAGTTCTTAGGTTCAAATTCATTCTCCCCTGTTGTAATGGTATTGATTTCCATAAACAAGTCAAAGTGGAAACATATTGGTTGAGAATAATTACAAGATAATGGTAAAATGAAGTGAAGTTATATAAGAGTAAAGATAATTATTATTGTGCTGTTTCTAGGGGTATTTTACCAATTTTGTAATACCAATGAAATAGTCACGTTAGTGTATTTGACAATTACAATTCACAAAGATCACGAAGAATATATAAAACGTTGATAATGGATTAAAAAATAATTAAAAATTAATAAAAAAAAGATATGTTAACTTGTGGTTTAGTAATTTTTTGGTACAAAAATACATAAAGAAATACAACAACACTGAGTATGCTATCAAAATAGTAATAAAAACAAAAGTTAGGTCTTCTTTTGTGGAGTTTCTACTATAATAAAGCATAATATTCTGAATTGTCTAGAATTCACTGAAGGCCAACTTCCTATAAGGTATCTAGGCATTCCCCTCGTCACTTCCAAGCTATCTAAATATGATTGTAACAGCATTGTCACCAAAATCACCTCTAGAATCCAGGTCTAGCCTATTAGATTTTTATCGTTTGCTAGAAGATTACAACTTGTCAATGCTGTCCTCATGAGCATGCATGTATTTTGGTCATCGGTTCTTCTTTTTCCTAAAAAAGTTGTTAGTAATATTAAAAAGTATTGCAAAAGGTTTTATGGACTGGAAATATGGATTCAAAACACTATAGTGCTATCTCTTGGAATGATGTCTGCAAACCCAAGGCTGCTGGAGGTTTAGGCATTAAGAACATTACCTATTGGAATGAAGCTGCCTTAAGCAAGTATATTTGGAAGCTCACAACCGGTCGGCAATCTCTTTGGACTCAATGGTGCAGTACTAATAAAATTAAGCAATCTAGCTTCTGGGGGATTTCTAAAACTGTTGATAGTAGTTGGATCTGGAAAGGGATCTTAAAACTCAAGAATAAAATCATGCAGTTTTTTTACTACAAGATTGGTAATGGTAGAACTTTATCATTCTGGTATGACCCTTGGATAGAAGGGCAATCAGTCAGTGCTAAGTTACCTAATGTTTCTATCAAGGATTCTAGAATTTCTAAGAAGACTAAAGCTTTTGGGCTTTAGAGAAATGACACTTGGTGCTTCTCTGACCCCATTGATGCTAATACAATTGATGCTTGGGAATACATTAAGAGCCATGTTATGATTCAGCAGAATAAAGATGACATTATCAAGTGGAAAGGATCAAATTCTAGTCAGTTCAATATCTCTAATGCATACAAATGTTTGAAGCCTTCCTTTGATCATATCAGCTGGACTAATCTCATATTGAGAGGTAGAGGAATACCCAAACATAATTTCATCCTCTGGCTTGTACTGAGAAGAAGACTAAAAACCAAGGATAGACTTAAAAAAATGGGGAATCATTGATGACGATTGCTGCATTTTTTGCGACAATGGAACAGAAACAATTGATCATTGTTTTTATAATTGTGGGGTTATTAGACAAGTATGGAGAATTCTTCTTCCCGCTTGTGCTATTCATACCAACATTCAAAATTTTCGAAGATTAATCAGTTGGTTTAGCAATAAGGCTAAAGGAAAGAGTAAATTAGCTGGGATAAGAAGACTAATGTTAAATGCAACTGTTTACCACATTTGGAAAGCTAGAAATCTGAAGATCTTCAAGAATGAAAATATTAATATTAAATGTATAGTCCATATTAGTATTGTCGCTATATTGCACAATGGGCATTTAATATTAGTTCAAATTATTGTATCACGTCTCTAACATGTGATATAGCAATGGTATTTTAGTTTTTTTTCCTTGAATTTGTATTTTATTAATTTTTTTACGAGAATAGTAGATATGTCTTTAACCCGGTAATCTCTATCAATAATATGTTATAATTAATAAAATATGAGGATGAACAAACGATACAATTTAGGCAAGTGCATGCTAAAATAGTTACAAAAACTAAATTATAATAATTCCAATACACAATGTACTTATAGGTTTTCGACAGTAATATGCTCTAAATGAATTAAGTTCTTAGGAATAAATATTAGTTTGGAATTTACATTGATAAATAAAGTCAACTCAATGGGTTAACAAAAACATGACATGGATTAGAATAAAATAATAGAAGTTTAAATGGTTGAGGCATATCCACTAAAATAATATAGAACAATTAAAATAAGGATAGTTAATTATAATATAGCTAAATCATGTTTAAAAATAAAGGAAAGGAGAAGGAAAAGATCAATTCTTATAGATCAATGTATCTATGTAACTTAAACCGAATTAGTTATCTATTAAAACTATAATTGGTGCAATATTTCCATAACAAATAGAGAATTACCATATCTAATTGTAAAGTTTCTTATAAAAGTCATATTAATTTATAAATTATATAAGTAAAGCATAGTTGTATAAATAATAAAGAGAGCATGTTGTTTCAAAGGTATATTCACTGGAAATAGCAATGAGCCCATCATTTGGAATCAATCATTGAGTGAAATTTCGAGGCAATGCAAATAAGGTCTAGGAATAATTAAAAAAAAGGTGTAAATTGAAAATAAAAAGACATAGACCTATACTGCAAGCTAAACTCCCTAAATTATTAAATATAAAATCCATATATTATACTATGATTTAACCCCATAAACTATTCTAAATATATTAAGCCACAATACGATTAATTATCCATTTGTCTCACTATCTTTGTAGGAATTATGTAAGCAATAGGACCATTTTGAAGGTCATTCCAAGTTAAGCCTATTGCATTGACCTAGTCTTAGACTTGTGGTATTTCAAAAGATCGTATCAAGTGAACAATTATGCTCAAATGAGGGAGTTCTAATAATCTGCTATCTACTTGTACTTACCATTGCTTATTGTTATGATGCTTGTATTACTTGTCTGTTAAATGGTTGGTTGTTGTGAGTGTCATCATCTGCATGATTGCTAGAGTAAATGGAAAACTTCAAATACTCAGCTAAATTAATTGAATATACTCGTCGCATGTGATCAAACCCTTCCCCCCATAGGAAATGTCTTGGATTGTAATTGGAAGTGTTTTCAAAATATATCTCTAAGGAAACATGACTTAGAGTATCTCAAGTTGCTCTTTTAGTCTTTTGAAAGTGCTAAGTTTTACCAAAATAGTTTATGAAATAAACTTAGGACATTTTCGAGTAATGTTTTGATGGTGGATGTTACCTGAGTCAATACCTACCTGCGATGCTAAAATGTTTAGTCACCTACATTAAGTGAAGGTAGATGTTGCCTGAGTCGGGGCATACCTATCATATTCACCAACGTTAGGCAAGGATAGATGTTACCTAAGTCAAGGTCTATCATAGACAATTGAAGAGTAGACAGCATAAATATATACCATCTATGGCTTCGAATGACCATAGATGTATTGCTTACATTCACTATGTGTCCATTCATACTGTGTGTAGATAGATTTACATGAATGTTCATTTAATTCCTAATAATTTGTGTGACCAGTAGTAGTGAGAAACAAATTCACTGAGTTGTGATTTTGCTCACACCCTAATAGTTCTTTTGCGAGATTAGTACATACTAGGAGTGGGCTAGGAATTAAGCGAAGAATGCTTCTCATTTGGATTCCTCAAAGGTAGACGAAAGGATAGGTTATTTGTATAATAGACATAGAACACGATGAATTATAAATTTACTGGAAACTTTGCTTTGTGTAGGATTGAACACTCGATTTTACTATTTGGTAGGGAATACTGATACAACCGTTGTTCTAGTGGACTATGGGATATTGGTTCCATAGAAATATTTGGACGAATAAATATATTATATTCTTAGTAATTAAATATGAACAATAGGTAATTAGGTAGAGTTTTGCAACTACTGACTTGCAAGATGGTTTTCATATTATAGGTACACACGTGATATGACAACTTTATGATCATCTTATTAGGCCCTTATTAGGGTCATGACGCCCTCCCTTCCCTTCTTTCTTTTAGCGAAGGGTTAACAAATAGATTAAACAAAGAAGAAGGCTTCTCATGATAGGCACCAACGTGGAGAAATTTGGACGATCGAATGTAGAGATGAGCCTTGGTGTAAACACCTTTAACCTAGTAAGAGTGACAAGTGACCATATTTATGGAAAGCATTTTAGTTTGCATTTGGCTCTACTATTAAATCAAGTGCTCTAGAAATACATTCGAGCATAGTGTATCAAATTCATCGCAAAGGGGAGAAAAAGTTTACCTTTTCAAATTTTGGCGCAAAATGTTGTGGGGCGACCGGTGTCAAGCATGAATTGGTCATGCATATATCACGTTCATACACGTTTATTGCACACCACATCATGGCAAGGATCCTTAGATGCTAGATTTGGCATGCAGGGGATCTAATAGTTTGAGAATGGCATCGATCTAGATTCTCTAAACTATCACATCGTAATATACTATGCCTAAATTTTATGTTCTAAATTTTTTTACTCCAAATTTTCTTATGTTTCGTTTTCTTAAACATTTTTATTCCTCTTCAAAGTGACCAAGCAAGCAATTAATTTGATTGATGATAGTTGCCTACTTACCAGCATGGGAAGCATCAAGATTCTTATTGTTCAAGTGCTTTGAACACCTAGTCATTACCACTAAGGCAGCTGATAGATTTTAAGAAGTATCAAAGGAAATTGATTTTTCATCCTTTCCTACAAGGGTACAAAAATACTATTGCCTTAATTTTATCGATAAAGTATATTAAATCTAGGTTTGTTTATGTTTGGGTATATAAAACAAGAATGGCTTAGTTGGCACCGAGGGTTGTCTGTGAGTCCACTCAAAATTTTACCAACTTGTCTACATATCGCATCTGAAGGGAAATTTATAGGAGAGTAACGATTGGCGGTTACCAAAAGTGGTTATGCATTGAAGGCTTGACGGGTACATGGCAGTTACCAAAGTAGTAGATATGAGCCACTAAGCCATTTCTTGAAATGTCAAGAGTAGGGTGGGATGGTTTGAGCCAAGTGACCATATGCTAAGCAGGATTGTAATGGCAAGGTAAACTAGTCATTACATTGGTCTACTCAACCCTACTGTAGGCGACGAAGTATAGATTAGAGGTCGCCTAGTGGATCACCAGGCCATTTGTGTCACAATCAGGTTAGGCTAAACTTAAAGAGACCTATATATTTACCCATCAACACTATATATCTCTCCATCTCTATTTAACAATAATATAATTTATAAAGGCATTAGATTGACCTTTTATTTCCCTCACCAAATTTCATTCGCAACAATAACTTAACTTTCTATTGTTTAGTGCAAATGAATCTAATTTAAATGGAACTTATTATTAAATTGAGAATGATTGCTTAAATGTATTATATAAATATTACAATGTATGTACTAAAAGTAAGAGAGATCAAGCATAACTATAAGAGTTAAAAATATTTTTCATCATAACTTATTTGACATATGTGATGACTAAAAATGGTTAAATGATGAAAATTACTTAGCATAATTAATCTTAGCTAAATTTGATACATATGCTTATATATATTTAATATAAAGGACAATTGAAGGGATTAATAAGTTAATTTTCAAAAGAATGATCAAAATTGGTTTCTTGCACTAGGTATATAATGTACACTTAAATACATTATATGAAAAAGATACTTGGAAAGCTAAAAAAACTTTTTAAAACTATATATTAGAAGGAAAAAGTTCGAATTCTATACTTAAACTTTGCACGAAAATTTAAGTAGATATATGAACTTGGAAAAGTTCAATTTAATGACCATTCAAACTACTCATGGTTACTTCTACTACCCTACTTAGCTTTGTTATACTCTGTATTAATCCTGAATAAGTAATCTTGAGGGGAGGAGTAAATTGATTGCTAATTGAAATTTTAAAATTTTTGTTAAAGATCCCCTTGAGTTTACTTAGAATGATGACTGACGACACTAATCAACAAATAAGCAATAAACAAATAAAATTTTTGTAATGCAAATGGGGCCCGAGATCTAAAGAGGTTCCTCCTTATGAATTAGTCATCTCTTCTAGCTCCACTACTGGGGATCCAGTCATCCACACCAGTCGTTCCACCAATCTAATAACTAATTAAGATTTACAAATACCAATGCTATCTTACTCTATGATAAAGGTTATTTACTCTACTAAATTAATGCTAAATTGTATATTAACTGTGCTTTTAGTGTGCTTTAATTAAGGGATCTGGTACTTAATCTTTAAATATATTCATTTCAAGTGACAAAGAATGAAATTCTTACACTTGAATGAAGATAGAGAAATTAGAGTTAAAAATAGCACATTAGGGTCTAACTGATGCCCGTGACTAGGGGTGTTCACGGTTCGGTTAACCGGTCCGTGGTCATATTTTTTTATCCTAACCGTAATAATCGGATTTTCAATATCCTGATCCTAAACCTATCCATTATGAACGGTTAACCGCCTTAATGGTTAACCGCTTTTTTTTGTTAATTTTTTCGGTTTTCGGTTTTTAACCGTTTGACATAATGGTTATGCGAATTTTGCAATTAACCATACTTTTCAATATGTCTGTAAAAATAATTAGAGTATTTTTTTTTGTATAATTATATTAAAAATTATAAATTAAGAATGTAAGACATGTAAAATAGTTATTAATATATATCGGTATCATCAAGATAATAATCATAATAGCTTTTTACTCATATGTTCTTATCAACCTCGATCAAATAAGCTCAATACAAAATCTCAATCAAATACCACCATTCTAATTTTCAAACATATGTGCATTTGTTTATTTTTATCTGAATTATTCACTTTAACATAATTCATATTGATAATACTAAAAAAAATAATTATATGGGTATATTATAAATTATATATATATAATTACGGATCGGCTAACCGAATCCATCGGTTTTCTAGAATCTAAAAACCGAAACCGAAACGAAAAACCAAAAAAATAAAAAATGCTAATCCTAAACCGAAACCGATGGATCGGTTAACCACTTTTTTCGGATTGGTTTCTCGGTTTCGGTTCGGTTATCTTAAACATTCGGTTTTTTTGAACACCCCTACCCGTGACGACAATGATGATCTATTCGGATGAATAATTGAAGACTATCGCAGGCATGAAAGAGAAGAAATATGAAGTTAGTGGAGACCATGATGAAGATGGTGATCTCTACTAACCTTTGTTTGAGCTTGATACCATCCATCATATGAAGAAGAAGAAGATGTGAAGTCAGAGGAGATCACGAGCTACATCGCACCTATGATTTAATGTAAATCCTACTTCATAAACTTAAACCGCGGATACGAATTACTTGGAGAAATTGATGCCACTCAGATCATGGCCCATGTAACTGCCATTATCATTAGGGATATATATGTGTCTGATGCATTAAGACCTAAGTCACGGCAATGATAAGTTATGCAATTTCATGCTGAAGAGATCACGAGTTATATCACGTCCGTGATTTACCTTAAATGCTTGGATTTTAAGAGATAACGGCCCGAGTCTCGGCCATTATGGTGGTTATTATTTGCATGATTTCCACGTCAAATGAGATCGAACCACTTCTTAAAGGGGAATGAAGGCCAACTAAGATGATGATAGGTTATTTAGTCATGTCTAGTCATGTGAAACATATAAATAGGAGATCTAAACATTGCAAAGCATCATTTTAACCGTTGTTGTAAACACCATACCATCACAACTAGTTTTCTGTGTAATCCGTATCCTTTCGGGTTATATTATCAGATAGTGAGTCAATTTTCAAGGATTTCCTCAAAGATTTTCAAGAGGAAACAAAGAGGAACTCCATTGTAATTTGTGTAAACAAAGGGCCTAACATTGCTCAAGTCATAAAAGGGTTATATTCATGTACATTCGTTATTGCTCGTGTATAGTTTCTACCATGTTTATACCTTGTGTAATGCATGAGTAGTGTAAACTAGGTTTGCAACACCATGGATTTAACATGTACTAGCACATTTATATTGTTGAACATTGTTAATTCCCTCAATTCCTATTGTTGATCTTCAACGTATATTGATTCTGTATAGTGCACGATATGGAATTAGGTTAGATTTCTTTGGGAATAGATTGAGAAATTGTCTTGTTAGATAGGTATAGACTATAGGGAAAGGTTGCAAATGATTCTAAAGATGGGATTATGAAATCTTCTGCATGAAATTTATGTTAGTATTGAATTGCTGGTGTTAATGCAATTTTAGTTTGCTATTAACTAGGAAGAGGTTCTAGTGGATAAGGCTAGAATTAGACGTCAGTGATCTTGAGTAAAACTCTAATATACTTCTTGAATTCAGCAACTTGGGGAAATAATAACGATACTTTAGTATGGTTAAGGTGCATGTTTAATCTAATCGGTGAAATAAGTCTAAGTTGTCATATTGTATTGCATTAGCTAAGTAATTCGGTGTTGAAGTAGTGAATTGATAATTGTAGGATTTGATTAGTGTAGCTAATAATATTGAATCACTCACTTAGTTCGTAGGCTATATAACAATCGAAAAGAGGACTACTAGTACTTACCAATCCTAGTGGAGATGACCCTATACTCCACTCTTATATTGCATGTGATAGGTGCACTTGCTTAGCATCGACTGCATAATAAGAATAAGATCATAGGATTTAACTTATTAAAACTAGGTCAGATTTACGCACACCAATTTTTTAGCACTATTACCAGGGATCAGTATTATTATTATTAATCTAGCCATTATTATATATTACATATCTTAGCTCTTTGCTAAACTTGAATTTGTTATTTGATTGCAGTTTATGACTCGAAGTCACTCAACCAGTTTGGTAGTCTTCAATCCAAAAATTGAGAGGATCGCACTTTGTAACTTGAAGAGAATAGCAAAAGAGATTTTAAAGAACTCGACAATTCATGTTAAGGAAGATCAGTCACAAGATTCTAAGATGGCTGAAGAAAATGTGAATGTGAATCCGATAGATGGCTAGGAGATAGAAAATCATGGGTGTTTTGATGATCAAAATGGTTTGTGAGTGAAAATTCTAATGGGGGAATTGGAAACAACTTGTCTGCTCAAAATGCAGGATCCCATCAGCCTGTGGCTCCTCGCACCATGATGGATTACTATAGACTAAACTTAGATAGTGCAAATACAAGCATAGCCCTCCTTAGAGTAGGTGCCAACATCTTTGAGATCAAGCCGAATGTGATTCAAATAGTTCAACAATATGTCCAGTTTGATGGTTTTTATGATAAGGATCCCAATGGACATCTTCAGCAATTCTTGGAGATATGTGATACTTTCAAGATAAATAGGGCCTCAGATGACGTGATCCACCTGCATTTGTTCCCTTTCTCTTTGTGGAGCAATGCCAAGAAGTGGCTTTATGGACTACCAAGACAATCCATTACCACTTGGCAATAGATAGTCGAGTAGTGCATAAGAAAATATTTCCTACCTTCAAAAACTACTGAGCTAAGAGCTAAGATCTCTTCCTTCTATCATTTAGACTCAGAGTAAAATGATTCAAACACCACTCATAAAAATTCAAAATTTAAGTATAATAGCAAAAAAAATAATAATTAAGAATTTAAACCAAGGGAATTGACAAACTAATAGTAGGTTAATTAAAAACAAATTTGAGGTTAGTTTAATTAGCTGTTATAGGTTAGTAAGAGCTACCAAATAAAGATAGTAGGGATAGATGGTTGAGATCATCCCAAGTGACACTCTAATAGAAACCCTACGAAACCTAGACCCTACCCTACTAGTCCCATATAAATACTCTTTTCTTTTCTACCTTTTCTTCTTTAGGAAACCTACTACAATCCTAAGGTGAGAAACTCTAGACCCTAGCCTTCACTTCATGTTAATTAATTAAGATTAAAGGAGGATTAGCACTAATCAACTAAGGTTATGTATTTTAAGTTAGGAAATGATGACAATGGAAGTGAATTAAGAGAAAGGGAAGAGCAACAAACTAAATGAAATTCATGAGAAGGTAAGTTTGGGATTTTCAAGCTTTGAAATGCAAAGATTATGGTGTTTTAGATGTAAATTCTAACATGGGGTGTTGGTAGGAAGAGAAGGTAGCAGGAAGTTAATTTTGAAGGTGTTTTGAGGTCTGGAGATACTTATAACTGCAAAATAAGGTAAGACCTAAACTCAACTCTAATGTTATAAAGATATGATAATAAGGAGATAAGAAAAGTTTGAAAGTGTTAAAGAAAAGAATGAACATGTCTCAAGTTGAAATCTTGCTGGAGATTAACCTTGAGAAGAAAAGAATGTTGATAGTGTTTAAAACTATGGATAAGATCATAGAATGAACAGGAAGTTGATGTTATTGATGTTAAAAGAAGTTAAAATGAAGGCTTTTACATAAAATGTTTTGAAAATTTCAAAGAAAGCATGATATTTTTTGTGGTTGCCATCAAAATAGATGTTATAGGCCTTTAACTTGATTAATCATGTTTTAACAAACGGAAGATGAAAATAGATAAGACTAAGCATAAACATGACCATTTGATACATTTAAGGTCACTAAAAGTCATTCCAAAACATTTTTTTTTTTTGACAAAATAACAAGCATAAGGATGAAGTATCATAAACCCACAAAAGCATGGCATGAATACGAGGTCTTGTTCTACCCATGCTTCTCTCTGTCTTCGGAAACTTGAAGAAATAAGCTTCCCTAGAAAAGCACAGCATGAACACGAGGATGTGTTTTGCCCGCGCTTCTCTCTATTTTAAAAGAAGTGTTGAAACTTAGGAGAACATAGGAGATACATGCAATCGTATTCCCCTGACGCTTCAGTCTGTTTTAAAAAAAGCTTTGAAACCTAGAAGAACACAAGGAGATATGCAACTGTGTTCTATCATGCTTCTCTTACCTTATAAACATTTTTGTGACAGAAGAAATGGGGAGATACATGCAGTCATGTTTTCCACTGTGCTTCTCTCTAACCCCCATAAAGAAGGAACATGCCCAAGCACGATTGATTATTCAATCGTGTACCAAAACAGGTTGATACATCCCGTGTACTAGTCGTGTTCATTCCATCTTTTTTCCTTCACCAATTCTTATCTGAATACATGAAACTTGTCCTAAATCTTTCCTTAGACTTAAAGACCTTTTAAACATGACTCTTAAGTAGATAAAGTTAAACTAGAGTGATCAAACATAAATGGATTAAAGGTTAATCTTAAACTGATTTTGGGCTTTATTCAAGAGCAGTTTTAGATATTAAGCTTTGAAGAGAGACTCAAAGATCACTTCAGTTATCAGGTATGCAGTAATTGCATGTGTTTGTTAAGGTAGCATTAATAACAGGATTAAGAATTTAAACTCGGCATAATTGAGTGCTGGGTGCTGGCTTGCTGCTTACTCTAGGAGTGGCACACCTGGAATAGGTTGCGAATCTGATCGTAACTTCGGGATGATGCAATAGTTTGGGCATTTAGGACCCTATAGATACTTGGTTGGGCTCGACAGGTAGTTGATAGGGAACTTTCCGAGATTAGGTAACTAGCTAAGAGTAGAAACAAAGTTGTAACTAGTTATCTAGCATTATAGGAACCTGTATAAAGTGTTACAATGGACTATGTTTGTTGGTTGCAACTTATGAGGAGATGATCCAGATGAGATAATTTCCTTGTTTTCTTTTCTGGTAAGTTCTGGAGACTTATCAAACCCCCCTCTTTGATGTTCGATCTGCTAAGAGCTCCCTACCTTTTTGTTTAGTGGGAGTCTTGAGTATTCTTATACGTGCTTGTATTTATGGGATGTTAGGAATACTTGTTTGCTGACCTAAAACTTAATCAAATTTAATTTGCACTTGTTGCATTAGCCTAAGCGTGCATAACATGCGTGCATGTGTTTGATTATTGTGTAATGGGATTTGCCGCTCACTATCTATTATTTCACGTATCGAAAATGATCACTTCGTGGACTTTTATCATGACTCCATTGGTTTCGGGGCCGATGAGTTTGAGGAGTAACTTAGATGAGTTTAGAGCTGTGTGAACTTAGAGAAAACTATTTGAATGTTTATGTTTCTTTGTTCTAATGGATGATTGCAAAACTTAAGTTATTTTACCACTTTTGGGTCGGGTACCAAACTTCATAACTGGGTTAAGCCTAGCTACCCTTTATGGCTGTATACTTAAACTATTTGGACTTTAAATTTTATTTTCTCTCCCTTAAAGTGTTTTCCTACATTTAGTACCATAGCTTCTAAAATCATTGGCAAATTTCCAATCAATTATGGTTTATTAAAGAACCTAATTACAATTACAATTAAAACTTGAATAGAACTTACCTAGTTAAGAAAGCCTTACATCCATCGCTTGGAGGTGATGTGAGCAATGAAATAACCATACCATTAAGTACCCTAAGGGTTGGGTTGTTTCATAAAGACACTATATGAAGCTTAGGAGAGATGGAAGGGACTGCTAAGGAAATGCCCACACCATGGACTACTTGAATGGATACAAGTTTAGACCTTCTATAACAGTCTAAACTACCAGACAAGAAAACTGATAGATGCGAATATAGGGGGAAGTCTAAACTATAAGTCACCAAAGTAGTGCTTATAGTTATTTGAGGGCATGGCCCATAATCACTACCAATGGTCATCCTTAAGGTCTAAAGAGAAGAAACCAGTAGGGATGTATGAGATTGATGCTATAGTTTTGCTGGCAGCTAAGGTAGAAGCATTGGATAAGAAGCTTTAGGGTTTGGTTGTATCATAAGGCAGACATGTAGCTAGTATAGATGCTACTTGTTTAGGAAATTAGGAGTTTGATCAATTGGAACAAGTGGCCTACATGGGAAATCCCAACAGGCTTCTCAATGATCCATGTAGTAATACTTATAATCCAGCTTGGAGGAATCACCTTGAACTTTAGATGGAGTAATCCCAATGTTCCAACTTCTAACATTTAACCTCTAGGATTTGAGAGGCCACCACTTCCTCAAATAATCTATCTTTATAAGAAACAGTGATTCGGTTCATTAAGGATTCAAAAGCACATCAATAAGTAACTGAAGCAACTTTAAGAAACCATAAGGCTTCTATCCATAACCTAGAAACTCAAGTGGGACAGATAGCTAAAATGCTCTCTAAGATAACTCAAGGATCATTACTAGGAAATACCGATTTGAATCCCAAAAGGCAAGTGAAGGCTCCTTAAAGCCAAGCTAGACACTGAAAGTTTTCAAATCGAGATAATGATGTTAATCAAGTGCTTCATGGGAGGCAACCCATGTTTTGTTTAATGTTTTATGTGTTGTTGTGTTAACTTATGTTATTCAGGATCTATTATAACTTACGTTATGAATTTTTTGCGATTATCTAGACATTTTTGGATGAAATTGATTCAAGTAGGGTCATATGAAGAGGGTAAAATATGGTTATCATGGAAATTTTGAGCAAGGTATGGAAAAATTTAAGAAGACAATCAAACTATATCATGCCCACCATCACATCCATCCTATTAGGCATGAAATTGGATGGAAATCTCCTGTCAATCACAAGATCACCAATGATATAATGGCCATGATCAAGTAAATACTGACTTTTTTTTGTTTTCGAGGAGATTACGACTATCATCACGACCGAATTTAAATGAAAGAGGTAAAAAAAAGTCCAAAGGAGATTACCACCCAAATCACATCAATGGGTGGGGTTAGGGTGGGGTTCGAAGGGGGAGGCGGTGATATCAACCTTGGTACTTAGTGAGAATCACGGCCCGTATCGCAACCGTGATCCAAGTAACTCCTTAGTTTTTTATATTACAAAAGGATTACGGCCCAAGTCACGATCATGATCTTGGGCATCTCCTACTTAGTATAAAAGCACGGATGAATTTCCTCTCTTCATTTCAAATTAGAGCTTGTAGTTTCCATCATATTATCTCTCTAATTCTCTCTACATGCACCCACATAAACATTACTTCATAGTCCACCTAAGAAACAATTTTACTTGCAGTTCTCATGGATCTAAGGACAAAAGGTATGGATTTCTTACGTTTTACTGTGATTTTGGTTACTGAAGAGCAAGGATTTTGATCTATGTGACAAAGTTTTAGGGTTTTCTAAGTTTATTGTGCAACGATTGTCATAAATTTGTTTCTAAGTTACTTAAAAGAGGTGTGGCATGCTATGGCTGCTAATTTCATGACCAATCTAGCGAATGTATACCATGAATCTTGGTTTCACCACAATGATCCATGTTGTAAAGTTTAGGGCTTTTTGAACTTGGTGCTTGCTTTGTATTGAAATTGCTAATTCTTCACATGATAGTTGTTTTTCACATTTAAACAAGAATTTAGGCTAAATTTGAAGAAATCCTAATGTTATACTATTGAAATTTTCTTGGAAATGCCTAGGGCTATGAGAAATTTTTGTAGTTTATATGGTTGTGATGTAACTAGGACTAGATATAGTGCTTAAATGATTAGTGTGCTCATGGTTTGTTTTTTGTGCATGACTAGTTAGAAGATGTTGGAGGCATGAATATTAAAATTCTTGATGTTTGAGATTTATATGGAAAATGTTCTTGCCTTGCGAAGTTTTAATAAGTCGTTGACTACTATTGAGCACTGGTGTGATGTTTTCCTCTTTTCTTCACCAAAACTTAGCTTGTGAAAATTTTTGTGTTTTTGCAAATGTCTCCTAAGAAAACCACTACACATTAAGAGTTAAGCGCTCTAAGGCTGAGTCATCTCCACAAACGGTCGTGTTGGCATACCGGTAGCTAAACCAAACCATCTAGCAAGATAAACGAGAATCATAGCATAGTACGAGCGATTGGCTAAAGGCAAGGTGTTAAAGGGAAATATGGTTTTAAATGAAAAAGCATTACGGGAGTATTGGATATTGAAGGCGTTTGAGAGATTGCTTCTGGAGGGTCCCTAGTTGAACTTCTTCAGTTTAAGGGAAGATTTTTATAGGGAGACCACTTGGCATTTATAGCCTCCTTTTAGCTCACTGCACAAGCATTCTCTCAGCATGCACAACCATGTTTCATTCTTACCCAAGGGAAATATCATGAGATGTCGATGGAGGATTTATTAAGGCTACGGAAATCTACACAAAAGTAGAAATCAATACACAGTAACACAAGTAAATATATAGTAACATGCTCTCCTAAGCTGATACAATGCAAGAAACAAAAGAATTATTTATCTTTATTTAAGCAAAACACTTCAACACTAGAGTATTTAAACTTCGATTGCAATCTTTAGGGATTCGGGATCCTAAGTAATAATAGTTTCTCAAGGATTTTCACGCCCCGAGGGTATCCTAGTAGTAATAAATAAGCTACACTTGATTACTATCACTAGTCTACCTTTTGAGAATGACATATTTTCAAACAACAAGATCTTTTAGTTGCTTTGATAAGAAATGACAAATAAATATAAGTCATAAACTAGTAAATAACAATCATTCCAGCTTAAATATAATATTACAAACCATAATATTTTTCTAAAAGTCTCTAAACACATAACTAATCGTTAATTCTCTACTATCTAAGATTTTTGATAACAAAATAGTCAAAGAACTAACTAATCTCTTAGTGTGCAAAACTATTTACAGAACTATTCACATAACATTTACATGAGAAAGTTTCCAGAAACACAAAAGTTTTTACAGAATTTTTTCAAGAACTTTAAACAGATTACTGAAAAAGTTTCCATAAACATAAAAGTTTTTACAGAATCTTTTCAAGAATTTTAAACAGCAATTCTACGTTAAAGTTATTACTGTTCATCTCCTCAAATAAGATCTACAATATTTTTATGAAGAAGTTCAATGATTTGAAGACCTAGCTCCAGATAATAAGTATATTTGGATAATATACTTATTTGTTTCACTAAAGTTGGATTATATCCTAGGGGATTTAAAATCTGAATTCTCTCAACAATAAATCGAAAGTTACAAGAATTATTTGAACCCAAACTGTTATTCTAACATACTCCAAGACAAGAACGAGATTATCTATTTATCTTGGATATCGTTGAGGAAATCAGAAGAAGAAGAATTTATCTTTAAATAGTGACATATGAAAACACGATGGAGTTCAAAAATCAGCAACGATATTTCAAATATCTATATTTTTCAGAACAACGTTAAAAAGAAGAAACTCAAACAAAACATGTAGATTAGTTTGAATCACGAAAAATCAGCAAAGGTTATCTTCTATTTTCCGCCAAGAATTTCAAAAATCAAAATTCAAGATAGATATGATAAAGATATTATGGAGAAGATCTGGAAGCTTATCTCTCCTGAAGATTAGAAGAACAGAATGTTGAGCTTTATTTCAGAATAAAGGGAAAGGAATTATTATCGAAATTTTTCAAATTCAAAAGAGGATAAGAGGTTTTGATCCGAAAAATTGAGGAAGACTTATCCATTTTACAACAGAAGGATTTGAACGTTGAAATGTGTGTATATATTGCCGACTAGAGAAGAAGAAAGTGACATAAATAACAATATATGCTCTGATATTTTCAATAACGTACAGGAAAACAAAAAAGGCTCCATATTATTGTTCTCTCTCTTATTTTGAAAAAGGAAGAAGCTTTTACAGAAGTTACAAGTTTTTGAGTTGCATAGTGCTATTAAACTTTTAAAGCAAATTTTGATTTTTCTCATTTGTAAGGAGGAACGTGTTGTTGCCTTCTTAAGTTGTAATTCAATTACAAGTTTAGACTCTGTAGATCGGTTGTAGCTAGAGGATAGCTGTGAGAATTAAGCAAAGAGAATTATACAAGCTTGTAAATTGTTCTTATTGGATATAGTGGAACAAAACTCGTAGGATAACGGGGTCCCCAGCTCGAAGCTGGAAGAGTGGACTGACGCACAAGGCGGAACCACTATAAATATCTACCTGATCTTCTTATCCCTTCTCTATTTTTATTTTCACAGTTTATTTTATTGTTGTTTAATTGTTCATATTGTTCTCTTAACTTAAAATCAAAGGGGATTGTTTTAAAAGGCAAAAATTTTAATTTTCTGAAATAATCAATTCAACCCCCCTTCTTGATTATTTTTGGGACCAACACTAATAATTTAAAAACTAACTAGCTTAGGCTAAAACAAAAACAAAGAACTTATCCCATAATCTTCCATGAACTTTCAGTTTTGAAGTTCTTACCAGAGCTAAACTTCTGGAAGTGACTAACCATGGCCTAAGTGTAAACCTGAAAGGACTATTGAAGTATGAGCGAAACCACAGACTCAATGAATAACCAAAACTTACCACATATCAATCAAGTTTATTAACAATCATATGAAATGCATCAATCAAGCATAGGTACAAATATAAGCCTGGATGATCCGGAATCCAAGCAAGATGAAAATTTACGCCTTCTCATCGAGGTTGAAGGACACAATACTATGGCCTCCTTACCCAGGAGAGACTAAGCTTTCAAAAAAAAAACAACAATACTCACTTTAATTGTCACTTTGAATTTTCATGTCTTTTAACACTCAATTCATGTTTTGGCTTTAGAAACTCCACCAAGTGTTAGTCATTTCAAGTAATACCATAAGCGGTGTCCTTCATTTACCATTTGGTTCCTATAGTATCAACAGAACAAAGATAATCTTGAGATTAACTAATAACTTCTGTGCCTAGATAAACCAAGCATTACCAGAGATGAGAAACATTAACACGTAGTAGGCTACCACTTACTCAAATACTGCTTATGCAGATCATGTAATGCATGTACAATTTCCTTTATGGTACCAGTAGTTTCTAATCAGGTTTAAGGTGTTCAATCATTACACATACAAGCAACATGTTATACAAGTAATATAGTCATCTAGAATTATGTTATTAGTATCATTAAAGTGACTTGGCAATCAATATTTCATACAGCAAACAATTCCCATAAACCTATACAACAATTTAGGTTATCATCTTTCATTAAAGGTTAGCTAAGCTACAAGCACATACAATGTAATAAAACTGAGTTACTCACCTACTCATACTAGCTAGCCATAGTAATCAACAAGAAAATCCTCACCATTATCAATATCACCTATTGAGATGAATAATATATTCATCAATATCATACAAAGTATATAATTAAATTCCTATGAGTGTCTAAGTGTCCTATATTGATATTAGGTTTTCTTTGTTTTACTATAATGATCCTTTAATGATCCTATGATAATCAATTATTATTTAACATTTATTTTCATTTAAATTGTCTTGATTTTGTTAGGAATTTATATATATCTATCGGGTATTTGAAAAATTGGTATTTAGTAGGCTTATGTTTTTATAGTTATTATTATTGCTATCTTTATATTGTTCTTTATCTGACTCATTATAGTACTCGTATTTATTTACTATTATTTAGTGTCATCGTATTTCTCTTCATATACTTCATATAATTTTCTTGTTATGTATAGGCATCACATTATTCAAAAATTTAGCTTATTTAAATTTCCATTCTTATGTTTAGAATAAGTATTTTACAATTATTATATTTTATTTTCATTTATAAAGTACACTAATATTAACATTAATGATAATAATATTAGTAATATTAATAATGATAATTATAAGGTAATTTGTTAGTAATTCTAATATTATTTCATAATAACCTTATTAAAACAATATAATTTCAATGACAACAATAATAATATAATATTTACACTAATAACAATAATAATAAGACTTTTAATAATTCTAATGGTAACAATATCATTAAGAATAATACTCATAATAATATTATGGACTATAATGATAATAATAATCATTAGAATAATAATAATAACAATAATAGTTGATACTAATAATAACAATTATTATAGTAATAGTATCATTAACAATATTATTAGTACTAATATTAGTAATGCTAATAATTATATTAATAATAAGATAATAATAATATTAATAACAACATCAATAAAAATCTGATTAGTAATAATAATGATAATATCATTATTGATAATATTAATAATGGTAATAATAATAATGTTAATGTTGATATTATTTAACAATAATAATAATAATAAATTTTGGGGCTAAATCAGATTTTGTAATTTGATTTAATTTTTTTTCAATTGATTTCTGAGAGGTACAAGGGGAAAAACACAGTCGTGTTCTAATCGTGTAATTCTGGAAATCATCGGCTGAAAAGAATTGCTACCGAGAGGTACATGGGAAAGTCCATGCCCGTGTTCTACCCGTGTTCATCTGGGAAAACGCACTATTCATTATCTTCCATATTGGTTTTGATCCGACTTTCATGTTTTTTCACGTCCAAATTGATTCTAATGTGTTCGTAAGTGTTTATACATATTATATATATATATATATACATATATCATCATATAACCTATCAACATGTAGTATAATCTTTGTTTGATGCATGCAAAGGTGTAACTATGGTTTTCATGTAACTTACCTTGTTTGGACGAGTTTAGTGATATTAATCCTTCTCCCAAAGCTTGTTTCGACCCTAGGATGATAGAAATATGTTTTAAGACCATGTTTAATTATTTTAAACTATTTAAAACGAATCAATTTACCTTGTCTTACCTTTCCAAGCTTGAGTCGTATTTTAAGGGAGTTTTGGTTTTTGGTTTAACTTGTTGTTCGTTTGGAACGAAACTAGTGTGGTTTGTTTTTGTTTTGGTTACTGATTTATGTGTTTTGTTGCTGCAGCTAATGGCCTTGTTTGTTTGCTTGTTATTTAAGTTTTATATATATATATATATATATATATATAGAAAAGAGGAAGAAGAGAGGTAATTTGCTATAGGATTTCTTCATCCAAATGCATGAATTGTAATGTGTTTGTGTGCTACAACTAATGTGCTTCTTAGCTAGTCCATTCCTATTTGTTTATTAGTGTATAATGTTGACTTATTTGACAATCTTTAGATGCCATTTTGAGGAAAAATCGGCTTGCAATTCTCAAGAAATTTTCAGCCATATGTTTTATGCAAATTACACGTATGTGTACAAATTATATACCAGATTTGAAGAAAAATCATTACAATAATATTTGGTTGATAATTATCTATATTTTAGGGTAGTTTATTAAGCTAATCGGGTATAAATATGACAATTATTCAAGAGTTTTATCTTCAAAATTTTAGTTAGAGTTCTACAAATTTTTTAGATTGCCATTGAGTTCATATTTAGGTTTAAAGTTTATGCGATTAGTTTTTTTAGAATTTTATCTCCTGCGATTAGGGTTTTTCTAAGCTTAATAGACTAATTGTCGTTTTAGGCTCCAACAGCTTAAGAATATTCTAACTAAAATAATGGTGCGATCCAAGTATTTATTTGAAGTTTAGATTATTAGTTATACATCTGTTTATGTTTTTATTGTGTACTTATAACCTTAACGGTTTATCTTTAAGTCATCATTTCCTAGCTATAAGTGTAATTGGTGTTTTATTTTTTATCGCACTTAATATCTTAGCCAAGTTATTCTTATAACTTGAATTTTCGATACCTGCTATGAAATCTTTTAGTAGTATTTAATACTATCTATGAATCTTTGTTTTAGGTTTAAAACTATATATAGGTTCATTACTACCCATGGTTCTATTCTAAAGTCTTTGTTGAGTTTAATAGACACCATCTATTTTCTATATTTGTATATTTCTATCTATTTTCACTAGTATGACAAGTTTTGGGGTTTGAAATTTTAGGTTACCTTTAAATATATCTTGAGTTATTAGCTCAAGATATGAAATCTCATTTTTGGTATCAATTAAGATCAGAGAAGTTTTTATTCAGGCTTTTAAATCATAAACGAGCTAATTTCTACTCATAGATCTATTATAAGGTTTTTGCTAAGTTATAGATTTACTAGCTGATTCACATTTTCTATTCTCGTGTCGTGTGCTAGTGTGAAAATTTTTCGGGTTTACAAAGTTGATATAAACAGTCTGAATACTTATATCTCCTACATAACTTTACAAATAATAATCTAATACAAGATTCACAACCATTACTCAAATTTACTTAACTTAGTCCATAACATTGCCTAGTTCAACCCATCCCATAAACATGAACTAAAACATATTATTTTCTTAAAAATAAACAAATGTTATACCGATACTTTTTCTCCTATCGATTACCCGCTAAGTCACTTAGAAAATTCATTGCATCATAAGAGGGGTGGCCTAAGCACCTAAACTATGATGTCAACCTTGTTAACAGGGTTGTCACTCCCCGGATTGGATTCAATAGCACACGCACAAACAATTCAAATAAGTTTTTAATCCAATCTTTAATTAAATTTGATTTAATAATACTTAACCTAGCATTCAACAAACAAGTTACTGCGTCCTGGATAATTGGATTTATCAAATAAAAGACCTATATCCAAACTCAACTAGGTATTAAAACCTATTGAGGAAAATCATTTCATATGAAACAATGTTAATCCATAGTTGAACACTAAATCATTAAACCTTCATCAAATTTAAATAAGGTTCCAATCATCACATAATCTCATATTCATATACATACAGATATACACATCACATTTCACAATCCATTCATCCGTTATTATTGTTCATTTATTTTTTTATTTTTTTATAAACGGTACCAGAGGATCTGTCATGCTCGTGACAAAGACCATGAAAGATATCATGAGCACCATCACAGTCGTGATCTTAGGCCATGGTGCATATTATGGCCTTGTCATGCCCATGATTTTGTTGTAAAAATTTCTCCAAAAAGCATCCAAGGAGATCACGGTTCATGTAATGGCCGTAATCTAAGCCATGTCATTTACGATAAAGAGATTAGAGAAGATCAAGACCTTGGTAACAGCGGTGATCAAGGCCATTTTATTTTTTAAAAGCACATAAAGGAGATCACGAGCCACATAACGGTCGTACCAATTGGAAAATCATGATTTCGAGGATGTAACGGCCGCAAATACGCCCATGATGAATAGAGCATTGATCCTTTCGTGCTTGATTCAAAATTTTTGAAGTCCTATATCTTCAAACTCCTTATGAATATCTTATTTATTTGTAAAAACATGTTAGAACTAGCTTATAAACACAATATCAAATATCATCAAGGTTACTTGTACTTGTATGTTCATTTCACATGTAGATGTATAACAATGTTAACCTAAATCATAAGTTCATCATTCATGCTTGTTGAACTCTATTATCAACCCAATTATTAAAGTAGTACTGATTATCACTAACAATACCAATACATAAATCAATTCATCATATACTCAAAATTCATTTCTTCAAACACGTAGAGTACCTATGCCTATTTGCATATATAGTTCGACATACATGTTAGCATACCATTAATTTGTCTAAAGCATCAAAGTTCTACTCCTAGTTAACATCAACATCAACTAAGAGCTATAATTGAACAAAACATATAAGAAATCAACTTTACTTACCTTTATAACTACTAAGATCAATCGAGCTTCTCTTTCTACTTTCTTGGCTTAAATCTTACTCCTACTTGTTCCTTATCTCGATTCTTTACTTAGAATCTTATGGGGGTAAAGTTTAGAAGAGATTAAGAGGATAAATTTGAGATTCCTTGTGTTTTGAAAGATGATGGAGTGGGGGAGAGAGAGAGAGAAGATGGTTTAGGTCCTCTTTTTTCCTTTTTAGAGTTGATATTTTTTGTTCTTTGACTTTTGAGACAATTTTAGAAGATTATAGAAGCTTACATATGGGATTAGGTTTTGTGTGTGTGTGTAAGTTTGGGCTTTGAATTAAAGATGGGCTTTGGGCTTCTAACAAAAGTTCGCAATTGTAAAGCCCAGAATTTACCCTTGTATTTAAAATAGGTAAACCCAGTTCCCCAACCACATATAACCTGCAGTATTATATGTAAGGTTGTAATCCAGGGTCAATTTGGATAGTTATTTGCCTCGATGTCTTATAAGAATAAACTTTGTTACTAATAGTATATAATACAACCATATATATACATACATACACACATACATTACAAACAAGGCTCGTAAACAAGCCATTTACAAAATACATCAAAAGATAACAAAAACCCTATAAACTAATACATAAGTTTTCAAAGCATATATGTACATATAACTATTCTATTACATAAGGGTTCCATCAACGTCAAGGTCGTCTCTACTCCTCCCAATCATCTAAGAACTCCTCAAAATCCGATCCAAATCCCATACTTGTATAGAATTCATCATCCATACCTGAAAGATAAAATATGAGCCAGAGGCCCAGTACACAATAACAAAAACAAATGCGTAATGGCTCACACGATCTTAACTATAATGCAATGTGACAATCATTCATTTATTAGATAGTCTTTAATTAGTCAAATCACTGGAGTATTCAAACTCCGAACAATAAGGATATTTGGGGGTCCTAAGTAACGATCACGACGCTCAGGGGGTTGATATAAGCAGCTCGGATACTTATATCTCCTAAATGATATATCCATAAAAGAGAAAATAACTTCTAGGGTTAACAGCCGTACACAACTTCACTTATCTTAGTCCATAACATCACCTAATCCAACTGTTCCCATAAACATTTGAACTAAATCATGTTATTTCATTCTAAGCTTAAGCAAACGTTACGCGCCGATACCATTTCCCCCATCAGTTACCCGCCGTACCACTTAAGAAAGTCTTATTAAAAGACAGGAGTGGCCTAAGCGCCTAATCTACCGTGCCCCCAACTGAGCAAGGTGCTACTCCCCGAACCGGATACCGATCTGCCGTCTAGGCCAGATACGGATTTAGATAGCGTAAGAGACATCCAATTCAATCAAAGGTTTAAGTTTTTCTATATTAATATTGATTAAAGATATGCCTATCCTAAGCAAAGAACAAACACGTTTACTGCGTACCTGTACTAACTTGAGAGTCAATGGGAATAACCGAAAGGGAATCAATCCCTGTAAAAGAAGTAATTACAAACTCACACTTAGTTCAAGTATAGATATATTAACTAATCTCTACTTAACCATTCAAGTAAATTCAAATAAGTTATCACAAGACCTTAAAACAAGCAAAGGAATTATATAGATAATATAACTAGTTTTAGCTTAACACTCATAGACAACCAATAATTTGTTAAATCTACAAATATACTTAAATCATTATAACATCATCACATAGCATTTAGATATCATATATTATCATACAATACTCCACAAATACTTAAATGATCATTTATCAAGCTTTGGATAACTTTTAACAAATAACAATAAGTTTTAAACTTTATTGGAAAGTGTATCAGTTGGAAAGAAACGAAATTTAAGCACTGATACTTTTGTAATTTGTAAAATCTTAAAACACAAAAGTTGTAGATCTCTTTTTAATCTTTCCAACGCAACTTGAATCACCTCAAACGGAGGTCGGATGAAAAATTTATGGCCAAATTACAGACAGGCTGCGAAATTGGGAATCCAACCCGGACTTCAATGCCGGCGGCGTAAATTGAAAATTTGCCAGCGTTAAGGGTCGACGATTCTGGTCCCCGAGTGCATCTTCAACACCGGAAAATTTCCAACGTACACCGACAGAGTAGGATTCAACACCGGCAGCGTGAATGCCCGCGTACATGCATTACGCTGCTGTCAAATTTTCCCCTGTTCATTTTGCAAAAACCATTGTTCCAATTGTTTCAAACTCCTCCAAATTCATTTCAAACTTCTTAAAACTTGTTATTTGATCTTACTACAATCTAATAAACACAAACTCTCACTTCAATCCATCAAACATTACTATAATCATCACAAACAACTTCAAACCCCAATTCACTACACCCAACACTTAGTCATTAACCATATGCATTCCTCAACACTTCCAAACTCATAACTAGACATATACTAACTTCATTATCCCCATAACACTTCTCATACACCAATCACAACATAAGAATCATCAAACACAAATCCAAGCTCAACCCTATCATTAAGAAGTTCACACATGCATAAATTCAAAACAAGAACACATGCTTACCTCAAATCTTTGGGCTTGGTTTTCAAGGCTTTAGAATGATCTTTTAGTGGCCAACATGCAAGAATTTGGATGTGGATCTTGGTCTTGAAGTTGGGGTGGCTTTGGGAGAGAAAATAATGGGTTTTGGGTTTGTTTGGGAGGTTGTTTTGGGGTGGTATGATTTTGGACGAAATTTGGGTATTTTGGCTTAATGTTTATCCAATGTTTGACTTTTAAGGCAGCCCATAAAAGTCATAAAGTAGCTCCTAATTAAAGTTAATTAATGTTATTAATTTAAGTAAAACAAAAGCATTTATTTAGCTTTTGGTTTTCTAAAAAAAAAATCTGCTACACTATATTTGAGATATATATATATATATATCTAATATTACTCATTTCATATACAACATCAATATGTAAATTAACATTAAGTATTTATTATACTAATGCAAACATAATCATTCTACACTACTCAAATATATACATGTTATTTATTTATTTTAATAAGCAACTATAATCACTTATATATATAATACGATATTGGGAATAAAAGCATGGCTATTACAGCAATATAAAGAGGTCTCCAAAATTTCACAAAACAATACACATCACATTATTTTTAATGCAATATAACTCCATATATATTACTATAACCATCTAACGTCACCAATACACATAGAATTCAATCCTTTATACATTGAATTACTAATAATTTATCATTTCATCAATTAAAATTATTATAACTTAACTTTAACAATTTGGTCATGAAATAAAAAAATAACTATATATGTGCAATTTAATTTAGTATTTTAGGTTTAGGTTATTTCACGTAACAATGGTGGGGATCTATTCGGATGAATAATTGAAGACCATGGCGAGCGTGAAAGAGAAGAAATATGAAGTTAGTGGAGATCTCAGTCCCCATGCCAGTCGTGATGAAGATGATGATCTCTACTAACCTTTGTTTGAGCTTGATATCAGCCATAATATGAAAAAGAAGATATGAAATCAAAGGAGATCACGGGCTGCATTGCACCCGTGATTTGATGTAAACCCCACTTCATAAACTTAAATCACATGCACAAATTACTTGAAGAAACTGAAGCCTCTTAAATCACAGCACGTGTAACAGCCATGATCATTGAGGATATACATGTGTCTAATGCATCAAGACCTAACTCATGCTCATGATAAGATATGGAATTTCGTGCCAAAAGGATCACGGGTTACATCACACCTATGATCTACCCTAAATGCTTGGATTTTAAGAGATAACGGCCTGAGTCCCAACTGTGATGGTGGTTATTATTTGTGTTATTTCCACATCAGATGTGATCTAACCACCTCTTGAAGGGGCATGAAGGCCAACTAAGATGATGATAGGCTTTTTAGTCATGTCTAGTCGCTAAAAACATATAAATAGGAGATCTAAACATTGCAAAGCATCATTCCAATCACTGTTGTAAACACAAAGCCATCACAACTAGTTTTCTGTGTAATTTGTATCTATACATGTTTTGTTGTCAGACATTAAGTCAATTTGTAAGAATCTCATTAGAGATTTTCGAAAGGAAACGAAGAGGAACTTCATTACAATTTGTGCAAGCAAAGGATCTGACACTGTTCAAGTAATAAAAGGGTTGTATTCATGTTCATTCATCATTGCTCTTATATACTTTCTGCCATGTTTATTCCTTGTGTAATGCATGAGCAATGTAAATTAGTCTTATGGCACCATGGATTTAACATGTACTAGCATATTTATGTTGTTAAACATTGTTAATTCCCTTAATTCATGTTGCCGATCTTTAATGTATACTGATTCTATGTAGTGCAAGATATGAAATTTGGTTAGATTTCTTTAGGAATAGATTGAGAAACCGTCCCATTGAATGGATCTAGGCTATAAAGAGAGGTTTCTCATGATTCTAAAGATAGGATTGTGAAATCTTCTATGTGAAATTTATGTTAGTATTGAATTCTTAGTTTTAATGCAATCTTAGTCTGCTATTAACTAGGAAGAGATTCTAGTGGATTAAGTTAGGATTATAAGTCAATGATCTTGATAAAAACACTGATATATTTCTTGAATTTACCAATTGAGGGAAATAATAATGATACTTTGGTATGGTTAAGGTACACGTTTAATTTAATAGGTGAAATAAGTCTATGTTGTCATATTGTGTTGCATTAGCTAAGTTATTCGGTGTTGAAGTAGTGAATTGCTAAATGTAGGATTTAATTAGTATAGCTATTAATATAGAATTACTCACTTAATTGGTAAGGTAGATGATAATCAAAAAGAGGACTGCTAGATTCCAATGGAGACGACCCTGTACTCCCCTCCTATATTGTATGTGATATTTGTACTTGCTTAACATTGACCACATAATAGGAATGAGATCATAGGATTTAATTTATTAAAACCAACTCAGCTTTACTCACATCATTCTGTCTCACAAGCCTCACACCTAAGGCTAATCACAAAATTACAAGATACTAAGTATAACTTTCTTAATCAATCACTCAACCTAACTCTCAAAATTAAGAGCAAGGATAGTTTCAAAAGAGATACAATGGGTTCGCATAAGTTTAAGCACAATACAAAATAGAATGTGTATGAAAATTGTAAGTGCAAGCATCTTCTAACGAAAGTTCTAACAAATGTTATGACAAAAATTCTAACTAATGTTCTAACCGTTTTAGTATATAAAGATTAGCTTTGAATTTTCGATCTTCTAAGTTATATCATGAGCTTTTGAGGTGCTATCTTGTTTTATGTGCTTCTAAATAATGACTAATCTTTTGTTAAAATGATCTTAATGGATATCCTTCACTTCCAACAAATTACACCACTGTTATCTTCTTGTCTTGAAATGAGGAATATATCTCCTTATTTTGAGGGATTTGAATTTTTGAAATTTTTGAAGTTATGCTTCTTATCCTTAAATATCTTCAGCTACGTTCTCTATATAATAGTACATCAACAACTGTGAATAATACTTCGTCTTCTTAATAGATAAACTCGGATAAACTTGAACATATTTGAATTTAAAACTCCAACAGTCCAAGCTATATTTTGGTTATGGGATATGCTCCAATCATCCTTATCCAAATCTCCTTAACTGTGCTGGACTTATCTTTAAAAAACTCACCATGCGTTTTGGAAAATCCTTTATTTAATCTTGAGCAAACTCTATAAAGACATAGAAGAACAAACTCGACTTTCATTAAGAAAAAAAAAACTTGTCTTAAAGATAAATCATCAAATAAATCTAACTTAAATTCATCCCCAAGGATTTAATCCTCCTTGAGTGAAATGCATTAGATGCATTACTCAAATAAACATAATAAGTGGAGCTTGGCCTTCATAATTGAATTAACCAACTTTAAAGTCGTGAAACCACAAATTTTTCAAACATCTATTCTTTTTCCTGTCTATATGTCACCATAGATTCTAACAAAGGTTCTTACGTAGATTTTGACAAAACTTCTAACACTTCTTCTGACACTACTTGAAAACTTTGTTTTAAGTCTGATCATTATAAAATCTGCACACACAATAAAATGGTTAGTAAACACTTTAACATTTTTTGTTATCATCAAAACTTATAGGAGAACTTAACACTCCGTCTAATGACATAAATATGACAGCCAATGAGCGTCTGATACCTACTAAAAAAACATTTAATAAAAAATTGGTTGGACGAGGAGAGAAAGAGAGGAGAAAGTGGGGAGGAGGAAAGGGTATTGGATGCTAGACACAGTTTATAGGTCAAACTATGAACGGATGCCGGACATGGGTAGTAGCCTATAGGTTTGTATTCAACAAAATTAGGTTCAGATTTGGTACAAACTTAGTTCATACTCGTGCAATACTTGTGATAAAGTCCTTCTCAAGTTGTCAGCATCTTTTCCTAACAACAGCATTCGTCTTCGACATGTTTCTTGAGTTGCTCAAGGCGACTAAAGTGTGGAGTGAGTTGAAGTCGGCCTTCCTCTTTGTGTGGTAGTAAAATATCGTGGTGTGGTGGTCTTAGTCTAACAAGCAATAGTGGTTATGGTAGTGGAAGTTCAAAGAAAGTAAATTGTCTTCTTCAATCAGGTGATTCTTCAAAATCTCAAGATCAAAACTGGTTTTTCTTGAAACTGTAGACCACCAAAATCGAATGGTGCCAATTTTAGACTTCGATTTCAAGTGTGGAGAGAGAATACTTAAGAGATAAGTGGAATCCATCGGTGAAGTTCCTAAAGAGAAGAAAGTTGAGAAATCTCCTCCGTTTCCTTTTTTTTCCCCAAATACAATAAAATTGTGTACATATTATTATTCTTGTGAAAAAGCATGCAAGAATATCTTCTAAGTCTCTAATTTTGAGCATCAAATCACTTCAAAATAAAAAGCCTTAAATTTTTACCAATTGTCAATCTTTTTATTTCTTAAGTTTTTTGGCAAATCTTATATATATATATATATATATATATTTATAACTTTTGACCCAACGAATTTTAGTTAAAAATCTATTATTGTTATTAAGCAAATACTTTTATTTGACTTCAATATATTTAAATATAAAGTTTCACACTTACTATTTTCAAATACTCTATCCAATCATATTTTCTCTCCTATACACCAATACACCATTCCTTATATTTTATATCTGTCCCATGCCATCACTCTCTCTCTCAAACAGCTATTTTTATTGGCCATTTCATTTTCCTACTTTTCATTCTTTTCAATTTCATAATTTTAACAAATACGCATGGATATCCGAGTGATAATTAATAATTTTTTTATACAAAAACAATACTTCTTTATTCTTTACATGTTTAATTTTAATTAGTACAATATAAAATATTTATTTTTACTTACACACGCAAAGCAAGTACATGAATAAGAAATCGACTTTATTTGAAGCTTGGTTGGAATTTACTTTTTAGCTTCTATTTTTCTTCGCTCCCTCCCCCTCTCAATGGTTTTTTTAATGTTCTTTGACAAGGTTAATGTTCATTTCTCTCTTCCATCCACATCCACATCGTCAAACAGAGCAAAAAAATTGATGAGACATCAAATTGAGCTCTTTAAAATTCAAAAACCTAATTAAATTTTTGTATAAAAATTAACTACCAAATTTAATATTTTTCTATATTATAACAGATAATAGATCTTATAAGAATGCAAAAGGAATAAAGTAACAAAGTTAGATAGCTCCAAATTAGGGGTGTTCACGGTTCGGTTAACCGGTCCGTGGTCATATTTTTTTATCCTAACCATAATAATCGGATTTTCAATATCCTGATCCTAAACCTATCCATTATGAACGGTTAACCGCCTTAATGGTTAACCGTTTTTTTCGGTTAATTTTTTCAGTTTTCGGTTTTTAACCGTTTGACATAATGGTTATGCGAATTTTGCAATTAACCATACTTTTCAATATGTCTGTAAAAATAATTAGAGTATTTTTTTTTGTATAATTATATTAAAAACTATAAATTAAGAATGTAAGACATGTAAAATAGTTATTAATATATATCGGTATCATCAAGATAATAATCATAATAGCTTTTTACTCATATGTTCTCATCAACCTCAATCAAATAAGCTCAATACAAAATCTCAATCAAATACCACCATTCTAATTTTCAAACATATGTGCATTTGTTTATTTTTATCTGAATTATTCACTTTAACATAATTCATATTGATAATACTAAAAAAAATAATTATATGAGTATATTATAAATTATATATATATAATTACGGATCGGTTAACCAAATCCATCGGTTTCTAGAATCTAAAAACCGAAACCGAAACGAAAAACCGAAAAAATAAAAAATGCTAATCCTAAACCGAAACCGATGGATCGGTTAACCACTTTTTTCGGATTGGTTTCTCGGTTTCGGTTCGGTTATCTTAAACATTCGGTTTTTTTGAACACCCCTACTCCAAATAACTCGTAGGGAAGAACACAATTCGAAAATTTGAGGATTTAAATTTTTTTTTTTTTTTCATTTTCGGCTCTCGTCAATTGCAACAAGCAAGCATTAACTGATTAACCAATTAACCAAAATGTTCCGGCCAAAAAAAAAAAAAGAAACCCAAAATGTTATATTTCTTCTCATGACAATTAAAAGAACTAATGCAAAAGCAAAACATCCGCATTTATCAAAATCCCAGTAGTAGTCACTGGTGGATTCTTTGTGGTTGTATCATATGTCAATACCGCGATTCTCTGTACCTCCAATTCCTTCTATGGAAGATAAAAGCCAGAATCTTAAACCTGTAAATCTCTCCTCTCCTCCACGTGAACATCCGTCTAAAATCTCCCAAAAGAAATATTACAACGTCGCCCTCCACGAAGTTTACATCCAACATGAGGAATGAAGGGTAAAAAGATGAACACTCAAGACATTATAGGCGATTTGGTGAAGGAAGCAAGCAGTCATATATTCGCTCCATTCTGGAAATAACCTTGAATTTATAGGCAGTCTGAAGGCCAGGCTTAGCCAAATCCATAATATCCTGCCTCAACCTGCTCAGCGTGCATTATTACATCGTTAGCATCCTCTGAAATTTCTGAAAACAAGAAATACCCTGCCCCGGAACCTATTTTTATTTCTTTCTTTTTTTTCTTTTTTAGGCATGCATATGTTTCTTTCAGGGTTTTTGCCAACTCTTCTTATTTTCAAGTTCATGTGCAGTGTGCATAAATTTACTCCAAACGTTTATACATGCAGCGAGGGATAAAATACACACGTACATATATACGTATATATATAGATTCAATCCATCATTTGAGATCTTGGATGAAGACTAACCACTGCCATTCACCAGCTCCTTTTGCATGCCGCTCAACAGCACGGTACAGACAGTCTAGACTGTACAGCATCAGCCCATACATGCACTGAGCATCATTTTCCTGTGAAAGGCATAAAAAATAGCCTATATAAATCTTTTCCACCCAACAATGTTCAATATTAGTTGACAAAACAAATGTAGTGGGAGAATTCTGCTTCAGTCTATGCTGATTTCTTACTCATTTTATTTTCCACTAAATGGATGGAGCGAAGAGTGTAAATTGAAGTATAAGAAGCTATCCATCTCCAGAAAGGATGTATGATGAAGAAATTCAAAAGACGCAGTTGTAGTGTGGATGAAGCAGAAAAATTAAATTCTCACCGCTCCTTTATCAACTGAGACTTGGTATTCCATTAGCCATTTTTCAATTTCCCCTAGCAATAATCTCCTTTGCACACGAGCAATTCTACCTCTTCCCTCTGCTCTGGCATCCTGCAATGAATTTCCATACTCTTGACTGGCATCAAGAACTATAGGATGAAATGCACAGGGCATGCCCCCAAACATTTAACCAGGTCCGAAGAGAAAGGTGTGCATAAAAGCTTAAACTAATTCAAAAGCATGAACCCAGTGAAATCTATTTGCTTTGTGCAAGGCATCCAATCTCTTTGTACAATAGACATTTTCATTGGGGATTACCAATTCAAAGAGATTTTCACTATGAACAGAAATGTTGTCACAACTCAAAAGAAAAATCAAACACATTCCATAAGACCAGATAGAATAAATACATTCGCAAGTTCAGGAAGTGATTTGTACTTATGCTGATAAATATGACAGTGCAGAAGATGAAATTGTACAAATGCCAATTGAATTTGAATAATGCCCAAGCAAGTTTCATCTCACATTTCTCACAGAAATCGAACCCTACTAAAACCAATGCGCAGAACTTTGGCAAAGAACTCTGGATGCAACTACACAAATTGAATCACTACTAAAATTATGCATCGCATCCAACAAATAACTCTCACTGAATAGCCAATTAAACTAGTATATTAACAAAAGGTGATGAAGTAATGCACCTGTTTAAGCCATGCACGCATGAGCATGAACAGGATGTAAGAGAGAAAAAATGCTGGCAAAGCAGCCAGAACTGCAAAGTTGATCTCATTCGCTCTGAGAATCTGCTCGAGCTCAAGCATCGCACTGTTTTAAGGTCATCCATGAAAATAAATTGTTAAAAATAGAAGAAACCTAAAAGGTCAAAATGGACAAATCAAGCTAATAACACCAGATTAGCGGACTCACGTCTCAATATCGAGTTTTAGTTTCTGAACCTGCAACAGGAAGATTATTGCAAAATTAACGTGTTTTGATTATGACTGACTACATATCAAAGATGATGAAGTATGACAAAATATCAGTACCTGAATGAGCATAGCGCGAGCAAGCTCGCCACTAAGCAGATTTTGAATTGGATGCATAAGTTCCTTCTCATATCTAGAGACAAGGAGATGAAAGTATCTTATGACTGGACCCACTGAAAGGATTTACAAGGTAAACCAGAAGAGGATAGCTAAAATTGCCAAATAGCTGCACAACTATCAGGAATGGCAACAAAAGAAAATACTTTTTGTTTATGTCACATTTGGTGCACACGAATCATCTGAAATGAATGAATTAGAATTGAATAGATTAGAATTGCCAAAATAGTTGCATAATTATCAGAAATGGCAACAAAAGAATATAATTTTCATTTTTGTCAAGTTTTGTGTACAAGAATCATTTAGAATGGAATGAATTAAAATTGAATATACTATAATGAGTGACAAAAGGATGAATCCATTCATATGAAAACGTCCATGGAATGTGTGCGTGTGTGTGTGTGTGTACTGTTTTGTTAAAAATGCCTTTAAAAATAAATATGGATAATTAATATATGATAAGATAAAGAGGTAATTATTATATACATTAATGAGCATGGACTTAAATTGCAATTCTGCCTTTCAAGAAAAAGGAATCGAACTCCTCTTTAAAGTCAAAATCACTGATTCCAAGGAATCACAATACTAACTCCAAAAAACGCTTCCAAACACTGGTAAAGGAATAGAATCCCAAATTGCAATTCTATTTTAAATCCATTCGTGCACACCAAACATTCCATTAGGTATCTACAATAACTTGATAACGGAACTTTGCAAGTGTTATGTTCAAAAGTAATTAAGGCACAAGAGAAGTATGCAGAAGACCATTATCTATAGGAACATAACCATAACAAGAGATCTTACGAGCCATAACTATTTCAAGCATTTCCTGATCAGATGCGTTCTCTGGAAATTTCTGACCTTTTGCCTGCTCACTAAAAGTTAGCAACATCTGCCAATATCAAGCAACAACTTGAGCCTTTTAAACTAGATTTAACTATATAATTTCTGAAAAGATTCATTCGAATAAAATTACTTCTTAGTCTTTGCAAGAAAAGAGGTAGAAGAAACATGCAAGCACAATGATTTAAGTTCAATTCATAAGAGTGATTTATATTAACTTAGCTAGAGTCAGTACTCCACCTTGGAGTTTTTGGTCGGAGATGAGTCAGATGACCCTTCAACTTAGTTAGCCTTTAGTCAGGCACTAAAGTTCTAAGACATATAAATGGCAGTGGAAATTTATATTAGCTGCATAAGTTGCAGTCTTTTGTCACTGCTTTCTACAGGAAAAATAAGCAGCTTCTTCCATGAATTTCGGGTGGGTTTGACACTATAAGTGAAGCCATTTCCTTCAATTGTCATGTCGCCCCTTAGAAATAATTTTGACCCAAAGAAGATCTCTTCCATTCCCTAAACTCTTTTAGTTTCCCATAAGTGTTGTCAGTTTCCACCACTGTTTCCCAGACTCTTCAATTTTCCTTCTCATTATTACTATGTCAGACCAACAATTTCCCCATTTTTAAGGAGTCATATACAAGGATGGCATAGAAAGACAAAACTCTGGGTAAACATCTTCCCATACCATTGTTTCTTTTTATACTAGTAAAAGCGGTGTGGATGTTAATACAGATCTTACAATATGTGTACCTAACCTTCCCACATCTCATAGTAAAATTCAAGGTCATGGACAGTAAGGAGAACTCAATGCTCATCAACTGCAAAAAAGTTGAACATGAAAGAAAGATATAACTTGACCTATGAAGTGAATTGGCAGTTAATTGAACTTCTTCAAGCTCCATGACACCTTTGTGTCTCTTCCTGAAAGTGTTGAAAAGTTCATCTCTGATAGACAAAAGCTGTGAAACAAGTTAAGGCAATAGTCAAACTGCTCATCCATCCATGCATCCTTATGTTTGTAAAAGAAAACATAGTGAAGAGAAGCCTAGAAGGATCTAAAAGTCCATGCTCATGTCCATGGAAAACATGACCGATCCAGAGGAAAAAGTTCTAATGTAACTGCAATTAAGGTGCATCTCAACAATTTAATGTCAAAACAATGGTGCAGGTAAGTTTGCATCTAAAGAGCAAATTTGTCTAGTGTCAAAAATTGAGAGGAGAATGCAATGAAAAATATTCAATTTTTCATATTATTACAAAAAATTAAAATAACTCTCTTAAAAACAACTCCACACACTTGTTTGGTAGGATAATTACAAACAAGAACTACTAGTGTAATCCTTGAGTGTTTTATTTTATGCCATTTTGTTTCAAGAAATTATTAATTAGATGATTAAACCATAACTAAGCAATCAAAATTGTCATTGGAAAAGACATCTAACGAAGTACTTAATGATATCATGTCAAGCAACAGCAGCAGAATCAATCACCAAGCCATTTCTAGATGTTAAATCAATTGCTCGGATATGATATTGCTGACAAGTATATTACTGAAATTTAAAGGTGTGGCAATCAAATCAGTAGCTATTGGAAGAGTTGTTTCTTAATATAGTTTTAAAATAGACATAAAAACGGAATATAGATAATCATTTATTGTCATGTTTACAGAAATGTGGAACCAATTATGAATACACACACTTACATTGCATTGTTATCAAAGATAATCTGTCATCTCGCATGTAAATTTTTCACAAACAAGCATTGTTCAACACAAAAACGCTTAGACGGAGATAAAAGGCAAGCTGCTACTGCCCATGCCATTCATTTTGCCAACTTTCAGAAAGTACATATTCTGACAATGGCAATAGCTCAAAGATCTACAGAAAGCTATAAGGGAAAAAGCAATAAAAATGGAATTGACAGAAAATGAGAATCATATTAAGTTCAAAAAAACAAAAAAGATGTCTACCGGTTGTTCAACATGATCATTGTAAAAGGTAATTGTTGAATCCTTGCTTCACGAATCCAATCATCAATGTCAGAACTTCCCATCAAGCTACTATGCCTAATGAGCCATGATGAGGAAGCAGCAATGGCAATGGCTCCACATGTATAACGTACCCAATATAGAGTGACTCTTCTGGCTTCTTGTATTTGCATATCTAAAACAACAGGATGCTTAGTACACATCAGATTACGGAATTTGTTACAATTAAATTCATAGCTAAATATTGTAAAACTTAAGCTTATAGAAAGGTGCAGATTTGTTAACTTTATGTTTCAATCTCTTCCTTAAGGGTAAGCACAAACATTGCATAAGGCCATTGTGTGGAATCAAATCAGGAGTCATATTATAATCACATTAGGAATTTATTTTCACCGAAAATTAACTTAAAAATTAGGGCCTTTAGGTATATATAGGTTTTAATACTTAGTGTTTCAACAATATTTATAGAGATATTCTCTAATTTAATATAGGTATAGATTTTCATATTTTTTATTTCTATAAAATGCATTGAGATATTTCCCTTCATACTTAACATATACCAAAAAGACTTTATACAGTGCACTTCATGGAAAATATTTCCCAGATTTGGAAAAATAGAGAATGCTCCAATTAAAACGTATCTTATCTAAAAGAAAATATTCCATTACAAATAAAGAAAATGGTATTGGTTTCTGATATAACAGAAAGCAATTATTTTAACACTGGTATCGACCACTTGCATTTTGACTAGCTTTGAGTTTGACCAGTAGCTACCCCCATCAATTAGCACCACTGATCTCATTTACCACTCGCTGATCCAACCACCAAAACTGTAGATAGTATAAAACATCGCATAAAAAAGAAATGACCTAAGGAAAAATGGAAGAGAGAGAAGCAAAATTAATAGCATGTGCACTAAGATAGCTTAGTTACTTATTTTCTGAATTGTGTGTGATTAAGGGATATGCATCTAAGAGTTGTGGCATTTTTATTCATTGATACACATGTTTTTACCTACCACCAAAACATGAGATGGCTTGGAACTTACACTAGATGATAAATAAGAATCAAGCTTGTGTAGGTTCAGGTAAACCAAGTTGATAGCATCACCCATTTCACAGTCAGTCCACTGAGATTTCTCCGGATATATTTCAGGTAGTCTCTCAAACACGAGTGGAGAAGAGCAAATTCCATCAACAGCAGAATTCTGCATTCTCAAGAGGTGTCAACTCTCATCAAGTTAAAACAATGCTTATACAAAAAATCCAGCAGCAAGCAATCATGTGTAAAACAAAACCGGTAGGAAAATATAGACGACAGCCCCGCCCAGGTTGCCCCAGTGAGGGTGGGGCACAGGGTGGAGGGATGGGATGTCAACAGCCTACAAGGGAATCTGAGGAAAAATCAAAGGTCATAATTACCTGTTTCAGTGAGCTCAAACAGCCAATAGATTCCTCCAATTTCAAAAATAAACCATTTACACGAGTCAGTAACACTGGCAATGACATGTCGGGGTTCTTGATTAGCTCTTCACCCAGTCTATCAACTTCAATGTAAACCTGATGCCCCATTAGAAATTAGAGCATTAGCAGGTGTCAACAGCATGACTTTAGCATTCAATGTCAAGATCAGTGATAAAAAATATCATCCTTTCCAAATATTGTTACTTGATTCTTATTTATTCTACAACAGGACAGTTACCAATATGTTTAATCATTAAGGCCAACTTTGGAAAAAAAAAAAAAAAACATACTGCGTGCTCCCACTTCTCTATGGATAATTGTCCCACGAGACCACTTTCAGCAAATGGGTTATCAAACTAGCTATTCTTAATCTATGGGAATAATGATGCTACCAGGAAAGCTATAAGAACCAGAAGCTGATATGAATGTACTTCATAAGTTAGCACACTACACGCCCAGATTTAGGACCTAGTCATAGAGCATGATTTTGCTATGGTGAATCAGCATTTGTGAAAGGTCCCAAAAAAAAAATGGAAAAAAAAACAGCATTTGTGGAATTAGAGTTTTAAAGGCTCATCAGGAGAGATCACTCTAAATCTCATTAAAAACTCTAGGTTACTTATTAGCTACTAAGAATAATTTCAGAATAACCACATTTCATCAAATAAAGTAGTTGCACTCAAAGTGTATAGCCTTGAAATCATCTTAGTTGAAAGGCCAAAAAAAAGCACAGACATGCTTGAGCAAATTTAGGCACAATCCATTTAGTTAATTGGAATCATCTCAGTTGAAAGGCACAAAAAAAGCACAAACGATGCTTGAGCAAATTTAGGCGCAATCCATTAAGTTAATTGGAATATGCTCAGAGTTAACTGCATATATTCAGTGTTCTATATTATATTTCCTTTAATTTAGTACTACATATTATAAATAATTTAAAATAATTTGAGATGTATTACGCTTCGCTGAAATACTTTTTATCCTTATAATGCAAACAAAATTTTAACAGTAAATAATGACTAGTTTCAAATATGATGATTACCACAAATATCCATTTATCTTGACTTTCCAATTCAACAAATAAAAAGAGTAATATCTACAAGTGAAACTTGAGATAGATGAACAGTCAAATGTTAAGAATAGATTAAAAGAAACTAATAGGTTCAAACCACATAAATTAACTACAATCTATAGCACAAACTAGATTAAAGGATTAGCTTAGCATAAGAGTAAGTCGTGCAGAAACTTGAAATTGAAGTTTATCCATTGGAGCATGTTCAATGGAGGTCCTTCACACAATTCCATATGTTAAAAACCCACCTTTTGGGGTTTTTTCACCATCATGATAAGGTACTTTGACTTTTTGGGATTATTTAATTTTTGACAAATGTCAATGGCATAAAAAAATACATGGTTATATATTTGTTTTGTTTATTTTTTGAAATAATAAATAAAGAATAAGTTGATGTGGCACCTAGGACACTAAAATGGATCCCGGATAAACTAAAAAGATCCTTGAAGGGAAGAGGTTCTTAAAAGCTGATTTGGCACCTTGGGACCTTATATGAGGTCCTTAACACTAAATATGCTCTTAGACATAATACATATTTAACTTATGGGAAATGGTTGACGATGATGTAAGTGACATGAGAATTCAGTATGAAAGTTGGTCCAGGGCTAGAAAATCAGTTAACTATTGAGGTGCATGTGTAGCTCCTTAATTTTTGGGCACTTCTCAAGGTAAGGTGCATGCATTAGTAAATGCGCCTTGCCCAGCAATTTTCAGGGTGCATTTTTGCACTGCACCTTACCTCATGTACTTAAAAGCCAACGCGAGCACCTTTACCTACATCATCCAGAATAATAACAAGTGATACAGCCATTAGTAATACAAATAATCAATCAAGAAAGATACGGTTGCCATTGAGAGATTGAAACTCACCTCAAAGTCAAGCTTCCTAAACAATCTTCTCTTTATTTCTTACTAACAACTCAAAGCAAAACTCCTCCTCTCTTCTTCTGAACACCTCCCCTTTTTATACTATTGCCAACTAATATAACTAACTTGCAATCACTAGGGCACATCAGCAAGACCCCACAATAAGAATACTACCATTCAACACATCCAATACTGACTACTCATTCACTTCGTTGCAATTGTAACTTCGTTGCAATTGTAATTTCATTACAGTCTTATTCCTTATGAATAACTATTACAGCGTTTAGTTCACTGAATAGCGATTCCACAATAAATCCCTATTACACAAAACATTGAATAGACATTCTTTATTCAAACCTATGAATACCAATTCAATACTTGGAACTGTCTTTTTTTCAAAATACCACTATTTGAATAAAAAATTAATAAAGAAAAATCCTATTACAGCTCTATTCCATTTTTCCGTAATTCCATTACAGCTTTATTCATTCAACAAAGTGAACAAGCATAAGAGTTCTATCTACAACCCATATAAGGACACACACATCACTACTTAATAGCACATTGCAGCACATATGACCCACATTCACCACTATACAACACAACACATAAACTAAAACATGCACAACACAAACCCACACATATACTACCACAATAAGACGGAGCTGCCCTCCTACTGTACACTTTACCATAGGCTTATGAATCCTCAGGGTCATTACAACTCCCCTCTTGAGCAATATCCTTGTCCCAAAGGAAAATTCGGGAAATTGTAGCTGAATAGCTGCTGAATCTTCCCATGTAGCCCCTTCAGCAGTTAAATCAGACCAATCAACTAATACTTAAGATACCCACTCCTTATTTCAAAACATCAACCCAAGATTCGAAGAGGGTTTCTACTAGCCGCAACATCCTCAATCATTGGGTACATCTGCTAATCACAGAAAGGAAACATAAGATCTTTTAAGAAGGGATACATGAAAGACCGAGCGAATGCAACTGTGCATGGGTAACTTGAGTTTTAAGCAACGCCACAACTCTTCCAACTATCTGAAAAGGTCCATAAAACAAGGTGCTAACTTAGAACACTACCTAGCTGATATGTTTGGCAGCAAAGCAGGTTGTTCTTAAGAAAAACCCAGTCACCAACTACATACTCCACATCCCTCATACGACAGTTAGCCACAATACAATTGCAAAGCTGTGCTTGCTCAAGATTGGCATGTAAACAGCCAAAAATTTCATCTTGCAAATTTAAGGCTACTCCTAAAGCAGAATTTGAAATTTCTCTATAATATATTGGTAAACAAGGAAGTGGGCATCCATATACAACCTCAAAGGGCATCATTCCAGCAGATGAATGAAAAGAAGTATTATAAGAGAACTTAGCCCAAGCAATCCACTTTGCCCATGTATGCAGATTCTCCAAAGCAAAACACCAAAGATAACACTCCAAACATCTGCTAAGGACCTCCGTTGACCATCAGTTTCAAGATACTAAGCTCTACTAAATGTAATTGAGTTCCTTGCAATGAAAAAACTCTTTCAAAAGCCTACTCACAAACAAAGGGCTGCAATCACTCAATAGTCTGAGGGAATCCATGCAAACAAACATTGTCTTTCATACAAAATTCAGCCAATCTTGGCTGAATAAGGATGTCATAATAAAAGAGAGTGAGCATACTTTGAGAAACGGTCAACTACAAACACAATGTCAAAGCCCTTAGACCTAGGCAACCCAAAAATGAAATCCATGGAAATATCTAGAATAAAGGATTACATAATCAAGCAAACACCAAGTGTTTGTAAAAAGAGTAATAGTAAAGTGATTTTCTAATTCTATTTCATTCATATGCAAGAATGTTAATATATACAGATCAGTAGATCTGTTCTAGGAAACAAAATCCCTAGTAAGGCTAATTGCTACCATGCATAAATAGGATATATCATATACTAATGTATATATCGTAACACTCCCTCAAGTTGAAGTATAGACATTAAGCATATCCAACTTGTTATAAATATCATTGACCATAACTCCATTCAAAGGCTCTAGTTTTGACATGGCTTATGTAGATCAATTTGTTATAGCTTTTCAAAGATGAAATGACAATCAATGTCATATGCTTAGTTCACTCATGGAACACAGGATTAAATGCAATATGAAAAGCTGTCTAATTATCACACCACATTGAGCAGGCATTGGTACCTTAAAACCAAGTTCAATCAAAAGCTGATGAATCCACATTATTTCACCAATTGTGACATAGCCATGTATTCTGCTTTTCCACTAGAGCGTGATACTATATTCGTTTCTTGTTTTTCCAAGAAATTACATTACCACCAACAAACACACAATATCCAGTAGTGGACCTTTTGTTTATTTTAGATCCTGCTCAATCAGCATTCAAGAAACACTAAACATGATTATGTCCGTGATTTCCATATACCAATTCAAGTCCTAAAGCACCTTTTAGATAACGCAGAATTTGTTCTAAAATTATCCAATGATGTGCGGTAGAAAAAGATATAAACAAACTTAAAACAGTAATTGAATATGTAATATCAGGACGGTTCATTGTGATGAAAAATATTTTCATTCACAATTTAACCTTAGAGTGTCAATTGTAAATATATCATACTGTCAATAAACTTATATATCTAACAAAAGACTAATGCATCATATTTATCTTTCAATTGAGGTTTATTATATCATAGTGTCAATAAACTTATAAATCTAACAAAAGACTAATTACTCATATTTGTCTTTCAACAAAAAATGGACTCTTGTGTGATCATCTATGAAAATAGTAAACCAATGACAACCAAGCAACTGTTGAATTGTAGCTAGGCCTCATATATCACTATGTATAAGATGAAAGGGTTAGGATAAGAGTGTATTATAAGAGGAACAAGAATGCTTTACCCTAATAAAGGTTCACAATGAAAATTCTCTCCCTTATTATTCGTGAAAAATAACACTATGAAGGAAAGAAAATAAAAGAAAAATAAATTAGAGAAAAATGGGAAGGAAAGAAAATAGAGGGAAAATCTTTGTTTGGATAAGGAAGAAATAGGAAGGAATCATTATGGATGGAAGGTTAGTTGGATATTTATTTAAACTTATCAAAATACCAAAATGTCCTTAAAATTTCATAATACCTTTTTAGTGTAAGGGCATTTAAGTCATTTAGCACATTTCTTTCCAAATTTTCTCCATATTGGAGAGAATGATCTTTTGTGAGGCACATGGAAAAATTTGCACCAAAATTTCCTTTCCATCTTTATCCAAACAAAGGAAAAGGATCATTTCTTCTCTATTTCCTTCCCTCCCTTTTTCTTCCTTTCAATCCAAACATAGTATTATGGATACACAAGACTCAAATAATGGAAATAGAGCTTGACTAAATGCTTATTCTATAGCACAATATGAGACTCAAATACAATTGACAAGGACAATATAAAATTGCAAAGAGGATTCCAGTGCCACTCTTGAAAGTAGAAGAGGCCATTTTTCTCCTACCAATCATCCTCCCAAAAGATAAGTCTTGAAATTCACAGTAATGAGAGAATTACTTGATAATGCATACCCCTTGTAAATAAGCTGACAAACAATAAATTAAACATGAAATACATACTAACTCCTATCCTTTAGCAGCAGCCAACAACCCACACGCTTATATTCTTATCCTATTGCTCATTGTTTCAAAGTTCTATAGGGTTAGCGTTATGATCCAATACCTTAATATTTACAATTCATATATTTTCATCTGAGGACAGACGCATGATTACCTTTATGGGCATTAGAAACTAATGGATTATCTATTATGCTTCATTCATTTTTGGAATATGTGCCTAATTTAATAATTTTTGGAGAATTTCAACTTGCTCGATTGATAAATAACAATCAAAGGTTTCTGAAAACCTGAAATTGCCACACAGATAACGGTTACATCTTTGAAGTCAAACAATGTTTGGTTTCTGCAAAGGGTCTTGAGGTTGTTTCTGCCATCCTAGATGATGGTTTGAAATCTAATTAGGAATGATTATGCTTTGATACCATGAGAAAATATAATGTGAAATTAATTTTAAGTCATTCAAATTGTACATAAGAGGATTATTTATCAACAGTCTCATAATTAGTAGCAATAATTATTATAGCACCAAACTACCAACTGATATCCTAGCAACTCACAACATTAATTACCAGCTACATTTCCTATACTAACCAATTAATTCATGATATTTCAACAAATGTTTTGAGGGCCCATTGAAGGAGCCTCCAATCTCATAAACTAACCTAAAAGACTCCTAAGTCTCTATAACTAATTTTTGAATGACTCTTGGCTTGTGTATTATTTTTCAACAAAGAATACTTATAAAGCCTTAGAGAAGACTTTCCTTATTCTAGAATTAAGACAAGACTTTCTCATCTCTAAAATAAAGACCCAACAACAATTATTAAATGGAAAATAAATCTAAAAACAATTACTTATGTCTACTAAAATAAAGGAGTCTAGCATGGTACTAGTCTCATGGTTCAGAAACAGCAATAAGACACACTACAATATTATACACACTATCTCTTTTCTGTGAAACTATAGATCCTGGCTATCGCATGTAGCAAACCACTTTAGGCCTTTAACAATGCAATTATTTTACCTTCCAAAGAGATATGTTTTTGGATCAAGTTTCTAGTGGGACCTTGACCTTGAAGTTGTTTCGTACATACTAAGTACATGTATCTTAATTCTTAACAGAAAATTATTAGGTACATAGATCTCTAGGCATACTTTATGCAGCTCAAAATAGACTTATTTTGTATTTTGATAATCGGCACAAAAATAGAAATATTTAAAGACAATGATCTTATTTCAAAAGCTCCAATTCAGACAAAAATGTCATATAAATATGAGCCATGGGTCAACTCAGTTCTAGAAATCATTCCCTTATTCTATTTTTAAAAGGAAAGAAGGGACAGCAAAAGTAAAAGTAAGGTCCTCTTTTACTTTTGAACCCAAATAAAGCAGGTTTCCTATGGATGTCACTCCTACTTGAGCAAATGATAATGCAGGAACCATCATAACCAATAGCACAGCAAGGAATTGGGTCAATTAATAAAGGCCAATTGATTAGGAAGGTTAAAGAAAAAAGTTTCACAAACCTCGGCTAGAAAAGTGGCAAGTGAAAATCTCAGGTTGGATAAGATTACTATCCTCTCAGATATGTGCTGATGCAGAATTGCAGAGATGCTGCATGGACGAGGAACCCTCCGTGACAGATTGCTGAATCAATTTATAAGTCCCATCGAGAAAGGCCCATGGACCTCTCTCGAACATCATGAAGTAGATTTTGCGAGCATTAGAACCCTGTTTTTAATGGACAAGAGAAACAGAACTGTACACATTTAATAATTTTGATGACAAAAATGAGGAATTGATCTTCCTTTTAATAATTAAAAAAGAAAAAAGAAATTTTACTTACTTCTGCTCGAGATTGCCAAAAGTGAAGGTTTTTCTGGATAATATGCAAATTTGTGAAGACATGAACCATGATGTCCTCCAAAACCTCACGAACTCTAGAGGTAGATGACTCTGCCACATCCCTGCATTAACAACATAATAAAACTTCTCCAGGAATTTTAACTGCACTTTTAACAAGCCATAACAGAGTAAAGATGAATCATGGCAAAGTAAGGATGCTTTCCCAGTAAGGAAAGAGGGGTGAGCAATACAAAACTAATAAGTAGGAAACTTTCAAGACATACTAGGAAAGCAATAGAATAAGCACAACAAAAGCTAAGAGCTAACTATACTTTCGCACTTCCAGATTCTACTAAATTACTACACGTGTTGTCTCAAAAGCACCATGACAGGATTTAGTAAGTGTATTGTCAGCATCTATATCCATCAAAAACTTCAAACTCAGCCTAAACATCTAAAACTAATGAAATCAAATTACTATTTTACTCCAACAGAACATTGCCGAGTAAGAGTAGCTTGATGTATAGCATGGAAAACCGACTGTAAATGCATTTGGATAGAAAAGATGAAAGACATCCACGTATCACAAAAATATCTACAAGAATTTCCATTGTCTTTTGCCGTTTGATATGATTTCATTGTTTCCCTACTGTATATTTTTTCTCATTTTCCATTTTCCCAAGAACACGCCATATTTCATCTTCTTTTTTTTTTTTTTTTTCAACCTGGAGGAGGGTGTAAATTAGTAAACTATTGAAATGTGAAATATAAACAAAATTACAAAAGACAACCTGTCAAAATCCTCGAGTAAGTCATGTTGATTAAATAGCAGGCAAGTGCCATTCATACCCTTGTAGCCCAATGAGTTTAATCTGCCAGCTCAGTTCAAGTAAAGAAGTTCAAGAAAACTTGAGCTCAGTCAAGAAACTGGATAAGCCTCAATTAGATGAGACCTATCTGTTTAAATTATGGTTTGGAATTAAAGAGAAATGCAAAAATCTCCCGAAGTTTCAGCATCCTCGTATTTACTCTTTTCTTTCTCTCTCCTCACTGTTTTCGAGCGAAGGTAAGAAGAGAAACCCTAGCTCGTTCTCTGTGTTTATCATGTAAACTCGTGTTTACAATTTGTTATCTTTCTATACAACATTCTGATCATGTTTGTATGTTAGTTTATAAGGTTTCTATGCTTGTACATTTGTTTGCAAGTAACCTTCAAGTCTGAATTGTCAGCTCTGACTATAAAAGCCAACATATCAAAATTGAAAACCAAAACATATACAAGGACAGCCCAAATAACTTTTTGCGGTGATAAAATGCATTGTTAAACTGTGCTTCCTAACTAACAAACTCAATTTAGAAGAAAGGATAAGACGACCACAGCTAGTCCCAAATGTGATGTATAGAGTTGTTTTCAAAAGTTTCCTCGAAAACACACATTGATTTTCTTGTTTCCTGTAATGCTACCCGTCCTTTTTGCTTATAAACACACATTATGCGAAATCATAGCCAATGGAATAAACCAAATGAACGCTGTGTTTGGCTAGCTTCTTGAAATAGGAAATCAAGAGAAATCAAAGAAAAGAAATGAAGGGAAATGGAAATGAAGATAAGTAAAATGCTTGTTTTATGTTTGGTAAGTTATAAAGGAAATAAGATGAAAGAAAGAGAAATAGAGTTAGTGATTGACAAAATTATCCTATGTTATTTTTTATAAAATATTAGTGAAACAAAGGGAGATGGAGTATTTTTGTCCATTCAATGTACTTCCATTGGTTTCTCACGGTTTCATCCCAACTTTGGACGGAAAGTTGGGAGGCTTCATTTTCATTTCATTTCTCTCCATATCCTCTTGTTTCCCTTCCCAGCAAACATACCAGAAACCTAAAAGTTAAATTTCCACCCACGCTCACTATACAGATATACAAAGAAAAGAAGCAGATTAACCAGTTGCATCAACACTTTGCCTCTGCATGTAACCATAGAAAAATAAAAAGGAAAAAGAATATTTTCACAAATAATTGCAGCGATCCACTCCTACTATTAATCAGTTCAAGACATTGATTACTGCATGATCTAATCAACTCTCAAAAGTAAATTTATATAAACGATTGTACTCTAATGAAGGTACTTTGGGCTATCCAGTGTAATTTTATATGTTTCATATGGAATTACTGTAAATTCTAAAATGCAACTAATAGTTATTTCATAAGGAATAAGACTCTAATGGAATCGATATTACAAAAAATTATTATGACAAAAAAAATGAACCGTTATTCTAGACAACCAATCATCTAATAATAAATACATATTCACAATAATAAAGTAATAAACCAAGCATTAACCTAGAAAGTAATGGAAGTAACCATAGCATTAGCTCAACAACATTAAAAATATATAGATATATACATATATATATATATAGAGAGAGAGAGAGAGATTGCTTACGAAGAAAATTGGAGTAGGTTGGAGGACAATGGGAGAGGTAAGCCAGAAGAGCGTTTACGTGATCGAGGAGGGAGAGCCAGAGTTGGGGTTTTGCGACAGAGAGTGGAAATTTTGGCAAGAAAATTGGAGTCGGGAGAAGGAGAAGAACCGAAGAGTCGGTTCCATAAGTAATTGGAATAGAATGATATAAGGGTTTTTAAATCCTTTGTGTTGGATTTATGAGTTGACGGTGATGGTGACGAGGATACTGGTTCGACTTCTTCCATTAAAGGGGATAGAAATGGCGGTCTTCTTCTCTGGCTTCGCAATTCGAACTGTGTAGGCAGTAGGCACTACTTTGTCTTGTCAAACGGGAGAAGTAATAGGAAAAAATGACGGGCACGAGGACATTTGAATTGGATCTCTGTGTTTCTACTTTCTATAGAGAGAGAGAGCTGCTCTAGTGCAATAAATTGTCTAAATTTTACTTTTATACATTATAGAAAATGTAAATATATATATATACAAAAGAGAAATCATTGATAATTTGTCGTAACCTCGTTTATTGTACGTGCCATCATTAATTGATTTTTGGACATTGATTTGGCTTAAATAAAATAATAAAGTATTGCAATTAGAAGCGAAAAGTTTAAAAACAAATTTATAAAAATTCGAAAATCTAACAAAAAGAAGAAAAATTAAAAAAATGGTATGATTGGCCATCTAAGACTAGTATTATCTATAATTTAAAGTAGACCTCCTTCATAAATGTTAATTAAAAAATAAATGGAAAGTTCCATTTTTGTTATTAAGTTTCAATCTTTGATGTTTTGGGTAATTGTATTTTTATTTTTGACAAATTACGCATGATTATACCTCTTAATGCCACAATAAAATTCCTCTTAATTCCAAGAGGCGAAAAAAAAAAACAAAATCAACCTTAAGAGTTAAGAATACCTTATTTTCCTTTTTTAAAATAATAAATATAAATGCTAAATATCACATCATCAAATAAAAAACTCTAAAATATCCATATGAAGTCAATTTAAGAATTTCAACTATTATTATTCATTGTCCATAAGTTCTTGGCTTATTGCAATAGCAAGTTCAAGTATTTTTTTTTTCTTTTTTAAGTATGGATTAGAGCAACATAAGCAATGATACTTACATAGGGAATTATAATTTTATATCACCATAAAATTTTCTTTCACAAAAATCCCATTATTGTCTTATAATATTTTTATGAGAGTTATATAAAAGTTAATTCTTTATTGGAAACAAATTTGACAATGGAGTATAAACAATGAGAGCATTATTGTATTGATTTTTCTAACCACTCATGAATACTTGTCCTCATCGGTCATCTAACCTACTATTACATTAAAAAAAATACAAGGTTTTTGGAGTGAAAAACAATGGAGAATAGATGATAGGAGCACGCAATGGTATTCGTGTACTTGAGTAAGATGGAAAACAATAGATTCTAAATTTATATACTCAAAAAATATGAGTAGAAAATATAAATTGTGGTTATCAAAGATGGAGATAAAAATAATTAGAAAAGGGGAGGGTTTAAGAAATAGGTTGACCTATAATAAATGGCTTGGGTTTCTTATTTGCAAAAAAAAAAAAAAGATTTAGGAATAGGGTTTGATTTAAACAAAAGAAAAATATTTATTTGATTTAAGTGTTTAATTAAGTATAGATATTTAGAATCTTTCTTACTGTGTGACATTAAGGAGGATAACTCAATTGTGCAATTTTTCAAAACTAAAAACATATTTACTTAAGCGTCGAAGAGTGAAAACTCGGGTGATTATAATGGAATTTACCCAAAAATAAAAGGATGCACGAAAAAGGAGGTAGATCGTTTATGAAATCATGATCAAGTCCTTATTTTTCAAGATGTGAGAATATTTTCCTTACCTTCTTGAGTTCAAGGTGTAGAATGCAAAATAGTCATTTACTATCGCCAATGACTATGTGGTCTCTAGTGATATCAAATGAGAAATAATAGTTTCGAATCACCGTACTCCGTTGTAATAATAGGGAAAAAAAAAAGAATGGTCTACCATTAAACTATGAATTTTTTTTCCAATACCATTGTCAATTGTCATCCTTCCATCTATTTTTAAGGGTTGTATTGCTGTCAACTACATCTTCAAAACCTAGCTTAAAAATATCAAGGAAAATCATTCTTATTTACTATACATAATTTGTTTTAACTTTTCAAATTAGAAAATAAAGTTTGCTGGCAATAACAAGATTGTTGGATTTGTCAATTTGAATTATGGCTCGACCGATGAAATTGGGGATATTGTAAGTGGAAAATCATCATTAGAGGTCCAAATGCCTGCAACCAAAAAACATGGTTAGTAGTACATCAGGGTAATCGGGCACAACCACTCTAGATATTTAAGTCAATGGTGAGATGAGAAAAAGTAAGCAACAGTGTAAATCAAGAATGTAGATAGGATCAACCACTAACAACCCCCTTAGCTTATGGCATCGGATTCTATTTATAGGCAATGCCATACCAAAATAGGGTCCACATAATATCCCCAATCCACTTGGCATGTTCCCAAGAGAGGAAAATAAGCTAAAGTGTGGATCCTTTTGTTGGCAGCTAACTTAAACCCAAGGTAGTGGTCATAATCATCTGAAGAAGTGGTTGGGCAAATGGAGAGCGATTTCTTTGAAGTACTTGTTGAGATTTATAATAGGTTAGGGATGTTTAGAGTACTAACGAGGAGATGTTATTGAATGTGCAAGTCATCGAAGGAGGAAGACCTTAATTTGGGTCTCTATGTGTACCAATGGAAGAAGATTGACTTTTAGGCTAGTGAGTGGTCGGGGTTCATGGATCATGGTGCTCAGGGGTGCTTGATAGGCTTTGAAGACTTTGTTGTTAGTCCATTATACTAGTTGTGGGCCTACTAGGCAATGATCAAGTAAATTCTATCAATGTTTGTCCCCTCCCCCCAACTCTATTTATGGATCAACAAGGAGAGTATAAACTCGAATAATGGCTCAGGAAGTCAACATTATGCTATCAGGGTAGTGATAAACTATTATACTCGTACTTTTTCCATTTAAACTTCGCTATTTATCTTCTATCTAAGTTGCATCCCATTTGGTTTGCCATTTGTGTTACTCCTGTTGTCTGTCTGTTATTTGACTTGCAAGTCCTCAAGTTGGTCCTCGTCCTAGTCCTACAGGAGGTGATGGGGGTTAAGGGAATTGAATTTCTTCAAAGGATTTTACTTTTTCCAAGTTGGTGCTTTAAGGCTAAGTACCTAAGATAGGTGAACTTTAGGGTTAGCAAGTTAGGGGAATGGCATTTTCATGAGTAGGCAAGTTTTCCAAGTGTGTGCTTCAAGGCCGAGTACTCAAAATGGGCAACTTCTTAAGCGAGCACTGGAGTTAGTTTGGGCTTTCCCATAGAGTTGCTAGCTTGTGGAGCAAGCTTAAATTCAAAATACGGGTAAGCTCATATGCACGAGGTGCAAAGACAACTAAACTACTAAGACATCTTGAAATATATATGATAACATATGCATATGTGTTGCACTCTCGTGGGAATTATCGCATCAACTATTTCATTTCCTAAAATTCAATCGTTTTCTCCTCGCTGTAGATACTTAGTTTCAAAGCTCTTTCACTACTTTACATCTCCATCTAACTCTTTGATGCTTTCTCCTAATCCAAATCTTCTTAACCTTTTTAGAGCTTTTTAATCTCCCTTCAACTTTTGCATCTCACGATTCAAACTTTTCACAAGTTCTTCGAATGTTTTTAGTACGAGCGACTCATCTCATCACAAACCGACAAGAAGTAAGAAAACCATCGATAAGTTATGAATCCTCTCATCCTTGAAGATTGAGTCCATTATTCAAATAGTAGAGAGAGAAAGTGAATGATGGTAGGATTAGAGACCCTTCTGGGTTGGTCTTCGATAGCATTAATGGTGGTAGTTTAGTAAAAATGTAGAAAATAACATCATAAGCTAGTAGGGCCTTAGATATCGAAAGTAAAGTAGATAGTTAAGAGGGTAGTTCTAAAGAGTTCTCTAAGGGTAACTTTGGCTAAAATGCTAACTTTAACGTCACTCTAGCTCCCATATTCCACTAGTAAGTCATCAATGTTACACATATATATGGAAACATGACACATGTACCCCAAAAAAGATAAAGGAATGAGTCGATTCCAATATGAATATACCACGGACTCACGTGTGTGAACAGGGATCACTTAATCACATATATAAACATAAATCTAATGCAACAAGCATCCAATTAATTAATCTTAAGTTAAGCACATATCAAAGGAGCAACACAATATCACACCACACATATACGTATACATTAGATATATGGTAATCCTTAACAGCCACAACACTAGAACCACTTATATCTACCCATATCCTTTTCCGAATGCAACTCCACTTAGGACAAACTCACATTTTGATCATCGAGTTGACATGATAAAAGTGTGGATACTCTCTACTTACTATTAGCATATACAAACAACACACGGGATCATTTAGTTGGATATTTAATTAATCTATTTATGATTCTATTATATGCAAACACAAGTAGCAAGCAAATGATACATGTACCTAAAAAGTTGATCCATCTTGAATACTAAAATCTACTTACCTAAATTATAGATATTAAAGTTTTCAAAATTGTTCATATTTCTAAACTCACTCATGGTTTACAATTCTACAATCCCAACCTTTACCCAATTTTGGTGTTTTAAGAAAATGCAAAAAGGTTTCAATATCTTATACTATAAGTTAATTCTTATAGGAAGGGGTTAGGTAAATTTCAATTGCCTTTAAGAAGAAAAAATGTGATTTTCAGAAAGGTGATAGCATACATAGGCTAGTGCATGACCGCGTTAGAGGTCTTGTACATCATAAAAGGATCGTGCAACCCCCGGAAAAGTATACAAGTTTGCACATGGGATAATTGGTCGTGCACGAAATCATGCAATTCCTTGATTGAAATTTTAAGCCAGGGATTAGTACATGATCTGATGCATTAGTTCGTGCACAGGTCATGCACTTCCAAAGTTGATATTTTATTAAGTTACAGAGAGGTACACAAGCTAATGTATAGACCCGTGTAGTGGTCCTACACTTCCAGAGTTCCGTTAAGTTACAGAGAGGGTACACAACCTAATGCATACACTCATGAACTAGTCATGCACTCTCAGAATTGTCACTTTCATAATATTTTCTTTCGTTCTTATCCCATAACATGTTTTCAATCATTCTACGTTAACATTTATTGTCACATCTTAAAAACAGGCCTAGACGGATAACCTAAAATTATCGTATCACGTGTGCGCTCGTAATACGAGGACCGTCTTGCAAGTCAGAGTTTGTAAGGTTCTACCTAAATAATTACTATGTAAACATCTAATATGAAATTATATTTGTGATAAATAAAGGTAATCTGATTTCTTACAGTCTACCAGAACCGCAAATAATCAGTATCCCCTACCAAATAGTAAAATAAAATAAATCATCTATGTTTTACAAACTTCAAATTACAACATTACATTTCTAATCCTTAAATAAAGCTTATATTATACAAGAAATAGAATCTTAACAAACTATATCATCTATCTATTTCTCATAACAAATTGTTTTCTATCTTCAAGGGTTTTCTCCACACCAACCTCTCTCAAAACTGATGCTTCAGCTATTCCTGCACCAAAACCGTGGGGATCTGAGCTCAACCATAGCTCAGTGGGTAACAAAATCAAATCACATAACAAACAGATATCAACCAAGTTTTTATTTAACAAACATATGCAATGAACACTCAACCATATGATATGCACAGTTTGGATGATCGAAATCCAAACCAACGGAGATTTACGCCCTCTCTTGGGGTTTGAAGGACTGAATATAGGCTATTCACGCTCAGGAGAACCGTGAACTAAAGAAGAGGGTGCATACTCAATTTCGAGCCTTCGACTCATATTCTTCTTAGCACAAAAATCATTTCTTTTATACCAAAGATCTAACCGTTAATTGCCCTTTGGATATCTCCAATAAGGGAGGATTTTATCTTTAAATGTTTTTTTTATTAAAAAATAACCTCTAACTTCCCCTTAGACTTAGCTAATGATGGAGGATTTTCTTTTAGACTCATTTTTTTGAAACATAGCCTCTATCTACTCCCTAAAAAAGATAAATGAATGAGGACTTCTTCTTGAAATAATTTTGTGCATAAAACCAAAACATTTACTTCACTAATCAATCTTCTTTTTAAGCCCGTCTCCTCACCAAATTCGCCTGGGGGAATAGCCCACAAGAGCCTTATAGGACACGAGCAGTCTTTTGGAGAATGACCTACTTCTTTGGAACCACATAACCTTTCATAAATATCAATCCCTTAAGCTGACTCCGACGTGGGCGACGTCTTTTGATGCCTGTTTAGTTCCAGTGAAGCCGATAACCCTACTAGTAGCCTTCATGCAGACTAACTGGTCCCATATCAAGCACTACTATGGAATCAGAATATTAATACGTGGCATGGACCCCTACTAATGCATGAATGATGTTATGCAATGTATGTCCAATTCAATTAGAGTCAACTGGGATTTATATCATATTAGTTAATGACCATATAAGTTTCAAACACTCAATAATACATAATGCACAAATCATACAAAACAAAGGTTATCACTCAATCCAATCACCAAACATCAATGAATTCCAAACCACCATGCATAATCAGTTATATTAGTATTAATTTAAGTGCAACTGTATTACAAACACAAGCAAGGTGATGAGATTGTTGTTACCCACCTGCAATCCAAGCTAAATCTTAACTACTCTCTAGGAAGACCAAAGCCCCATCCCCATCAATCATCCACAACATTATCATCAGCATCAATTCATCATCATCCTTCATATAATATCTAAACAAGGATAGAAAGTTAGCTAAAGGCTATAGAAGAGAATATATAACTAAAGCAAACATTTATTCACAACCTTACCTTGTTTGTTGTATGTGCTTGTAGATTTAGATTTGCTTGTTGTATGTGCATAGGGTTAATATATCAAATTAATTTAATTTTATATGACATATAAAATTGTTTTGTTGCTTATGTTTTGCTTTGGTTAGTAAAGACCCTGCAAAGTGTGATACTAACGAAGCACCCTCATGACCTATGTGCGAGGTTGTCCCTAGTGGACTCTTGCATAGAAATGATTCCGGTAGATTAGGTTTTGGTAGAGGCCGTAGTGTGTGGATGATTCTCTAACACCAATATATGTATAATTATCTATTTTCTATATGCTTGTTTTTATGGAGTCATGAGTTACTCTAGGTTTAGGACTGGACTACAGATAGTTCTAAACCGTGTTGTATGCTAGCTAATTTAAAAGATAATAATTTGTATTTGTTGCATTAAAAATAGTTGCATTTGAATTTATATATTGTGTGTACATATGCATTTGCATGTGGTTTGGCATACTGGGCGTTTTCGCTCATTCCATTCATTTTTTAGGAACAAGAGAAGATTAGGTGATATATGATCTTATTGGAAATGACATCTTTGTAAATCATGGGGATGGCAATGGCAAGAGTGAACTTGACTTTTCTGCTAAGGATCAGTAGAGGTAGATTTGGGATACCTATAAATAGGAAGACGATCTAATAATCTATGAAGTTTAAGTTGAAACTATTATTAGTTTGAAAGATTTTATTTACTTTATGAGTTTAAGATTTCTTTATGGGATTTTTCAGTTAAGTTATAAGTCAGGATGATGCTGGCTTTGATTTATGCCAACAAGTTAATTTAAGAGTATTATTTATATGATGAATTGTTCAACAGACACCCTTTATATATGAGTATTGGAGTTGTATTTTAATATAATATGTGGATTAATATTTCATAGCCTTGGTGTATTTTTTATAAAGAAAAGGACACGTGGCAGGTTATAATGTCCTTATTTTAGGGCGTTACAACTTCTTTATTTAGTTTATCTAATGCTCACCTCCTCCAATCTTCTTAGAGGCCATTTCAATTAGTTGGAATGCATGTCTAAGTGGGTAACCCTTGATGGTAAATATACAGTTTGTGCTTTATGTTATTTGTTTATTTTTATTTGTCAAAGAAAAATAAATTTCATTCAATAGAATAAAATCACATCAATGGAATGGATTAATATAGAAGAATGGACTAATAAAGAATTTAGCTAAGAAGACTTATATGATTAAATGGACCTATATCTTCAATTGTCAAAATATTTCTTGTGAAATATACAATTTCTCCTAAAAATACAAAACCTATTATACTTGCAAGCAAAACAAATGCCACAAAAAAAATAACATGATCTCACATGGGGACAAAAAAATCTACTCGTTTTAAAATAGCTACTTGAAAAACAACATTAATTAGCCTCATCATCTTAAGCGACTAGATTTATGAAGAGGAATTTGTAGTAATGGAATCATGATACCATGGTTGATGATGATAAAAATAATAAATAAAGAAAACATATACAAATTTAAAGATAGTAGATTTGAAAATACCAATATTAGTAGAGATGAATTTGTGGGTCTAGGATGGTGAAGGAAATGAAAATGTTTATAAAGAACGGGGTAGCCAATGTATACTAGGTTTTTTTAGTAGGGGGAAGGGGGAGAGAGAGATGTAATTGTGCCTATTGTTAGTTAACTATTTGATGCTTAGCTATATATGATTTAGGGATCTTTGAAAGTATCATGTAAAAGCTAATTAAATTCATTGCCCTCTTAATGTTTTTTTTTAACACAACTAATCATATTACTTATTTATCGGTTTTAATTAATGATTATATGATTAACTAGACTAACCTATTTACAATATCATACAAGTTACCTTGGAAGCTATGGTGACATGAGTTTATAAAAATCATATATGAAGTGATATAATGTTGGTATAATAGGCTGATGATAATTAAATGAAAGTATAGTGATATGAGTAATTCAATATATGAATAAGCACATTGAAGTCTATAAATTAAAAGAAAACAAAAATGGTTTCTTCATGCTTTTAAGGTTTAAAATCTTTACGGGTATTTTTCTTTAGCAAAGAACAAGAAAACAAATCAATTAATCAATAAAAAATTACAAGAAATCTCTCGAAATGTCTATTATGATTAATTCAACTCTTAACTTAGATGATCATTGAATTACCATATAGGAGGAATGTAACTAAACAAGAAAAAGACAAAAGTACCACAATTAATATTTTATGTTCAACAGTGACGACCTCAAACATGATTCAACAACTTTCTCAATCTCATTTCATTCACCAATTTCCTTCAACATTTGTTGAATTTTAGATTATCTTATCAAATAAACCGGAGAGCGTAATTCATATTTGTTACTTACTGAATCTTATGCGATTGCCCTTCAAAACTACTTGAAGAATAGAAGGTGAAATCAAAAAGAGTATAAATGATTTACCTTGACTTGAGAAAAGATTGTCACAACCACAGGGGAAGGAGAGAAAGAGGGATGATGCAGAGGTAGGAAAAAGAGTAGAAGAAATTGCGGTTTTCATTTGGGAAAGGAAGGGTTAAAGAGAAGGAAAAGGGGATTAACAATGTAAAGTGAAGGTGTTGCAATCACGTGTGAGAATTGTATTGGCAAGGTAGAGAAGTCTTGATTTGAAAGGATGCCATTATGAACGCACAAGATAAAAAATTAGACAAGCTCAATTTCTAAAGAGTGTGTATATGATAGGAAATCAAATCAATTGGTCCCTCTTGGAGCAATTTTAGTATAGTGTCAAAATTTCTTAGAAGTTTTATAATGCTTAGATTAGTGCTTCATCTTGACCATTAGAAATTTTAGAGATGGAGAAATGGGATCCATTAGTTCGTAATAGGTTTTTTTTTTTCCTTCTTTTATGATCAATGGATGGGATAAAGCCCCTTAAATTCTTTTGTAACTTCAATAAGCTTTTAATATAAATGAACCTAGCTAAACCTAGAGATATGACTTACAAAGAATAGGGTTTTATATATAAAACAAAAAGGCTTTTTGAAAGGCTTCATTTTCCAATGAGATAATTGAGAAAGATTGATAATAGGTAGAATAGTTCCATGATCCTATTTTAAGTTTATCAAATTAGAAATCTCTTATTTGAAATTGGGTGAACCTCTAGGCCTCATCATTAGTTCAAGAGTTTGTAAGGTTTTATTCAATTTTTGCATCAAATAAAAGGATATAATTAGATTTATTATAAAAAGAGATTAGAAAGAAAATATTCTTTATTGGGACGTTTAAATAAGATTGTAGAAATTCATATGAATCCAAATCCCCTTTTTGCAATTTAAAATATTACTTTTGGATTCAATTCTATTTGTGAGTTAGCATAACAATAGCAATATATTTAAAATATTGCTTTTTGATTCAATTCTATTTGAGAGTTAGCATAGGCACAATAATAGCAATATTATATTTAGGGTAAAATATGGGGACACCCTCTCTAAATACCCCTTATTTAAAAAATCTAACACTGCATCCCTCATAAAAGTGTGAACCCCACTATTTATCTTACTCGACAAATAACTCAAAAACAAAAAGAAAAGGAAAAAATAGCCGACTCATATATATATATATATATTTATATTTACTTATTTGAATTTACTCATAATTTTTAATTATTCAACCCGAAAGTTACATAAATCACCCAAATCTTTAAACTTGTCCTTATCACACTTTTAAACACCTAAAATAAAATTCTCAAACTGCAGGTAAAAGACATGGAAAGGTCCTTTTTTTTTTTTTTTTTTTTTGCCACAGCGTGGAAAGGTTATTGGATTGAGGATAATTGAACTTTGTATTAAACTCTTAGACATTGGTACAAAAACTCCACATTTCATTCGCAATACAAACTTCAATTATATTTAATCTTAGGGCAATTTCATTTGTCATAGTTAAATCTAATACTCAGCACCGTGAAATGAAACCTCCAGTGCATGATCCATTGGAGATAAAAAAAAAAAAAAAATATAACCATTTCATTTGTACATTCCTTCGAAATATATTTTAAAAAATCATGGCCAATTGCTAGAATTTTTTTTTTTATCATATATGCATGTCAAAGACGCATGACATCGAACCTTGTAGCTTGATCCTGGAATTGCTTATCATATAGTTGCTGAGACTTTTGGGGTTCAATGATAAAAAGAATTATAAGTAAATCCAAATCAGAAAAAGGAAAAAAATATGACTTGGTTTTTTTTTTTCACTCACTTTATTTGCTAAGATAAATAGTAGAATCCACAATTTTATTAGGGGGTGTAGTGTTGAATTTTTTAAATAGGGTTGTTAGTGCAATAGGTGTAATTTAGAACGAGTGTCATGTATTTTACCTTATTTTTATTATTATTAAAGCGGATAATATCATATTTGACACCTAATATTTAATTAATTATTAATTAAATACATGAACTTTGCTATTGTTAATTTTAGTACTTGATTGGATTTTTTTATAATTAGTAATACTATTGTTGTTTTCTCCGCTTAAAATAATATGCATCGTTAGTTTTTTTTTTTTTTTGAATTACGAACTACCATGTCTCAAATGATTATTTAATAAAAACATTTTGCTGGCCAAAAAAAAAATTGTTTATAACATATTATGAAAATGGCATCTTAAAAGATGAAGTTAAATAAGCAATAGTTTATATTTCTTAAAATATGATATATTATAAGTCTAATATATCTCTATCAAAATAATTAATTGAGACATTTAATAGTTCATGATTAATTAATGAAACTATTAATTGGATGGATAACTCAACATAGATTATATACAAACAATGTAACCATCTCGAAGAGCTTAATTATGTAATAAAATTGATAATTTAAAAGTGTGTCTAGTTAATTGAATAATCATTGAAGAGATTAATTGTCTACTAAGATTGACAATTTAAGAGTGTGGCTAGTTAATTGAATAACCATTGAAGAGCTTAATTGAGTACTAAGATTGACAATTTATGTTGCTAGTTAATTGAATAACTAATCAAAGTTGATTTACCAAATATGGCATTACCTCTTATTAAATTGAAACAAATCATATAATTTCTAAACCCTAACTTCAAATAAATATGGATTTTGATCATTGTTAGACAAACATATATAAATAAAAGAAATGACAATCAAATAAGAAGATGTATATTTATTATTTCTTCTTTTATTCCTCTAAAGAGTTTTTTTTTTTTTTTTGGGGCCAAATTCCTTTAAGGAGTTGAAATTGGATTAATTGCAGCACTCTAATTAATATAGTAATATATGATTCCAAATATTTGTAGATTAGGAAACCATCTTGTAAGTAAACTTTATACGTAGTAACTTGAAATCTGTATGAAAAGGTTCTTATAACTATGGTGAAGGAAGTGTACGTGCAGGAAGTTAAACAGAACTATACTAGAATTCGGATTTCGGACATCCAAAACAGAAAATAAAAAATAAATAAATAAAGAAAAAAAACCAAAAACAAGGCCAAAAATGGATGGAGGCATAGGGCAACAGAACAAATCAATATCCTTGTTTGTAATAAAGTTTTTTTCTCTACCTCTGCTTCTTATTACCGTACGCGTAGCCATTTCCTTACATTCCAAAAACCCTAATTTCCAATTCATCCCCAACCGTCTTTGTTTCATTTGAATCGTCCTTCGTCCTCCTCCTTTGCCTTCTTCTTCTTCTCTCCGGTTCATTCGTCACCTTGCCCGTCACAATCGGTGAGTCTTTCTGTAGCATTTCTATTTCTCGTAAATGTTACACGATTCGTTGCACCAATTTTCAAGTTAGATCTTCGAGAGATTTGCTGTTTCTTGTATACTTCCACAATAAGCCTTCTTTATCATACTTATGCTGCAGGATTGATCTCTCCGTGTCCATAGGCATGTTATGCGCTTGATGTTCCTTGTAATTGATGTTTTGCGTTCACGAACAGATTTATAGTTTTTTCGGCGTGTTCAAACGTTGTGTTTTACTTGTCATTTTTTGGTGTTTGGTGTTTTTTTTTTTCTTTCGAGGTAAATATTTGGTGACATTCGTGTGCTATGTTAATGGAGTGCATTGTGATTTTGGATTGTTTTGTGGAGCTTCATAATCTATTGGTCACGAGAAACGGTGGATGGTGGTGACTAGGAGAATCCTTTTTTTATCGATTAATTAATGTTTGAGAGTGTCCTGAAGTACATTGGTTGAGCCATTAGAGTTTTGCTGGTTACATGAGGAATCTTATGGAAGCAATGATGGTTATGAGGAGAGTCGTTTTTGTGACGTAATGGACAAGGTTTCATCAGGTCATTGATCAAGAAGGGGAGTAACTGGACTTTGTGAATTTTCCATGAACTAGATGTGTAATGTATTTGTGATTGGTTGTATGAATGATGGTTTATAAAGATAATCTGCTCTATATAGGATAGGGATCGACAATGTGCATAAAATGCTTGATAATAGTTCAAGGTTTGAATTACTTGGTTTTCTGACGGATGCAATTGCAAAAGTCATAATGTACCACTCACGTTTAATTTTATTCAACTAAGAATGGGGGATGATAAAATGTAAGTCTTTCGCTTGTATAGTTGTATTTCTTTTGTATTTATTTAAAAGGCCTAGTATCTTTGGCTATATAAAGAGAAACAAATTCCTTTAGCTTTCGGTTTCTCTCTTGATAAGTGGTGTTGTTGCTGTTGTTGTGATAAATATAATAATATTTTGGTCTGATTTTGGTAGAATATTCCTTGTACAGGTGACCGTAGAGACACTAGTTGTTTTGTTGCCAGTAAAGTTTGACTTAGCTGGGGGATTATATTTATATGTAGGTTATTATGGCCTTCATAACAGCATTAACAATATAGGCCAGAAAAGTTTGATATAATAATTGTTGGCGACTATGTAATTGTGTAACTGTTCCTGTTTCTCTTGTCGGTGGATCTCTGTAGGCTAGTTTCATAAAGCCTGATAATAATGAGTTTTTTCCATTTTTATTGATGTGTGCAACAAATGAGCTGTTGATTGAATTAATAGCATGATATCCATTGTGACATGTCTTGGTATGACAGTTCTTCATTGAGGGCTAGAAGTTGAAAATTTTTTCCCTTTTGTGACACGGAGTATGCAAATTGGTATAAGTCTATGTTGAATATTTTTTTAATTGCTGGTGCTGCTAATTGTCAGTTAACATCCATTCCCAATATCTGTTGAGTCACAAACTGAAATTTATGCAGGAAGTCGAGTTTTTTGTTAAGAAAATGTCTCCATCAGGGAAATCAAAGTCTAAGGACAAAAAAATTGGTAAGGAGCCATTGAAAGCTGCTTCTAAACCTGGGGGATCTGCTAATGCCGGAAGTGGTTTACCAGCCAGTGCCTATAATCCTCACTGGGGCACATTTCATACCTTAGAAGCACTGCCAACTGGATCTGTTTCCCCTCTTCAAGCTAATGGTCGTTTTCGGAGCATAGATGAGACAGACGAGCATTACAGTGTCCCCGTGGGAGTTGGAGTTGAGTATGATTCTGTTTCTAATAACGGGAGTTGGTCTGGTGAGTCGGAAGAACATAAAGAAAGGTATCTAGTACCCCTGCTCGCCAGGAGACAATCCCGGGAGCTGATAATGACAAGCGAGAAAAGATTCGTCAGAAGAATGAGAAGAAGCATCAGAGACAGAAGGAAAGACGAGCTCAGGAATTGCATGAACGCTGCTGTGGCTATCTCATGTCAAGGAAGCTTGAAGCACTTGCTCAACAACTTGTGGCAATGGGTTTTTCTCATGAACGGGCAACCATGGCTCTCATGTTGAATGAAGGTCGAGTAGAGGAATCGGTTGCATGGTTATTTGAAGGGGGTGAAGAAGCTAATAAGAATATAGATCAGAATATCAGTGGGGCCAATTTAAAAATAGATATATCTGAGGAACTTGCTCAGGTAGCAGCTATGGAATTGACGTACAAATGCTCAAAACAGGAGGTAGAAAGGGCTGTAGTTTCTTCTGAGGGTGATCTCAAGAAGGCTGCGGAAGCCTTGGAAGCATTGAAACAGGAACTTCAATCTGGTCCTCCTAAACCACAAGAAACAGGGGATCCTCCTACTTCTAGTAATAAAATTCCATTGGCTGCAGTTCAGAACTCAGTAAAGCTTCAACCTAAACTTAATTCACCTTCTGTTTTGCAACAAAGAAAAGATGAAAAAGAAATAAACTACGCCAAAGTTTCAGCCAATGTTAGTGAATTATTTGATTGTGGCTTGAAAAATGTTCAGCCTATAAAAAGAATCCAACCCAAGCTGGAGTGGGCAAAAATTCAGCAAAATGCAATTCCAGTAGATAAAAAATGGCCGCCAGTTTCTAATTCTGCTTCATATTCTTTGGCATCACCTTTACAGGTGTCCCCTTCACCAGTCAAGACAGAAACCAGTTATGGAAATGAAATTAGATCTCTTCAATCTGGACAAATGCGTGAACCTATTATCATGATGCAGCGACCCCAATCTAGTGGTGGAAAGCAAGTAGTCATTGGTGCTGGCACATCTCCAGGCACAGCTGGAAACTGGTTTCCCACAAATAATATTGAAATGGCCAAGTCTAATGGATTCTTGTCCCAGATATCTAGCAACGAAAGTCTTGGCCAAAATGGCCAAAATGGCCAAAATGGTATGCCATCAAATCAGTTCTACCAGCAGCTTCAGTATCAACAGCAATTTGGCCTGGTAAGTAGCCTGGCTGAGCGACCTGGGACCAGTCAAGGAAATGGCCATCAACCACAACATTTTATTCCTGGAAGTGGCCTTGGTGACTTTTCTGGAGTTGGTCTGGGGAGTGGTTCATGGAGTAGAACATCTAATTCTCCAACACTTGCTGCTGCTTCGTCCCTTGGTCTTTTCTCAGGCATGGGCTCGAGTAGCTCATCAGGAGCATCATCACCTGTTGACTGGAGTAGTGGGAGTTCAGTATCACAGTTGGATTATTCAAGCATAGACTGGAGTCTAGATCGAGGGTTACTCTCCCCAAGGTCCAGAAATTTGTGTTTAGGGTTGTCTTCTTTCTCAAAAACCAATGGCATATATGATACGATTGCTTCAGGTGTTGGGGCAAAACCTATATTGAGATCTGTTCCAGCTAATAGTAACTCCTTTTCAAGACGACAGGATGGTACTAAAGTTAATAGTGAGTCAAGTACTGCCGGTACTCAGGAGTGGAGTTCTCCATTTGAAGGAAAAGACCTTTTTAGTTTGCCTAGACAGTTTGTTTCTTCTCCTTCTCTGTAGGGTGGTGCGAGAGGAGTTAAGATGAATAAAATGAGAATGGAAAAGAACCCTTGAAGAAGTGCTTGAATTGCTTGTTTGTGTTTGCATTATCATGTTTTTGTTGGTTGCATATTAGTTGAAGAAAGAAAAGCATATCTGCCTTTTATTGATACCGATGAGATCTCTTAGGCTTCTGGTTGCATAGTTGGGGCGGAGTAGAGAGAGTGATGTGCAATTATTCTGCCCCAGCTGACCATGCATATTATCCATTGATGAGGTTATCTGTTGCATCTATGAATCTCTGCACGCTGCACAACTGAGATGAATACTTAAATATTATGGGACTGCAAAATATTTGATGCTATCATACTAACCTAACACAAATGCTATTGATCTGGTATTAAGTTTTGTACAAAACTAAGCTGTTTGGACGTTGTTAGGGTCATGAAATAATTTAGGGCAAGAATCCGATCATCATAATGAAATGTTCCCCCCCTCCCCTATCTTTTGTTTGTTTTAAACAAAGGAAGGCTCTATTCCGAGAGTAAATTACTCAATTACATAGTATTTACTTGGAACTCAAACCAGGCCTTGGAAGTTGAGAGTAGACTATATAATGGGCTCCATTATCTCAAGTCTCGCATTGGAGTCCAAGTAATGCATAATATTGACCGACCTCAACACATCAACAAATTTCACAATAGATGTTCAGAAGCCACCTTCTTCAGAAATTCAATTGTAGGCTTTGAATCTCACTCATCAGATTGCAACGCCACTTGTCTTTTAAGACCTTAATTATAAGTTTATAACCTTATCTGGTTAGGGATACTATGCCAGCGACAGTATGGGTTGGTGAGAGTGTGATGTTTGTGTGAAGGCTTCAATATCAGCAGGGCTTTGAGAGTTGGGACCTTGCATTCAATAATTTTTTTTTTGGATAAATGTCAAATTTAGTAATTAAACTTTGTGCGAAAACTTAATTTGGTACTTAAAACTAGAATTGATTAGTGCTTAACATATCAATGAATTTTTATTATTGTTTTCTTGATACTGTTTAATATCGATTGGTTGTTTTTTCCATATATGAAATAAAATAAAGGGTTAATGCCCTATTTGGTACTTGGAGTTTTACCAAAAGATCAATTAGGCATCTAGACTTTGAATTTGTTCAATTTTATACCTCAAATGAACTTTTTGTGCTTTAATCACTATCTCACTTAATTATTGTTTGACACGTATCATTTTTTTTGAAGAGACAATAAAAGAGCGAGATGGTATTTAGGGTACAAAAAATTAATTTTGGGTATGAAATTGAATAAATTAAAAATTCAGGTATCTAATTGATTTTTGGTCAAAGTTCAGGTACCAAATAGGGCATTTATCTAAAATAAATGATATTAGTAGATAGTAAAGTAATAAAAAAAATTTTTATGTATTAAATTGGTTATTTTAAAATTTAGACACCAACGGATTTGATTTTGCAAAGTTGAATTCCACATTCTTCCTTCTCTCTCTCTCTTTCCCTGTGCAATTTGCAGGACCTATAGCCTATGATTAGAAACCGGCCTGAGGCTGTATTTTAAAACCTTTTGAGCCATATTCTGAATGGAGGAAGGGGTCAGAGTCCGCTAACTTGTGATGCAGATGGTGGGGCTACGACTTTTTGTAACACTCCCAAGCCTCATATAAGGACTTATCATCCTATTTAGTAAAGCTTGTAATATTATTATGGTCTTTTGTAGTTCTATCGGTTGAAAATATTTAGCTAAAAAGCATTTGAGGGTCAAACTAGGGATGCAATCGAGGCGGGTTTGGGACGGATCGTATAAGATTTGAACCCGCCTCGCGATCCTATAGGATTTTCTATTCAATAGCCAAACCCACCCCTGTAGGGTTTTGACCCTAACCCGCCCCGCCCCGCGATTCGCTTAATTTTTTTTTTCCTCTTCTCAACACTTAGTTAAATTACAAAATTTAACGATAATTTTATCCTATAAGAGCATAATAGTTAGTTACAACTATGCTTGAATGAATTTTACAAGATATGTCATAACTTTATTAAGAAATATAAAGGTTTAAAACTATCATAAGAAGATTTTCAAATGTAGATGAAAAGGCATTACTTCACTTACATAAATATACATAATACATATGTAGGAATCGTGCCTTGTGAAGACTCAAGAATAGAAAAACATGTTTTAAAAAATGTCGATAGTGAGAGGAAAAGCGAAGAAGCAACAATGTCAATGTGTAATGTGTTTACTGTGTTAGCTCAACGAGAAAATTCGTAAGGGCTTTTATATCTTAAATAAAATGGAGGTGCAGATCAAGATATTAAAAGTCAAGAAATAATAAAAATATATTACATAATTGTGATTTTAAAATTTCAAATTTAATTTTTCAAATTATTTATATTATGACGGGTTCGGGTTACCCATCGAGTTTTTTTTAATGACCCGAACCCGCCCCTAAACCCTATAGGGTCAGCAAGTAATTTTCCAAACCCATCCCGCGACCTTATAAGGTCTGACCTTCTAGGGTTTTTAACGGTTAGGGCCGGCTGGGTACCCTATAATGACCCGCCCCGGTTGCATCCCTAGGTCAAACTAAGCTGTAAAGAAATTAGGTCCTAAAGCAGTGAGTTAGCCTCATGGTGAAGTGAAAAGGGATTGATTGAGGACGGGTTGCATCATCACTAGCCCCTTTGATTATGATTATGACTGTGTCACAAACGTTTAAGAAATTGATTAGGTGAAAATTCAAATCTTCAATCACCGCTGCCAAGTTGATCTTGTTGGACTAGTGATATTAAGGCTACTTTTAGTTTAAAGATTTTTCTTTTGTTGGCGGCTTTAGAGTCTTTTTGGATTGTTTTATTTTTATCTATATTGTATCTATTTAGTTTATTTATGAGTAAAATTATCAATATTTTATCAGTATCTGTTTTTTAACAAACATCTGTTTGAAAAAAATAAGAATATAATGCAAAAAAAAAAAAAAAATCAGAATACGATAAAACAAAGAGACCCTAATATATTAGTTTCTTCTATGTTAGTGTTAAGCATAGTATAAACCTTAAGAGATAGACCCTTATGTCAAATACCATTTCTACTGTAATCAATATAAAAAAATATGTTTTTCCTTTGGATTCCATTTTAATGAATTCTTTCACACTCATTTAATACCCAAAAATTGTTTTAAGTGTGTTTGGTTTGTTGGTTTTTTTTTTTTTAAATATAAATTTGACATCTGTTTAGTGTTGGATGTTCGTTAAAAAATAGATGGAAACTTATATCACTCAAATCATACAAACTGGATATAAACTATATACAAATTAGATACATAATACATATACAAATAAAATAATAAACAATCTAAGTTGACTTTTTTTATTGGTTCCACAAATGCACCGCTATCAATCATATGTATGGAAAGATATTAAGATAATTCTATAACACTCAATTCAACATGGAAAGATATTACAATAATTCTATAGCACTTAATTTAGCACTCTTGATGGTCAATTATGGAGCACAGGGTCTTCGGGCTCAGTCTGACCCATTGCATGCTTGAGCCTATATGTTGGTGTAAACCCCGGTATTCTCAGTAGTTAAGAAACCCAGGGAGTTGGAAGCGAAACCCTAATCCAGTCCAGTTTGAGTCCAGTGAAAGAAGCCTAGGAACCCTAAATCCGGCTTTCCTTCGGTTTCATAATAAAAGAAGTCTTATAAAGTAAATGAAGTTAAATTATTGTTTTAAAGTATATTTTAGACCTTTGAAAGTTTTAAATTCGAGAATTTTTCACTTCCGGGCCTTCCCGAGCTCAATTACGGAAAAGCGTGCCCCGGACCACGGATTTAGAAAAATGTTCCGGAATATTCATTAGAACCGTAATTTTATAAGGATTCCAAAAATATCAATTTCATAATTTTCCGGGCTATAAAAATTACAGTTATAGCTTTTCCTGTGTTTTCGTTACAACCGGTAAAGTAGATGTGTTGTCTACTATTCACAAGTACAACCTACACTACACACTACCCATACCCTATTCTTACATCCTTACAACTACTCATTTCAATTTTCTTTTCCAAGAAATTTTGTCTCTTAAATAATTATCACATTTATTACATTTTAATTATCTAAATTACAAAATATCAAAATTCAAAACACACACAAGCAAAGTGCCGGCGCCCCCTTGCTTTTCCCTCTTCATTTAGTTTATTTTTACTCAATTTATCAACTAAAACCCTAATCCACTTAATATATATACTAAATGTTCTCTCTCTCTCTTCATTTTCACTTGTCAAATTTTTTTTTAAAGAGAAAAACTCTCTTCTCTCCTCCATTGTGCCGTGAGCTTTGCCCCTCCCCCTCTCTCACAATTTCAACTTGTTTTCTTCTCTTTTCTACTCCAAGACTCTATTGGTAGGTTGATTTTAAGTCTTGTTTATCCCAATCTTGTAATGGCAAGATCATTCTTGTGTGTTTTCTCATTTAAATCCCAATGAGCATGAGCAAGGGACATGAAAACACTACTACAAGAATCTCAAGCCAGCACAAGAAGTGGATGTAGTATTTGAAAGAGTTTTGTTTGAAAAATCATCTTGTTCATGCATGTAAAGTAGAGATCTTGTATATATTGATGTTCATGCCATGAGATCTATGATTCATGCATTATATTTAGTAGATCTAAAGTTTAGACATTCACATCTTCATCTACATGTATGATCATGGAGTTATTTTGATTTCCATGCATTGATGATCATAAAAATGTAGTCTTGTTCATGTAAAGGTGTGTTAGATAGTGGATCTTCATATATAGAAGGCAAGAACATTGAAAAAGAAAGGGTTTTGTCAAATATGAAATGTTGGAAATTCGGATGAAATTGAAACCCTACTTTAAAAACTACTAAAACCACTTTTAAACTCATATTCCATATGAAAAATGAAGGGTATGTGTAATAGGTATATTGAAGGAATGATTTTCATAAGCTTAGATGAGTTTAGGCATGATAGGAATGTAAAACAAGTAGTGGAGTTAGAATGAAAAATATTGATATGTTGATCAATAGTTAAATTCGTAATTTAGGTCCATGCCTCCAAGAACACTTAGTATCTAAGCCTAGATTGGATATTTTATAAGCTAAATGAAGTCCTTAGATAATATATATATTGGAGCTTCAAATTTTAATGCGTTAAACAAGATTTCTCATAAGGAAAGTGCAAGAAAATGAAATTTCAAAAATTCGGATTTTTGCAAGAGGCTTGTTTAAAGACATGTTTTACAAATGAAAAATGGAAATTTTTATGCATGAATAAAGGCCATGATTAATATAGACTTTGAGAACTCATTTTTAATTAGATAACAAGGGAATTTCAAGAATAAAAATCAAAGAAACCCTAAGGAATGTAAAGTTGGAAAGGATGGCTTTTTAGAAATAACCCTTAGGAAATTTTGTGACAATTAGGAATTCATAAGAGTTTACTATCACAAAATCATCATGAGCAAGCATATATTGAGTTCATTACATGGCATTCATGCTAGGAATTCATTTACATACCATTCATCCATGAATCATCAACTAGGAACATTTCTCATCAAAGGCAAAACAAATTTTCGAAAATTGAAGACGTACGGAACAGATCTGATCCTACTGTTCCGTGACCTTACTGTTTTCAAAACTTGAAATTAATACTAGAAATAGATAGATCTTTCGAAGTAGATAGAGATCGATATAAAATTTACGAAATTCCGAGTTAAAATGACCAAGTTATGGCCGTTTTAAGTCGGAGCTTCCGCAAATAGCGAGAAATCCGAATTCAACTAGTTTAGATGTATAGCTTGATTTAGTTACATGATGAGAATCTCATTAGGATTATTCTTACTTGGTAGGTGATCCCGAGCAGAACGACACCCTACCTCCCGACTATTACTACTAGAAAGATCGGCGTCCAATGGCCGAGTGAGTTCTACTTCCACTCTCAATTAATGATTGTGATTGTAATGTAGTGGTACTAGTGTTGTAGGCAAAGATGAAAATGGATATGCATGATGGGGTATATAGGAACTATATTTTGTCTGCTGTTGTTGTGTGAAATGGAACTTAAGGAATATTGAAACCGGGTGCTAAGCTATTGAATGATTAGCTAGTATTTCATATGGAATGTCTGCAAATACTTGTTGACCACCTAAAAGAATTGAACTAATGTATATTCGACTTCCATTGAAAATTGGATTCATTCATATCACGATGGGGATGGAGCATTAGCATTGGTTGGTTTTTCGTGATCCAGAAAACGAATATGTTGGTTAATCGTGATCCATAAAACGAAATTGTTGGTTAATCATGATCCATAAAACGAGTTATTGTTCAGTTGACCGTGAGCTTAAACGGCGTCGTACCGCAGAATTCGTTAATCTGCTAACCCGGGATGGAGGGCGTAAGTCCATCAACATATGATTTCCGGTTGGTCATATGTTTGTTGAATTCATTTGTATGATGCATACACTTGCGTGAATAATTACTTGGTTGAATGAATTGTACATAATTGTGTTATGGAAGTTCTTACTCACTAAGCTAGTTAGCTTACGCCCCCCATAGTTTTTATCTATTGCAGCACGAGTTTATCTGGCTTAGACCAAGGCAAGCTACAGCGCAGGTACCGGAGATAGGAGTTTCCATAGAAGTTTACTTCATTCCTTTGTATAGACTTCCGTTGGAAAACTAAGGACTCTGGATGACTGTAATGAACTTGATATCATTTTGCGGGGGAATGCCCCTTAGACTTTGTAAAATATAATTATGCGTTTTGGTTTATTATCTATGGCTAATGAATGCCACATTAAACTGTTTAACTCCATTTGTTGAAGTATTCTATTGTCGTAAAGGAACGCTTTACATCTACTTAAGACTCCCGAAGGACTCGGGTAGGGAACTCAAGAGTCTTATTTAGTATGTGGCGGGCTGTTACGTTTAGGATACCTTACGGGGCGTGACAGTTGGGCTCAATTATCTCGATTGATCTTGAGCCTCTAAGAGCATCGACTCACCTTTGTTTTAGCAGGCTAGTCATTGAAGTGTCATGCTAAGTGAACCTTGAGCCAAATAACTTGTCATGATCCACATAATATTGTTGACTTCATTGGAGGGAATGACTAGACATGGATTAGTGGCCTAGATCCTTCATTCACATAATTGATCATAACACCTCACCACTTCATTGTCTTGAGACTTGCACAACTGTCAGGAGTTTACTTCTTATTGATATCTTCTTGCACATCTCAAAAGATAAGTATGTTACTCGAATAATTCATGTACATACACTTAGGATGCAATCTACCTTGAACATTGAAGTGACACATTGGACATTCCCTTGGCATACCATAGACTAGGGATGGACTTTGGGATGGGGAGGGGGGAGGGGTGTGTGGAAGGGGCAGGAGGGGACCCCGACCCCCCAACCCCTCGGGATATGTGTATATCATGAAATGAAATAAATGATATTATCAAATCAGAAGAATGTAATAACATATCTTATCGGTGATGTAGTGGTTGAGGAGAGCATTATGTGGGTTTCATACGAAATTTTAAATCTTATTTGCAGCGAAAAATTAAAACCCTAAAGCTTGGATCCATGTGTTCTAATTAAATCGGATACAAAAAGATGATTCGAAATAATACCTTGCAATTTCGAATTTGTGAAAACTGATATAAATCCGGATCTACAAGGTACCACAATTCGCAGCACCCTCTACTTCGCCACACGAACAAGCGCCTCCAAAAAAGAATCACCTTTGTGTGCTAGCACAATCTAGAATGCTTCTAGATTATTTAAGAAGAATCTTGTTTTCTTGTGTTTCTCTTTTAGGGTTACAGAATTTCTCTACTGTCTAATGTGATAGTAAAGTCTTAACCTTAATAAGATGCTATCAACCTATTTATATTATGTCAGTATTTTACACTGACAATAATGCTCCTAATCTTATTAGGGTTGGTTGTGATAGTAAATTATTATTCATAATAATGATTTATTTATTCTTTCCATTAGATTTTAAAATTAAATCACCAACTGGTGATTAGCCTCAAGTATATGAATAACAATACTTAGTAATTAGCCTAGCACAATCACTAACAATCTTCCACTTGCACTAAGCCAAATCACATATATATCTAAAATCCATGATCCCTTTTTTTGCTTATTCTTTTGTGTATGACTCTGTGGGTTCATTTAATATTGGCAGTTAACTTAAAAACCGTTTTTCAGTATACAATACATAAGCGGCCTCTAGCAAGATATTATGTTTACCCAAATCAAATGAAGATCGGTGATCCGATTTTACCTGCTCTATAACTTATGTCATCATCCTTTTGTCTCGCGATATCTAGATCGAATATAAGACATGGACAGTGTCATTTTTATATCATTCAATCTTGTTGTTTCTTGATCTCTAAGTGGACTGATAAAACAAATGAAATTGATAACACTTATCAATTCATTTGACCATGGCCATGCATTTTTCAGTCTCATTATCGAGGGGCCCAAAGATATCTCTCTCATTAAGAGAGGGACGAATCCCATCTTAATCACTCAAACCCCTCTACATGATTTACATCATGCCCAATCAAAACCTTTATAATTATTCGGTTAAGAGCAACGTTTGATTTAGTCGAAACATAATGTCACTCATGTTGGAAACTATGGTGACTTCAGGTCTAAGGATGTATTGACATTGTTATTATGAGAATCACTTATGACCTGATCCATGTAGTGATCGCATAGCAGGTCAGTCCAATATATATAGATCTCTATATATACATATGAGTTTCATCTGTATCTCTATACACATAAACATCTCATGATTATCTAATAAAACTCACTCTGGATACAATTCATTACCATCCCACAATAATGAATATTCAAGAATAAATAGATTATTCATCAATCTTTATTATAAAGTAAACATCCAAACTTTATAATAAAAATTGCCTCTTAATTAAAATACAAATGAAATGATAATACTTAGTAATTTGCCTAGGGCACAATCACTAACACATTTACATCCTAAGTTCGTAGTTTGATCCATGGAGCTTTCATTTTGGTCATTGTTTACCTTGTAATTGTTTTTGGTCGTGCTTATAGCTGTCACTTTGTTTTGGTTTTCCAATTGGGCTTTACAATATAATAGCTCCTTCTCTCTACTCATTTCTTTTTTTTTTTCCATTTTTATTGATTTTTCTTATTACATCCTTTTCTTTTAATTGTAATGTTTATTTTCTAAAGTTTCGAAAAAGAAGCGTAAGGTACACTAATATCTTTCTCTCTTTATTTATTTTTTAGGTCTTTTTAAAAACTTCCTCAGTAACTTAGCAATTTTTCCTATTACAAGCTTTGTGTTTAGATTTTCAAACTATTTAAATTTTATATCCAAAAAACATTCAAAATTCCATAAATTAAATTTAGAATTCTTTTAAATGACTATTCTAAATTTTGTAACATTATTTGTTAATTACCTACATAATATTAGTGTTAAAGAGTTTGGGAAAAAAATAGAATGAATGAGAATGATTTTTTTTTTAATTTTATATGGTCGTTGAAAACTGTAAAATATAATAATAAAAACATACACAAAAGGGTTTTTAAGATCCTATGGCACATGGGTTCAA
>JAMXBD010002579.1:0-182099 GCA_024138025.1 Combretum micranthum
TTTACACATTATCGATATTAAATATCGTGAACACTTTGGTATACATAGAATCTTTAGCTTAAGGCTTTTACTTTTCAGCTTTAATAACATGCTAGCGTAAATTATATTTTATCTGTTTAAAAAAAGTTTTTGTTTGGTGGTAATTTTGTTAAATTAACTATACTGCCATTAATTTTGACTTATATAAATTTTATAGGGTTAAATTACATATAATCACTAGTATTTATAGATTTATTCTAGAGTTTTTATTAGAGTAAAATTAAATATTATTTTATATTTGTTACTTGGTTTTTTTTACTAATTATATTTACTAGGATAATCAGGATTTTAGTTTTTATAAGCCAGAATTATTTAACTTAAAGGTCTTGACATGTTTCGAACATTTAAAACTTAGGTTCTTAAATATTAAAAATATATATTTACTTTATGTAAAACATTATGTATTTTTAAATTAGTCTTATAAAAGGATCTTTATCTAATTTGTCTATACTTAAAATTTTAAATCATGAAAAATTTGAATGATTTATGATATTTATATTATAGTTCTTTTATATTTCACATTTTAATATAATATTTATAATCAGGTTATGTAAAATTAATGAGATTACAATATTCTCTATTAAATTCAGAATCTATATATCTACCTATATTATTAAAGCCAAATCACCTACTTTGGTGTCTTTAGGCTTTTGGACTTAAATTTATTTTATTTGTCAAATTAAAACTACTCCCTTCATAAAATTTTAAAAACTTTACAGATTTTTATAAAAAATTAACCACTCTCTCTTTTTTGTTCACTCTCAAAAGATTAAATTATAATTTATATTTATATAAAAAATAGACAAAATCATCCTATATATAAAAATATATTCTATCAAATTCGAAATCTATATAAAACCTTTCAAAGTCATGGCTCTTGATATTAGCATTGGCCTATTCAATAATTCCTACTTGTTTTTCTATCAAATTTTGCTAATATATTCCACTGCTAACAAATAAAGTAATTGCTTTGTACTTATCAATTTAATTTATATATGTTGGATTGTTTTATATGCAAACACATCATGGGTGCGTCGAATGCTTCTATATCTCAAAATTAATGAACTTTATATTTACGATATATGAAAGCTCAACGCAAACTAACATGCATGGTAAACATTATATAAATTGTTGTGTGTTGTTTGATGTGGATTTCTTTAGCATGAAGAAATGAAACAGTGAGCATGTGAATATCTTGCTTCTTAGTCATAGATAGTAATTTATTGTTTGTTGATTCTTGATATGTATGGTAATGATGAGATAATTCATCATAGTAAACGAAGTGTCAAGTGGTTTCACCAATCTTTGGGTCATCCACTGAGTTTCTCTGCCCGATCTAGAACTCAATAAAGAAGTCCAAAGAAAACAGAAATAACATAGTCTAAATAATGAAAAATAACGGCAATATATCAGCCTATACATACTAACATAATAGAAATAACATGCATGGTAATCATCATAAACAATGTCTGTACAAAACGATAACACATGACAATAATCATGATGATCCACATGACGTACAAAGTGATGAAGAAGTCTAACAAAAAAAAAAAAAAGCAAAAACACGTGCCTGAACGATGAAAATGATGAAAAAAGTGAAACACAACAACACCTATTGCCTTTGCTACTAGCGTAAGCAGGCACGCCCAGATCTTCTAACGGATGTCCTTTAAGATATTGTAGATAGGGAAGTTGAAGCTGGTATCGACTAAATTGCAGAAGGCTATGTTGGAGAATGTGGAAGCTGCTAAGAGGAGGAAGGATGAGAATATGGAGGGGCACCTGGGAATGCGTACGGTCTAAACACATGTGGCTGTGATGCAAACTAAGCCAAACATGTTCCCCCTGCCCATGGGGTGAAACCCAAAGGATGTTGACCTTTCTATTCTCCAAACCTAGCAGGTGACTCGTGAGATAGATTGTGTGGAGGATATGTGAACATGGATGGGTGGCTCGGCATCCCATAAAACCCTTGGTAAGGATACAGAGGAGGTACCGCTAGTGTGAATGGTGCGAAGTTAGGTTGACTAGGATCAGAACCACTACTAGGGGTCCCCATTTGCGGCACAGCCTACTGGTGTGGAGAGTACTGCCAGAAGGAAGACATGGAAAGAGGACGAACATAGTTCATCAACAAATCAATCTACTGCTGCATCTTCTCCATTTTGGCCTCTTGCCTAGTCTTATCATACTCAAAGTGGACCAAATCCTCATCATGTGGCTGGTCATAGTACTCAACCCTATGTGGATCAATTAGTATGCCGTATCCAAAGCCATGATGGTAGCCATATTTGTGGCCCAAAACCTCCTCCATAATCACCTTATCCAGCTTAGGTCACAGACTTGATGCAGCAGCAATATCATTCTCCTTCTTCCTTCTTTCCACCATGCGTGCCTAGTTGAAACAAAGTGAGCATAATGTGAATATAATCATATAAACTAATGGATAGGGTATATTATGTTAGAATTCAAAAATCTAATATACTCACATAATTCTGCATGGAGACCTCCGACTCCCATCGATATGTTAATTGCCCTTTCTCTCGCCTCAAGTAAGTGTACCTGTAGTTTTGTATTGGCGTGAGCTCTTGCAATACAGTTACCGAAATCAGCAAAAGAACATAGCATATAAACTCACACACCATGTACTTGTAATACTTACATTTGTAAGTGCATGTTGAAGCATCGACTTTGTACCACCCATATGCACTGATACTTGCTTCTTTCTATTTTTCGTATTGACCATGGATCACAACTACACGATTCGAAAAGAAGTAAACAAATGGAGTATATCTTTTGAACATATATTTTACCACATGTAAGATCGTACCTTATAATTCGGATTTGTCTCTATAAAGTGGACAAACACCCTCCACTCATCCATTCTATGCTTGAAACCCGGTGATGGCTTACTAGCAGCTACCTTGCCTCTACCTTTGCCCACGATGTAAACCTTAAGTCTATATTGGAGCTAATTATAAGACTTGCTAGCCAAATAGTTCAGCATCACCCACCATTTATGCACTTTTCGCCGATTTTTTGGTAGTTCGAATTTGTTATGCATATAAAAAATAGGTTCAATGTGTTAGTGAATGGTAGAGGCTGCAAAAAATTATCTTTCCAAATATGTTTGTAGCTAAAAATAAACTTACCATAACTTTGTGGATGATACCATACCAATAGGCCTCCGGAAACGCTGACTAGGCCTTCCCTTGATCTCCAGAACATACAACTTCATCAATGCTCTGTGATGGAGTAAAAACTTTAACCTAACCATCCCCAGACATGAGCATATGAGACCCATATACCCATCCGGTATAGTGATGGTCGGCCTACGATCTGTCCTCCTATACTCCTCCTTTGTCTGGTTACCTTTGTACATACCTTAGTGCCTCTCGGCTCTTGGGCACCATGATGTTGTCATCCTCATGCTTAACCACCACAACGCCTCCTGCTACTCACTGCTAATGCTTGCGGTCATCAGGGTCAACTCGAGCAGTCATATCATCCGAAAGGTCATATAAAACTTCTTCCCCTATGCCCAGCTCATTCACCCACCCCGGCTGAGGCTCAGCCGCCTGACCCGACTGGTCATCGATCTATCCAGTCATCCTATATAATCAAATAAGAAAATTAATGCATGAGTCTAAAATGCATATGGAAGATAAAAGATTGACCATTCAAGGTGGAAACCTCACCAGTATACTACCTAGGGTATGCGTGAGAGTCCTTCATAAGCTGATCCATGAAATCCAAGCCACTTATCCAGTAAGTTATAAAAATAACCATCATTAGTGATTCATTATTTTGAGTTCATTACGAACAAATTCATGTGATAAAGAATAAACAAATAAATGTAGGCATACAATCTATTCATCTGAATCATCATTGCTTACGCTACTGCAACCCTCACCCAGGTCAGGTAGGCGTGCAAGGTTTCCTATATCAACAAATATGTGATTGATTGGAATTGTCCAAGGCCTTTGCACCATCTGTTGCATTAGCTCCTTGGTTAGAGGTGGCTTAACTAATTCACCATCTTTTGTGCACTCCGATTGGAAGAGAGCATGGGTAAATATATGACTATGTACAACTTTCTATACAACCCTTCAGTTGCTAGATCGTTTTCTTAGGTCCTTTAGGTAAAATACTTGTTGCGCTTGGTCCGTAAGAATGTACAGGTCATTATCATACCATGTCCTTGTGGTGTTGATCAAAATGAGGTCTCTATCGATAATTTTTTGTTCATCCCGATTTGTATCTAACCACCTGTATTTGAATAAAAATACTTGCCTGGACCCCGCATAATTTAGTTGGATAACTTTTGTGAGAACACCAATAAAGGTTATTTGTTATTCCCCATCTGCACTGATGACGTATAAACTACTACTCTGTGATCTTAATCGTGCCTCCTTAGTTTCTGTGTTATATTGAACACCATTCATGATACAAGCGTTGAAGTTATATCGATGAATATCAAGGCCCCATGCTAAGGCTTCTAGATCTTCTACCAACTGTTGCCCATAGATAGACGTTTGCTCCATAATTTACAGAGGATGAGAATGACTAAATTAACATGTAAAGATATCGATGAATTTCTATTTCTGAAATTTTAAGTGAGTCGCAACTTCATATCTAAACCACTTGGTAAAATGTTTACATGTTATTCCTCTCACATTGTGTGCTCCACACGCAGTTAGTTCATTCTCGAACTCCTTGTAAGTAATTTAATTAAAAGTCCACATTTAGAAATGGTGAAATTATCATGTTATCAGGTCATCAATGAATGCAAATGACACAACATACCTTATAAACGATTGCATCTTCTCGCAATTATTCAACACTATCCAATGCATCCTATTGAGTTCTACGTTTAAGCCTGATATAGTGCATGCACCTATTGAACATATGGGCTATACGAATACTCGAAACGATGATGATGAACATTCCTCCAATGATTTACCCACTGTCGGTGGGGTCTATTTATTCTTGAGTCCATGTTCTCGAAATACAATGTTCTCCCTCATAACATATGACTCGGTAACTGAACCCTCCGATCTTGCCCTATTTCGAAAATCTCCCTTGAGAACTCCCATGTATTTTTCAACATGATACATCCAATAGTATTGGACCGGGCCACACATGCATGCTTCCTTTTGAAGATGCATGACTAAATGGATCATGATGTCAAAAAAAGCAAGACGAAATATCATCTCTAACTTGTAAAGAGTTAGGATTATTTTTTTTTCCAAGGACTCCAGTAAATTCACAATGAGTTATTTAGCAATCAATTCCCTAAAGAAATGAGATACATCACATAGAACATCATAAATTCGTTTATCAAAGACCCTACGAATGACTGCCGGGAGAATCCGTTGCAACAAAACATGACAATCGTGGCTCTTTAGACCTCTCAAACTTACTTCATCAGCACTTAAGCAAGATGATATATTGGAAGCATAACCATTAGGTATCTTCACATCCTTAATTGAGTTACATACCTCTCTCATTTTCCAAGTAGACAGCGTATATGCAGCTGGTGGCTTGCAAATGTGTCTACCACATTGCTGCAGTTGTAGCTTGGAACGAATACCCATTTCCTGGAGGGTGAGTCTTACCTTATCTGTGTCTTTTGACTTGCCCTTAAAATCGAAAATAGTCCCTACCAGGTTGTCACATATTGTTAAGGTTATGTCATATGTGCAATTCACTCCAATATGGCAACCGAAAGACCAGACTCTTCTTACACAAGTTTGTGCTGTCTTCTTTCCTTCAGCGGTAGAATCGCTCTTGCAATTTTCATAAAATAACATGCTCATATTGACTCAATTGATTGACAATGTCTACCTTAGTGAAATCCTTTAGACAAGCTCTTGTTTCCATGGAATCGTCAAAACTTGCACTGTTGCGGCACCATCTATGTCTTGAAGGCAAAAACCATCTATGCTCCATATTATCACGCCCCATAGGGGTATCCTAAACGTAACAGCCTGCCACATGCTATAGAAGATTCTCGAATTTCTATCCGAACCCTTCGGGAGTCTTATATAGATGTAAAGCGTTTTCTTTATGACAATAGAATACTCTATTCAATGGAGTTAAGAAGTTTAATGTGGCATTCATTAGCCATAGATAATAAACCAAAACACATATATCCAAATTACATAGTGTAAGGGGCATTCCCCTGCAAAATAATATTAAGTCCATTATAGTCATCCAGAGTCTTTTGGTTTCCAACGGAAGTCTACACAAAATCGAAATAAACTTCTAAGGGAAACTCCTAGCTCCGGTACCTAAGCTGTAGCCTGCCTTGGCCCAAACCAAATGAATTCGTGCTGCAACAAGTAGAAACTATAGGGGCGTAAGCTAACCAGCTTAGTGAGTGAAAACTTCCATATCACAATTAAGACAAATCATTCAAGCAAGTGATTATTCAAGCAAGTGAAATGCATCAAACAAATGAGTTCAACAAACATATGACCAGCCAAAAATCATATGCGGATGGACTTGCGCCCTCCATCTCGGGTTAGCAGATTAATGAATCCTACGGTACGACGCCGTTTAAGCTCACGGTCAACTAAACAATATTTCGTTTTATGGATCACGATCAACCAACAATTTCGTTTTATGGATTACGATTAACCAACACATTCGTTTTATGGATCACGAAAAACCAACAAATGCTAATGCTCCATTCCCTATCGTGATATGAATGAGTTCAATTATAATTGAGGTCCAATAGTAGATTAATCCAATTCTTTTAGGTGACCAACCAATATTCGCAGACAATCAATTATAACTCCTTGCTATACAAGCAGTAGCTTAACATCCGGTTTCGATATTTCTTAAGTTCAACTTCACATATCAACAGCAGACAAGTATATACTTCCCAAATATCCCATCATGCATATTCATTTTTATCTTTGCCTAAACAACTAATGCCACTATCATTACAATTACAAGCAATAATTGAAATTGAAAGTAATACTCACTCGGCCATGGTACGCCGGTCTCTTAATAGTACTAGTCGGGTGGTAGGGTATCATCATGCTCGGGATTACCTACCAAATAAGAATAACCTAATAAGAATCTCATCACTTAACTAATTCAAACTATACATCTAGACTAAACAAAATCGTGATTCCCGCTATTTGCGGAAGTTCCAACTTAAAACGGTCATAACTTAGTCATTTTAACTCGGAATTTCGCAAATTTTATATCGATCTCTATCTACTTCGAAAGATCTATCTATTTCTAATAATATTTTTTAATTTTGAAAACATTAAGATCACAGAACAGAGGGATCAGATCTGTTTTGTAACTTTTCCATCTCCGAAAAATTGTTTTGCATTTGGTAAAAATGTTTCTAGTTGATGATTCATGTACAGATGGAATATGAATGAATTCCTAATATGAATGTCATGTAATGAGCCAATATATGCATGATCTTGATAATTTTAGATAATGAACTCTTAAGAACTCCTAATTATTATAAGACTCCACAATGGCCATTTCCTAAAAATCTATCTTCCCAATTTTTGCATCCCCTAGGGTTTTAAGATTTTATTCTTAGAATTCATTTACTATCTAAATAAAAATGAGTCTCCATCATTTATACTATCCAAGACCTTCATTTCTTTATAGAAATTCACATTTTTCACTTTGTAAGTATATTTTCAAATAAGCTTTTCACAAAAATCCGAATTTTGGAAATTTTCATTTCTTGCACATTCCTTATGAGAAAACTTGTTTAATACATCAAAATTTGAAGCTTTATCGTGTCTATTGTCTAAGGACTTCATTTAACTCATAAAACATGCAATTTGAGCTCAAATACTAGGTGATTACATATGCACCAACTCAAATTACGAATTTGATAATTTGATCACTAACTCAAAATTTTCCATTCTAACTCCACTACTTGTTTTACATATTACTCATGCCTAAACTCATTCAACCTTATAAAAATTATTCCTTAGAGATACCTATTACATATACTTTTCATTTTTCATGAAAAATGTGAGTTTCAAAGTGGTTTCAAGGGTTTTTAAAATAGGTTTCAAATTCCATCCGAATTTTCCTTTAGACATTTCTAACAAAATCTTTTCTTTTTCAAGTTTCTTGCCCTATATCCATAAAGATCTATCATTTAACACATCTATATACATGCAAGGCTGAGTTTTTATGACCATAAATGCATGCAAGCTCAACATAACCACATAAACATAAATGTAAATGAAAGTAGGAGTGTCTAAACATTAGATCTACCATATATAGTGCATGTATCATGAGTTTCATGGCATGAACATAACTTTCTATGCAAGATCTCTACTTTACATGCATGAACAAGATGATATTCCAACAAAAACTCCTTTAAACACAAGATCTACTTCTTGTGATGGCTTGATATTCTTGTATTAGTGTTTTCTTGTTCCTAACATAAGCTCATTGCGATTAAAAGCAGAAAACACACAAGAATGGTCTTGCCATTACAAGATAATGTAGGAATAAAGCTTAGAATCATCACCTAAATGGAGATTTGGAGATGGAAAGAAGGTGAAACAAACTTGTGAGTGTGTGTGTGTGTGTGTGTGTTGGCTCACGGCAACTCTAGGGTAGGAAAGAGAGTTTTTTTCTTCTTTTGCAATTTTTGAAAGAGTGAAAAATGAGAGAGAGAGAGAACATAAGCTTAGATATTACTTGGATTAGGGTTTTAATTGAATAAAAGAGTAAAAATAAAACAAAATTGAGGGGAAATTGAGGGGGTGTACCGGCCTTGAATGTGGGGGGGAGAGAGAATTGAAATTTGATAAAATTTGTAATTTATGTAATAAAATGTAATAATTGTATTAATTAATTAGGAAACAAAATTTCTTGGAAAAGAAAATTGTAATGAGTAGTTGTAAGGATGTAAGAATAGGGTATGGGTAGTGTGTAGTGTAGGTTGTACTTGTGAATAGTAGACAAGACATCTACTTTACCGGTTGTAGAAAAATACGGGAAAAAGGCTATAACTGTAATTTTTATAGCCCGAAAATTATAAAATTTATATTTTGAAATCCTTATAAAATTTCGGTTCTAATGAATATTCGGAATATTTTTTGAGTTTCTGGTCCCGGGCACGTTTTTCCGTAATTGAGCTCGGGAAGGCCCGAATAAAAATTTTCGAATTTAAAACTTTCTAAGGTTTAAAATATACTTAAAACAATAATTCATATTCATTTACTTTATAAAACTTCTTTTATGAAACCGAAGGAAAGCCGGATTTAGGGTTTCTAAGCTTCTCTCACTAAGCTTAAACTAGGCTGGATTAGGGTTTCGCTTTTCGACCTCGGAGTTTATTTGACTACTAAGAATACCGGGGTTTACAACCTCCCCACCTTAAATAGAGTTTTTCCTCAAAACTGAACTGACGTACCTTGTCCTTCGAATAACTCGGGGTACTTCCTTCGGATCTCCTCCTCAGCTTCCCAAGTTGCTTCCTCAAAGGCATGATTCCTCCATAATACTTTAACATAGTGAATGTCCTTGTTCCGTAGCCTTTGGGTTTTCTTATCCAATATCTTTACGGGATGTTCTTCATATGTCAGGTTTTCCTTCAGCTGAATCGGTTCCAATTCCAAAATCCTTTCTGGGTCGGGCACATACTTTCTCAATACTGACACATGGAACACATTGTGAATCCCGGATAGATTTGGTGGTAAAGCTAGTCGATACGCCAGATCTCCATCTTTCCAAGATTTCGAAAGGTCCAATATATCTCGGGCTTAGCTTTCCTTGTGTACGCATTCTTTTAATACTTTTAATCGGACTTATCTTCAGGTACACATGGTCACCTACTTTGAATTCGAGTTCCCTTCTTTTCAGGTCTGCCCAGCTCTTTTGCCTATCCTGAGCCTCTTTCATTTTCCGCTGGATTACCCTCACTTTATCGGCTTCTTGTACCAATTCTAGCCCAATAGCTATCTTTTCCACTTCATCCCAAAACAGAGGGGATCTACAGCGTCGTCCGTACAGAGCTTCATAGGGTGGCATCTGAATAGTTGAGTGGTAGCTGTTATTGTAAGCAAACTCGATTAGATGCACATGACTATCCCAACTCCCTTTGAATTCCAAGGCACACGCTCTCAACATGTCTTCCAGGGTTTGGATCGTCCGCTCAGACTGTCCATCGGTCTGAGGGTGATATGCCGTACTAAAATGCAACTTGGTGCCCAAACTCTTTTGCAGGCTTGTCCAAAACTTAGACACAAATCTTGGGTCTCTATCCGAAATAATCCCTGCAGGTATGCCATGTAACCGCACGATTTCCCGGATGTAGATCTTAGCTAGCTTTTCCATTGAATAAGTCATATTTATGGGTAAGAAGTGCGCCGACTTGGTTAACCGATCCACTATTACCCATACAGCATCACAACCTGAAGGGGTCTTTGGAAAACCGCACACAAAATCCATAGATATCTGATCCCACTTCCACTCGGGAATGGGTAAAGGCTTTAATAATCCACCCGGCCTTTGGTGCTCTACTTTCACCTGTTGGCAAACCGGACATTTCATTACATAATCTGCTACATCTCTTTTCATGCCGTTCCACCAATAATGGCTTTTCAAATCTTGGTACATCTTGGTACCTCCATGCATGGTATAACCGGAGTTATGAGCTTCACTCATTATTTCCTTCCTCAACTCTTCGTCTTCCCACACAAACCTTCCCTTCATTCTGATCACATCCTCATCGTCTACTGCAAAGTCAAGGTATTTTCCTACTTGGGTTTCCTTTTTATCTTTTATCACCTCGTCATACCTTTGGGCTTCCTTGATTCTTTCTATCAGGGTTGGCTCCAATGCCAGATTAGCTATCTCAAGCTCCGCACTTTGTTATGAACTCAATCTTTAATTTCTCAAAATCCTAATCAGATCTCTTTGACTTGTGATCAAGGCGGCTACTTCCCCATAATTTTTCCGACTTAGGGCATCCGCGACTGCATTAACTTTCCCCGGACAGTAATTTATTCCCAAATCATAATCTTTTATTAGTTCTAACCATCTCCTTTGTCTCATATTTAGCTCCTTTTGTGTGAACAGATACTTAAGGCTCTTATGATCTGTGTATATCTCACACCTCTGTCCATACAAATAGTGTCTCCATAGCTTCAAGGCGAAGACAACTGCGGCCAATTCCAGATCATGTGTAGGGTAGTTCTGCTCGTGGGGTCTCAACTGTCGAGAAGCATATGCAATAACTTTCCCTTCCTGCATTAATACGCATCCAAGGCCATTCCTTGAGGCGTCACTATGTACCGTATAGGACTTTTCCAGGTCCGGTAGAACCAAAATCGGTGCTGATACCAGTCGTTGTTTTAGTTCCTGGAAACTCTGTTCCCTCTTATCTATCCAAACGAATTGCTCATTCTTTTGGGTCAACTGAGTCAGTGGCTTGGCTATCTTTGAGAAATCCTTCACAAACTTGCAATAGCCAGCCAATCCCAAGAAACTTCTTACTTCAGTAACCGTTTGTGGCTGTTTCCATTCCACTACAGCCTTAATCTTTTCGGGGTCAACTGATATTCCTTCACCAGTTACCACATGTCCAAGAAAAGATATTCTGTCCAACCAAAAATCACATTTGGACAATTTGGCGTACAACTTATTTCTTAAGGTTTGCAACGCCAAACGAAGGTGTTCTTCGTGTTGTTCCTTGGTTTTTGAATATATCAGGATATCGTCTATGAAGACTATTACACACTTATCCAAAAGTGGCTTGTAAACCCTATTCATGAGATCTATAAATGCAGTGCATTAGTCAGCCCAAACGACATCACCAAAAACTCGTAATGTCCATAACGAGTACGAAAAGCCGTCTTTGGTACATCCTCAGGCTTTATTCTTAACTGATGGTATCCCGAACGCAGATCAATGCGTGAAAACACACAAGCCCCTTGCAGTTGATCAAACAAATCGTCGATTCTTGGCAGAGGATATCGATTCTTGATAGTTACCTTATTTAACTCACGATAATCGATACACAATCTCATTGATCCATCCTTCTTCTTTACAAACAAGACAGGTGCGCCCCATGGCGACACACTTGGTCTTATGAATTTCTGATCCAAAAGTTCCTGCAATTGTGTCTTTAACTCCTTTAACTCGGCCGGTGCCATCCGTATGGTGCTTTGGATATCGGTTTGGTGTTTGGAGCTAAGACAATCTCAAAATCAATTTCTCTTTTTGGTGGTAATCCAGGCAAAATTTCTGGAAACACATCCAAATATTCATTTACCACCGGTATGTCCCTTTCTTCCCGAGTTTCCTCTTCGTCCAAGACACCTTCAATAGGTATTATCTCTTCATCCTCCATCATCAATTCAAAAGAGTTTAACCCAAACCTTCTTGGGACTAGGGTCTCTCCTACAAATTCCACTTTTCCTCCCGATTGATCATAGAAACACACTGTCCTCTTTTGGCAATCCACTAATGCTTTTACCTTACTTAGCCAACTCATTCCGAGGATAACTTCGTATTTACTCATCTCCAATATTATTAAATCACTTTTGGAGTGGTGCTCGTGAATTTCCAATGGACAATCCTTTATTAATTCTCGGGTTGACACAACACTTCCAGTAGGTGTCTTAATCCTCAGACTAACAGTAGTTGTGGCTATAGGTAATCCAAGTTGATTAGCCAAACTAGTGGTGATGAACGAATGTGTCGCTCCCGTGTCAAACAAAACATAAGCCTCCATTTTATTCACTCGTATGTGTCTTGAGGTCAACAAACATCCATCACTTATCAACCCTAAAACACTCTCAAAGCTACCTACATGGGGTTCTTAACTTCCAGCTTTCCCATAAACATATTTAATTTAATTCAAATAACAATTAAAATAAATAAATCACTTTTAACTTACGAGGGTTTCTGTTACTAACCTGTCACTAGCCTACCATCTGTGCTGTCACCTTGATCCATGGCTGCCAACTCCACTTCCTCATCCTCATCTTCCTCTATCATCCACTGGCCTTCGAAGTTATATAGCCTCATCCCATGCATTGCCGAAGCTGCACGGCTCCCACTTTTACTACCCGACCTCATAGGGTTGGTATTGCTCGAAGTCCCAAAGGGTCGAGCGGCCACACTTTTCCGTTAGGAACATTCAGAGGCCAAGTGCCCCTTCTCCTTGCAAATAAAGCAAGTCACGGCCATCTTCTTCGGGCACGTATAAACCATATGGCCAGCATCGCCACAGTAATAACACTTTTCCTCAACAGTGGGCATTGCCTAGAGCATGAGTCCCCTTGCATTTCCAACAAGTGACATTGGCCTTAAACTGGGTCTTCCCACTAGTGTCATCCTTAAATCCCTGGTACGGTCTGTATCTCTTTCCTTTAAATCCTGAACTTGAGGCATCAAACGACCTTTTCCCAAACTCTTTTGTCAGGTTCCTGATATTTCCTTTTCCTGGCCCCTTCAATCACCCGGGCCTTTTCCACCATCTCAGGGTAGGTCCTTACTCCAAATTCTTCCAATTGAATCCGTAATTCCTCATCTAGACCTCCCAAAAATACCTGTTTCTTCAACTCCTCACTATCCCTGAAGGACTCAGGTGCATATTGCAGCAAGTTGACAAACTCAGTCTCGTACTGTTCCATAGTTCTCCCCTTTTGTTTAACATGGAGGAAGTCAGCACTATACTTTACTCTCAAGCTGGAGGGGAAGTAATTGTCCAAGAATTCCCGGCAAAAGATTCCCAGTAACCGGGAAGTCAAGCTTCTTCTCTTGGAGTCCCACCAGACCCTCGCATTATATCTCAACATATAAGTTCCATATTCCAATTGTAAATAAGGTGGAATCTCATATGCAGCAAAAGATCGCTCAATTTGAGCTAACCAGTCCTCGGCTTCATCAGGTTTACCAAACGCCCATCAAAATACCGGTTACTCTTAATGAAGTCCGGTAAAGAGCTTCGTGAGGCCTTCTATGGTGGAGGTGGTGGCAGGGCACATTGTAGGAATGCTCCTCCTGTGGAGCAGGTGCTTCAGCAGTCACTTCCCGGTGATCTGCAGGTGGTGGGTGTGGAGCAGAATCCCGGACACTTTGTCCTTGGTGCGGGTTCTGAACCGGGTTTTGGTTCTGGATGAATGTATTCAAGAGATTGGCTAATTGTCCAATCGCATTCAACACATCACCCTGCTGATTCTGGGGTGCCACTCCTTGTGGTTTGGTTGGGTACGGCCGGTTGGTCGGCTTCGTTCGGGAGAGATTCTTGCTCCCGATTCCGAATCCATCGGTTTCATCTGTTTACACATTGTTTAATAAATTTTAGTATTTTTAGAACGTTTTAAATTTTTAAGGAAATTAATTCATCAAACAAGGTTCACAATTTTGCGGGAATTCGGAAATCAAATTTCAAAAGGAATTGAATTTCATAATCTTCATATAATCATAAGGAGAAACAAAAGAATTCACACATAGGGAAATAAGTTGCAATCTCAAAATAATAACATGAATGAATGAATGCTCATGCAGTTTATATGTGGTTAATGCTCTTTATGTCTAATGTCTAGCATGCTTGATTTCCATAACTTCCTTCTTTTGAAATAAACATGATCCTTCATTGCTTTAGCGAGCCATACAAAAATTACATCAAAGATTTTTGTCCACAAAATTTGGCTAGCTATACTCTAGTTCCGATTCTAAACATTTTTCCCTATTCCCGAAACACAACAAAATACAGGGAAAAAGAAAGAACAAAACTAACTATCCAGAAATCCTAAGGCAAATTGGCATCCCGCATTGCCTACTACAAAATGAGAAAAACAAGGACTTCACTTGGACTTCAGGGTTAGCTATCATCTCAGCCTTCACTTGTCACTAGCATCATCAGGTCGAACTAGAAGGTCGTCTCCTACTAGAAGAACCACCATCGTCCTGTCGGACGAACAACTAAGGTATTCCCTTACATTCATCCTCCGCCTCCTAGCGGGTCGGACTAAAGGCTCTTGATCTTGTTCTTCACTTTCCTCCTCTTCTTCTGTTCCTTGCCCCTCCCTCGGGCTCACTTCTTCCTCATCACCTCTCGCTTCAGGTTCATCCACCTGGTTCTCCACTACCTCGGGTTCTCTTATACGTTCTTCACCCACATTTTCCACTTCCATGGGCTCGGAAGCCACGGGTTCTACTACTGCCAGATCAAGCACAGGTGGATATTCACCCTCAATGTAAACATCCCTCCAGATCATGGGATCTAATTCAGGCTCTACCCTTCCACTATCAGGTATCTCCAACACTCGATTAAAATCCCACACAATTTGGTTAGGTTCCGGATTCACTTCCACTTCGCTCAATGGGTGGGGTAGGGGTTCTGGGGACTACATTTTCCTCCCAATTAGGATCCTCCTCGGGGTCCTCTTCTTCTTCTTCCTCCTCCACTTCTTCATCATCTTCATTATTCTCTCCAATCACAGGTGCACCATTCAATTGCATACCTACGTCACTGGCGGGAGGTGGAATGATCACACGTGGTGGAAGAATGTCTAGGTAAATTGCATGCCATGTAATATGGTTCCAGCATCCGCTATGTTCCAATCATGGTGGTCATACAAGTCATCATGGGCATACACATATAGAGGGCCTATAGGGATCCATACCCTAAAGTCAGGAGGGGTCCGGTTTCCCTCATTCTTCAAGATAAAAGTGGCTTCCTTAGTCATGGGCTCATGCCCATATTCTACCATGATCCTTTCTAAGGTATAGATTGTCTCCAACTTGGTCCAATTCCTTCTTCCCATAGGGTCGTATCTCAGTTGGTCAACCACAGATGCCCATCTAGTATATCTTAACCCTTCTTTCCATAATCTGAACATCTCCCCTATAGTCCGGGGGTGCCTGGCTAGAGCAAAATCCTCACACAGCTCTCTTAATCTCAATCTGTATTCCACCATGGTCTCATCAGTTCTTTTGGTGAAATTCCTAGCTCGTTCCCTGGTCTCACCCAAGGAGACCTACAACAAGGTAAGACTCCTAATTAGACTTGATCAAAGAGAAATATTTTCAACTCCATTTTAACCTATCAGTTAAATTTCTAAGTTCGTTTCTTTTAATTCTATTGTCTTGTTTTATAACCTAGTGCTCTGATACCAACTTAAACTGTCACGCCCCATAGGGATATCCTAAACATAACAGTCCGCCACATGCTAGAAGACTCTCGAATTTCTATCCGAACCCTTCGGAGTCTTGTATAGATGTAAAGCGTCCCTTTACGACAATAGAATACTCTTCAATGGAGTTAAGAAGTTTAATGTGGCATTCATTAGCCATAGATAATAAACCAAAACACATATATAAATTATAAAGTCTAAGGGGCATTCCCCGCAAAATAATATTAAGTCCATTACAGTCATCCAGAGTCTTTTGGTTTCCAACGGAAGTCTACACAAAATCGAAATAAACTTCTAAGGAAACTCCTAGCTCCGTACCTGAGCTGTAGCCTGCCTTGGCCTAAGCCAAATGAATTCGTGCTGCAACAAGTAGAAACTATAGGGGCATAAGCTAACTAGTTAGTGAGTGAAAACTTCCATATCACAATTAAGACAAATCATTCAAGCAAGTGATTATTCAAGCAAATGAAATGCATCAAACAAATGAGTTCAACAAACATATGACCAGCCGGAAATCATATGTGGATGGACTTGCATCCTCCATCCCAGGTTAGCAGATTAACGAATCCTGCGGTACGACGCCGTTTAAGCTCATGGTCAACTAAACAATATTTCGTTTTATGGATCACGATCAACCAACAATTTCGTTTTACGGATCACGATTAACTAACATATTCGTTTTACGGATCACGAAAAACCAACAAATGCTAATGCTCCATTCCCCGTCGTGATATGAATGAGTTCAATTATAATTGAGGTCTAATAGTAGATTAATCCAATTCTTTTAGGTGACCAACCAATATTCGTAGACAATCAATTATAACTCCTCGCCATAAAAGCAGTAGCTTAATACCCAGTTTCGATATTCCTTAAGTTCAACTTCACATATCAACAGCAGACAAGTATATACTTCCCAAATACCCCATCATGCATATTCATTTTTATCTTTGCCTAAACAACTAATGCCACTATCATTACAATCACAAGCAATAATTGAAATCGGAAGTAATACTCACTCGGCCATGGTACGCCGGTCTCTTAATAGTAGTAGTCGATGGTAGGGTATCGTCGTGCTTGGGATCACCTACAAAATAAGAATAACCTAATAAGAATCTCATCACTTAACTAATTCAAACTATACATCTAGACTAAACAAAATCGTGATTCTCGCTATTTGCGGAAGTTCCAACTTAAAACGGTCATAATTTGGTCATTTTAACTCGGAATTTCGTAAATTTTATATCGATCTCTATCTACTTCGAAAGATCTATCTATTTCTAATATATTTTTTAATTTTGAAAACATTAAGGTCACAGAAAAGGGATCGATCTGTTCTATAACTTTCCATCTCCGAAAAATTGTTTTGCATTTGTAAAAATGTTTCTAGTTGATGATTCATGTATAGATGGAATATGAATGAATTCCTAATATGTCATGTAATGAGCCAATATATGCATGATCTTGATAATTTTAGATAATGAACTCTTAAGAACTCCTAATTATTATAAGACTCCACAATGCCATTTCTAAAAATCTATCTTCCAATTTTTGCATCCCTAGGGTTTTAAGATTTTATTCTTAGAATTCATTTACTATCTAAATAAAAATGAGTCTCCATCATTATACTATCAAACCTTCATTTCTTCAGAAATTCACATTTTTTTTGTAAGTATATTTTCAAATAAGCTTTTCACAAAAATCCGAATTTTGGAAATTTTCATTTCTTGCACATTCCTTATGAGAAAACTTGTTTAATACATCAAAATTTAAGCTTTATCGTGTCTATTGTCTAAGGACTTCATTTAACTCATAAAACATGCAATTTGAGCTCAAATACTAAGTGATTACATATGCACCAACTCAAATTACGAATTTGATAATTTGATTACTAACTCAAAATTTTCCATTCTAACTCCACTACTTGTTTTATATATTACTCATGCCTAAACGCATTCAAACTTATAAAAATCATTCCTTAGAGATACCTATTACATATACTTTTCATTTTTCATGAAAAATGTGAGTTTCAAAGTGGTTTCAAGGGTTTTTAAAATAAGTTTCAAATTCCATCCGAATTTTCCTTTAGACATTTCTAACAAAATCTTTTCTTTTTCAAGTTTCTTGCCCTATATCCATAAAGATCTATCATCTAGCACATCTATATACATGCAAGGCTAAGCTTTTATGACCATAAATACATGCAAGCTCAACATAACCACATAAACATAAATGTAAATGAAAGTAGGAGTGTCTAAACATTAGATCTACCATATATAGTGCATGTATCATGAGTTTCATGGCATGAACATAACTTTCTATGCAAGATCTCTACTTTACATGCATGAACAAGATGATATTCCAACAAAAACTCCTTTAAACACAAGATCTACTTCTTGTGTTGGCTTGATATTCTTGTATTAGTGTTTTCTTGTTCCTAACATAAGCTCATTGCGATTAAAAGTAGAAAACACACAAGAATGGTCTTGCCATTACAAGATAATGTAGGAATAAAGCTTAGAATCATCACCTAAATGGAGATTTGGAGATGGAAAGAAGGTGAAACAAACTTGTGAGTGAGTGTGTGTGTGTGTGTGTGTTGGCTCACGGCAACTCTAGGGTAGGAAGAGAGAGTTTTTTTCTTCTTTTTCAATTTTTGAAAGAGTGAAAAAGGAGAAGAGAGAGAGAACATAAGTTTATATATTACTTGGATTAGGGTTTTAATTGAATAAAAGGAGTAAAAATAAAACAAAATTGAGGGAAATTGAGAGGGGGTGTACCGGCCTTGAATGTGGGGGGAGAGAGAGAATTGAAATTTTGATAAAATTTTTAATTTATGTAATAAAATGTAATAATTGTATTAATTAATTAGGAAACAAAATTTCTTGGAAAAGAAAATTGTAATGAGTAATTATAAGGATGTGAGAATAGGGTATGGGTAGTGTGTAGTATAGGTTGTACTTGTGAATAGTAGACAAGACATCTACATTACCGGTTGTAGAGAAAATACAAGAAAAAGGCTATAACTGTAATTTTTATAGCTTGGAAAATTATAAAATTTATATTTTTGAAATCTTTATAAAATTTTGGTTCTAATGAATATTCCGGAATATTTTTCTGAGTTTCTGGTCCTGGAGCACGTTTTTCCGTAATTGAGCTCGGGAAGGCCGGAATAGAAAATTTTCTGAATTTAAAACTTTCTAAGGTTTAAAATATACTCTAAAACAATAATTTATATTCATTTACTTTATAAAACTTCTTTTCTTATGAAACCGAAGGATAGCCGGATTTAGGGTTTCTAAGCTTCTCTCACTAAGCTTAAACTAGGCTCGATTAGGGTTTCGCTTTTCAAGCCTCAGAGTTTATTTGACTACTAAGAATACCGGGGTTTACAACCTCCCCACCTTAAATAGAGTTTTGTCCTCAAGACTGAACTGACATACCTTGTCCTTCGAATAACTCGGGGTACTTCCTTCGGATCTCCTCCTCAACTTCCCAAGTTGCTTCCTCAAAGGTATGATTCCTCCATAATACTTTAACATAGTGAATGTCCTTGTTCCGTAGCCTTTGGGTTTTCTTATCCAATATCTTTACGGGATGTTCTTCATATGTCAAGTTTTCCTTCAGCTGAATCGGTTCCAATTCCAAAATCCTTTCTGGGTCGGGCACATACTTTCTCAATACTGACACATGGAATACGTTGTGAATCCCGGATAGATTTGGTGGTAAAGCTAGCCGATACGCCAGATCTCCAATTCATAAAACTGAATAAAATTATTTTAGAAAAATACAGTATATTTTACTTATATAGCACTTGAAAGATATTATTATTTACATTTATTAATATGCATAATTATATAACTTTTATGACCATAATTTATATGTCATATAAATTGATTGACTTAAAATAATGTTATATGCTAGCTTTATAGATAAAATTAGTTGTTGATTCATATTAAAAATATTTTACTTGCATGACTATTGACTTGATTTTAACTCTTATATTATTTAATATTGGAATAATGTCAAAAATGGTACTTCAACTTTCTCTAAAAATTCAATCAAGTACTTGTAATTTGGTTTTGAACAATGTAGTATTTGAAGAAATTTTTCGCATGCGTTTTTCCTACTTAAAGTAAGTTCAATCAAGTAGGAAAAATGTATGCGAAAACTTGCTTCAGGTATCAAGTTGTTCAAAACCAAATTTCAGATATCTGATTGAATTTTTGCGAAAGTTCAAATAACAAATTGTTCAAAACCAAACTTTAGGTATCTTATTGAATTTTTTGTGAAAGTTCAGGTACCATTTTTTACATTAACCCTTTAATATTTGTAATTATTCAATAAATTTAGTACACTTCATACGAGGCAAGATATTTGGTATGTGTGCTTTCTTAAATTAAGAAAATATAGTTCAATATGTAAACTAAATCGAATTTAACTATGGCCCCATTTGTTTTGAGGAAATGTATTTGTTAATGAAAATAGTTTTTACATAAAAAAGCTCCCAAAAAAGTAACATATTTTCAAATATTTAGCTGATTTTATAAAAATATTTTTTATTTGTTTATAATTTTGAGGTTAACTCATATATTGAAAGTATAAAAAATGAAAAAAAAAATACATATATTATAATGAGAAATAAATCTACTTAAAGGAAAAATAGTTAAAAAATTAATAATAAATGTTTTTGAATAGTAATGATTGATAGATGGACTCGTAAATCGATAGAAAAATGACTTAAAATTTATATTCCGAGAGTCATTTTCCAAAAAATAAGCTATGAAAAGTCTATATTTTCCAAAATAAAGGAGAACATTTTCTATTAATTGTCCAATATTTTCTTAAACAAACACGAAAAATGAAAAGGTATTTTCCTGAAAAATATTTTCATTGAAACAAGCGGGAACTATATATGGTTTGAAAACTCTTTTATTTAGAACTGTACAATTTGATTCAAGGGTATAAGAATGCATATCACACTCTTATAGTTTAGGTTGATTTGGTTTGGTTTTAGTTAGAGGAAAAACTAAGCCAAATCACACCAATGTTAACAACATATAAATCTTTTACGGTTTGTGATAAGTTTAATAGTGTATCAGTTGCTCTTGGTATAAGTATACTAATTAAAGGAAAGGAGACAATGGTTTTGACTTTTGACAAATATGAGACTAACTAATAATCCATTTGTTCTTGAGCTACAAAATAATCTATTGTTTGAATATAAATTAGCTAGTACCATGAACTATTAAATGATATTTTCTCCTATCTCCTCTCTATGCTAGACCGGTTTCTATGGAGTACAATTGGCGATGCTAAAAGACATAGTGGAATGAGTTTCAAGTTTAGAGTAGAAATTGAGTCTATGACTTTAAGTTATGTTTTCAATGAGTCAAATGTGATGCTATGACATAAATGTTTTGATCATTTAAAATGTGATTATTTGAGTTAGTTGTACTCATATCTGTTTGAAAATTGGGAACAAAAAAATTCTAGTGATCTCTTTTGTAAGTCATGTGTTATGACAAAATTACATAAATGTTCCTTGAGTGCTAAACCTTACAAGCAATCTAAACCTTTTAGCTTGATTCACATTGATTTCTAGAGTCCATCTTGCATGTCAACTTTTGCTAGGCATATACTATTTGCCACTTTTATTAATGAATAAGCATGGATTTGCTGCATGTATCACCTAAAAGAGAAATTAGAGATATGTCGAGTATTTCAACAAATTCACTATGTTTTAATGAATTTTATAACAATATTCAAGATTTTCAATTTTAAAAGTCCAATCATTGTTCAAGTTGAATCGTATCTTTAGGTGGGACTTCTAAACACTGCTTCTCCAAAAGTGTTTTGTGGTACAATTTTTATCATTCATAATACATCCAACAAACAATAACTCTAGTGAAGAGCAATCAAATGTGTTTTCATTGGTCATTTGTAAAAATGTTACAAATGCTATCATTTCCTCTCTGAGAAGATGTGTAGACATGGGCAAGAGTTTGATTGGACTTGAGAACTGTAGATGTACAAATTTGATTACAAAGGCCTTGAGCCTAATTATTATTTGGATTTAACTCTTTGGGCTAATGTGACAGGGCTTAAAGAGTTAGGCCCAATCAATTAGGATGATCATGGGAGTTTTGGCATGGAAGGCTTGGAGTAGGGCCCGTTGGAATTGGCCTACCCAATTCAACCTTTCTCAAATTGGCTCACACACATTACAATGAAGGCCTCAATGGGCCTGGGTCCATAAGGAGCCCACAACCATATCCATAATGAGAGGGACTCATCCTAGCCATTGGTGTCTGTCTCATCTGACGGACGACATCGAAGCAGATCTCTATAAATACCTTAGTCCTTACCTCATTTGGACAAGGTGAATCTTGGACGAACGCCGTCGTGCTGCCGGATTTCCGTCTTGGTGAATCAATTACTGATTCACTCAAGAACGCACACGATATTCGTGGTACTTAGTGAGGTTGATGCTCAATAGCTCCCTCGCCTGTCACATGTGTTAGAGCCTATTGAGATTGCCTACTCCTCCTCCCTACACGATACTCTCTTGATCATCCTATCACGTGTTGTTTCCCTAGGTCACGCGTAGCGCGATAGTCACGCGACACGCACGTGATCGTTGCATCCGGATTCATACCCACACATTTTTGGCGACTCCACTGGGGAGGGAAATCAACACTTGTGTGATGGCACCTCCAAGGAAGAGACCTACCGATCCCACTGAGGGTACGACTCAAGAACTTAATGTTGATCCCGAGGCTACTGAACATGACATGCCAGCACTTGAGGATGTGAACCAACCTACTAGTGCTCAAATCGATAATGCTGCGATCTTACGCGCTGTGCAAGAAAATACCAAGCAAGTCAATCAATCAATGCAAGAGTCTGCAAAACAATTCCAACAATTCATGACAATATTTGCTCAGTACCTGCCTGGAATAGCTGCTATTGCTGCCACGCAACAAGGTGCGACTTCGTCGAACCCTGTTGTTGTTGCGCAACAACGCGCTTCTCAGGCACCTCAAGTTGCTCCACCTGCTAATCCTACTCTATTCCTGAACAAGATCCTACCAGAGTTGGAGAGCAAATCCCTCCATTAGAGCCTGTAATCACAACCGCTTGCACCTCAGGTAATGAATACTGGAATTCAGATTGGAACACCATCAACTTCCAGCCTGCATTACATGCTCAACTCGGAGGATCTTCATCCTCACAGGCTACACCACCAATTGTCATTGGTGGACCTACTGTTCAACCCAATGTAACTTTACTCCAAACGGCCACTCCAGCTACACCAGTTGAAGTTACTACTTCAACCCCTAAAGGTACTTTCGTCACGAAGGAAGATCTGGACATGTACCTAAGGGAAATACAAGCTAAGTCAGATGTGGGAGTATTGGATCTCAAGCTCCCATACAATCAACGTATTGCTGCTAAGCCATATCCTCAGGACTACGTGAGTCCAAAATTCATGCTATTCAATGGTAAAAAGGGAAGTGCCAAGGAACATTTGTTGAAGTTCATTGAAACACTAGAGGTTTATGGATTTGATGATGATTTAAAGTTGAAGGAATTTTCTAAGTCCCTCACAGAGAAAGCGTACACTTGGTACGTGAATCTTCCCCCTGGATCTGTAGATTCATGGGCAACCATGTGCAAAATGTTCCTAGAGAAATTCTTCTCCACACAAGAACGAGTGACCTTGACTGATATGGGACGAATCCGTCAAAAGCCCAAGGAAGACTTGATGGATTACATTGAGCGCTTCAGAGAGCGTTCACTAGACATCCAAGACATATGTGATGAAAGAGAGCTGGTGAAAATTTGTATCCAAGGCATGTTTACTGAGTACGCGGTGCATCTAGAAAATCTTTCTTTAGCTTCATTCTCCACTCTGGTTGAAAACGCGCGAAGGACTAACAATTCTGTCGCGCGACAGAGAGGAGGAAGCGTGAATTTTAACAAAAGAGGACCGTCTGTGAATGCAACTCAAAGTGAGATCCCAAAGATGAGAAGAAACGAAGAGTTGAAAAGTCTGGACGTGAGAGAACAAAGGAAGTGCCAACATATCCTTGTTCAATGGGAAAAGTGCATGCTATGCTCGATCAATGGTTGAGAGATGGAAATCTTAAGCTCCCGAGGGTAGAGCGTTTACCAACTCAAGAGGAGAAGAATGATCCCAAGTTTTGTAGGTTCCACAGGATTGTAGGGCATCCTACTAGGGATTGTTTTACTTTGAAGAGAATTTTCAATGAAAGAGTGCAGAATGGAGAGCTGTTATTGAAAATAACGACGTTAGGAACAATCCACTTCCAACCCATAACAATCAGCGTGGTGCTGTCAACGTCGTTATTCATGATCCTGCCATGGTCGAGGCCAGTGATACACCACTTACTGAGGCAAGTAACACAAAAGGAAAACAACATGTAATTGAGGAAAATGATTGTGCACCCATTGCTGCGGCGCTTTTGAAGACTTCAAATTTTAGAAATTTCTTTGATCTACTTGGCTTTGATGAGAAGGCAAGGCTTGCAGCAGCAACTATGCTCGCGCAAATTTCCGAGGGACAATATGCCGAGTGTAGTGCAGCGCAGCCAGTCAAAAGAATGGCTCGAGCATGAAAATGCAATCTTGTTCACTGATGCAGATATGTGTGTAGACGGTCCAAATCACAATCGACCATTATATGTGGAGGGCACACTTAATGGCTATCCAGTTAAGAGACATTCATTGACGCTGGTTCTTCTCTCAACATCATGCCTAAGACTACATTTGAAGCTGCTGGTATTGACTATCGTCGTTTGGTGAAGCAACCCATTTCAGTTAATGGCTTTAGTCATACTACAACAAAGACCATTGGAAGAGTTAATGTTGATCTTAAGATTGGCCTATCCGTGGTAGTGTTACTTTTCACGTGATTGATGCGCCTGTGTCCTATCATCTCTTGATAGGTAGGAAATGGCTGCACGATCACAATTTAGTGCCATCAACGATGCATCAATGTATCAAAGGACATTGGAAAGGGAAGGATATATTTATTCCTGCTACAAAGAATCCTTTCGAGCACGATGAGGCAAATTTCATTGAATCTACCTTCTTCAATGAGTACTCTGATGAAGGTGAGACAGCTATTGCTAGAGCTTCAGGTGTACCATTACCCACTTGGGAAGAAATTCAAGAGGGCCAACAAAAGAAGAGAAAAATGCGTGGTTGTCGAGGAGGTAAAAAGAAGAACAAGCAAGCTGACGCTGTTGAAAGTTATGTTAGAGAAGATGGGCGAAGAGTATATCTCTTATGACGGTTTCCAGGGTCTAAGGAAGTTTGTTCTTCTTCAGACCCTGTACCAATTCAAGAAATTCAACCCGCCCCTCAACAAATGCAAGATCAAATAAAGCCACAGAATGAAGAAATTGAGGAATTGGATCTAGCGCGTCCAGGGAGTCGCCGCGGCCAATTTTTGTCAGCAAAGGCTTGTTACAAGATGTTAAAAGTCCTCTCATTGATTTGTTGAGAGAATATAGGGACGTGTTTGCTTGGGCATATGATGAGATGCCAGGTTTAGATCCTAGTCTTGTAGTGCACAGACTAAATATCGCCCCAGGCACGACTCCTATTAAGCAAGGACAACGAGTTTTCCGTCCTGAGGTTGAGGTTCAAATCAAACATGAAATTGAGAAGTTGCTTCATGCAGGCTTTATTAAACCAATCGAGCACCCTACTTGGCTCGCAAATGTCGTACCTGTTAGAAAAAAGAATGGCCAAATAAGGGTTTGCGTAGATTTTCGAGATTTGAACAAGGCTTGTCCTAAAGATGATTTCCCTTTACCAAATATAGACACCTTAGTGGATGTCACGGCAGGACATGAATTATTTTCATTCATGGATGGTTTCAGCGGGTATAATCAAATCAAGATGGCAATTGGAGACGCTGAGCGTACTGCCTTTCGAACGCCTGTTGGGAATTTCTATTATACTGTCATGCCCTTTGGACTCAAGAATGCTGGTGCTACTTATCAAAGGGCAATGACAGCCATTTTTCACGATATGATGCATGATTTCATGGAGGATTACGTGGACGACATAGTCGTGAAATCAAAACATGCACCAGACCACTTGGTCCATCTTCGGAAGGTTTTTGAACGATGTCGATTGTATAAGCTTCGCATGAATCCTTTGAAATGTGTCTTTGGAGTTGCTTCGGGAAAATTCCTTGGATTCGTGGTCCATAGGAAGGGAATTGATGTTGATCCTGCAAAAATACAAGCTATATTGTCTATGCCCTCGCCAACTACTTTGAAAGAGTTGAAAACTTTCATGGGGAAAGTTTCATATATTAGGAGATTCATGCCTGCACTTGCAGAGATTTCGCATCCCTTACATCAACTTATGAAGAAAGGAATTGCATTTGAATGGAAACAAGTCCATGAAGATGCGATTCAAAGAATTAAGGGAATTCTCACTTCTTCTCATACCATGACTATGCCTGTGAAGCAAGTACCGATGATATTATCTCACTTCTACCAGCAGATCAATCGGAGCTTTACTTGCACAAGAAATAGACGGCCAAGAACCCGGTCTATTATTTGAGTCGCTCACTTCAAGGAAGTGAGGTCAAATACCCAGCTTGCGAGAAGCATTGTCTCGCGCTGGTGTTTGCAACTCAAAAATTACGTCACTACTTTCTGGCACATAAGGTTAACCTTGTCACACGGTCAGATCCTATCAAGTATTTATTGTCACGACCAGCGTTGTCTGGGCGTATTGCAAAATGGTTGTTGCTTCTTGGAGAGTTCGACATTACAATACAGACTCCTAAAGCTGTTAAGTCACAGGCCTTAGCTGATCTCTTGGCTCATTTTCCGAACGAAAGTGAAGATGTGATCACAGATACTATACCAGCAGAATTTCACGAGGACTCACTCATGATCGAAACAGAAGGAGAATGGTCACTTCAATTTGATGGTTCATCAGGAAGTCAAGGTGGGGAGCAGGAGTTGTATTAACATCACCTAATGGCCAAGAAATACCTTTGGCATTTAAGCTTGACTTTCATTGCACTAATAATGAAGCCGAGTATGAGGCATTGTTACTCGGGATCGTCTTTGCCTTGGAAGCTGGAGCAAACCACTGTGTATTCGTGGCGATTCAAATTTGATCATTAAGCAGACCAATGGTGAATATGCCCTCAAGGAGCCATCACTTGCGCCTTATAGGGCTGCAGTGCAAGCTTTAATTGGGAAGTTTGAAGTCGTAAGGTATGAACATACCAAACGATCTACGAACCGTTACGCAGATGCATTGGCAACATTGGCATCTAAGATTCCAATGCATGCTTCAGATGAAAGCCTAGATGTCAAAGTTATCAAGAAAACTATTCCTTGCACAACCTTGCAATTGTTGGAGGAAGACGATGAAACAGGAGATGATTGGCGTGTTGGTATCAAGAATCAATTAGCACAACCCAATGCAGCCTCCATCGTAACCTTGAAGAATTTTATTCGTATCAATGGTGCTTTGTACTTTAAAGGACCGGAGGGCGTTCTATCGCGATGCATTTGCGCGAAACAGGCTCGATTAAAATTAGACAAGTATCATAAGATCTGGTGTGGGGAAGAAGGACCTCCTTTGTATCGTCGCATTCAACGTGCAGGGTATTACTGGCCCTCAATGGCTAAGGATGCATCTCAGGTACAAATGCATTGTCCTAAATGCTCTGAGTTACCAGATGCAAAAGAATGTAATTTTGTCGCAAGTGCTGGAGATTGGCGTCGTCCGTATATTGACTATTTGAAGAATAACGTGCTACCGACTAATAGTACGGATGCCAAATTAGTAAAAAGGAAGGCACGCAAGTACCTAATGCATGAGGATGAGTTGTATAGAGTCTCATTCATGGGAAAGCCTCTCAGATGCATTACATCTCCTGAAACAGAAGAGTATTAACGAGGTACATGCTGGAGAATGCGGTGAGCACCAAGGCGCAAGGAAGTTGTATTATCAACTACTAGACATGGGGTACTATTGGCCAACCATGGAATCAGATAGTTCCAATTTTGTTAAGCGGTGCGTTCCTTGCCAAGAACATGGAGATGTGATTCATGCTCCTGCAGTTGCACTTCACAGCTTAACAACACCATGGCCTTTCCACACTTGGGCGTTTGATCTAATCGGTCCTATTCACCCGCCATCTAGAGGTTGTATTTGGATCCTAGCTGGAACTGAATGTTTTACTAAGTGGGTAGAAGCCATTCCTTTAAAAAAGGCGACAGGACCGTAGTTGCAAGCTTCATTAAGGAGAACATTATATGCCGATTTGGGATTCCAAAGCATCCTTTCAGATAATGGCACTCCTTTCATCAATTCACATGTTCGACAACTGTTGGAATCATATGGTATTGATCATGTAAAGTCAACCCCTTATTACCCTAAGGGCAACGGCCAAGCGGAAGCTACGAACAAGACTCTTTTAAAAGTTCTGAGTCGTATGGTACACGATAACCATAAAGAATGGCACGATAAACTATCCCTAGCACTTTGGGCTTACAGGACTTCAAAGCGGCGACCAACACAAGCAACACCTTTTTCGTTAGTATATGGTGCCGAAGCAGTCGTGCCTATAGAGGTTCTGATCCCTTCAGCACGATTAGCGATCAATGCTGAGCTTGAGCCAGATGCTTTACGCATAATAGACTTGGAAGCCTTAGATGAAAGACGAGATATGGCCAAAAACAACTTGATCAACTACCAACACAAGCTTGGTATGGCCTACGATCGGTTGGTGAAGAAAAGGTCATTTCAAGTGGGTGATGTTGTACTTCGTGCAGCCGAGCATGTGCGCCGAAGTATACCTGCGCCAAAGTTCACGCCAAAATGGGAAGGTCCCTTCATTATACATGAAGTCCATGATAGCGGGTATTGCAAGCTCCTCAATCCAAAGACTGATGCTATTACAGCTCCTATAAATTTTCAATATGTAAAGAAGTTTCACATGTAATAGCATGATCAGTGATGATGATGACTTGAATAATATGGGCTTGCTTTCACATGATTCTTTCACCAATCAATTTCATTATACATTATATTTATATGTTGCTGCTGCTTGGTAAGAGACTTGTCTCCTATGCGCGCGACATTCGTTCATTCATTCATGCGGCTTGTAATTGTTCAAATTTACTAAGCGCGTGGCACTATACATGCATACAGACTTTTGTCTAAGTATGTTATATTAATCATCGTATTTGATGGAATGGTTAAGTAGTGGGTAATACCCCCTTAACAATCTTTGTGAAATTAAAATGCCTTTGCTCGCGAAAAAAAATATATAAGTCTTAACGCGCAAAGTTATACTACGTAACGTACTACTACAAGAATTTTATGTTCTTTAAAGAGCATAAATTACAACATGATAGAGCTTTGAATCAAACCGTTGCTGGCAAGTGAGAGTATCTCTCTGATGCGCAACACATAATCGTAACAATATTTGTTGCTTCATGATTCATTACTATTAAGTAAAAGCATTGCTACTTAGGTGCATGAGCATGTTACCAAGTGATACTTTACTATTCACTAACATAAACAAAATCAAGCAATATCAAGCAACAATAATGAAAATCAAGCCAAACAATGTTTTTACCCGAAAAGGGCGTTACAACAAATTGTTCTTGAAATTGAAGAGAAAATATCAGCTAATCTAAACTATGCCTGATGTCTGAGCGAACTCTAGACTCTAGGTCTTCACCTTCAAGCATAGCCTCCATCTCAGCCTTTGCTGCCTCAGCCTCTTGGCGAAGTTCTTGCATCTTCATCATTAATTTTTCATGGCGAATCTTCGCCTCATGATAATTTAGACACCTCTTAGCCTTGTCAGCAATTAGCCATAAGCTATCAACTTTGAATCGTAACAAACGGGCCCCCTCAGCACATTGGACAAGTTGCTCTAATTCAGTCTTAGACAATGAACAGCATGGCTTCACCGAGCATTTTCATCATTGCATTAGCCAAGTCTGTTCCTGGCAGAGAAGAACCAACCCAAAATTCCTTATCTATGGTAGCAAGACTATGTAAAGGCTCCATTAAGTGAGATGGCACGATGTAACCGTGAAATGAAGTTGTATCATCTAAATGAGTTGCAACTCCAATAGACTTGTCTGCTCTTCGTTGCTGTGATTCACCACTAATGGAGGGAGGCATACATTGGAAACTGAAGTAGTAATGGGAGCAATGCCATCAACTATGATATTGCAAAATGAAGGGTCTACTAATGAGCCATCTTCCATGTTTCTAGGCTCTTGATCATCTTGAACAATTATCCTATCAAGACGAAGGTCTTCCTCGTTCGCAAAAGGGCCTTCAAATCTCTAAATCATCTACTGAAGGATTACCCTCAATGCTGGCATCATTAACAAGAGACAATTCATAGTCAACCTCCTCACTATCATCTTCCTCTTCGGTTGTATCAGTAGTAGTCACTATGTGATCCTTGGTTTGTAACACCTTTCCTTGACCATATCGACAAGGGAAAGGTCGTGTAATTGGAAGAGTAGACCCTACTGTCGAATTATCAACGGTCTGAGTAATAATATCATGACTGCTACTATGTTTACTCTTAGACGACTGTCCCGCTGAAGCTGAAGATGCACCTTTCAAAGTTGTGTCCTGCAAATAAACAATGATGAACAAAAGTTATAGTTGACCTTGTGATATACATATGTGTGTGTATGTGCATGTATAGACAGCTTAATAACAAGATTTAATACCTCACAAAGGCGAGGACGCTTGATTTGACTGATGATTGATGCAGGAGGCATGGTCCGCCCAATCACGCTTTTCCTGAAGTGTTATTCTTGTCATCTTTGGAAGTTGAAAGTGGAACTCATGCTTATAAATGACTCTGGCAAACATCTATAGCTGAAAGAGTATATTTCTTGAATGCCTCAAGACACCCTGTCCAATACGTTAACCATCCACTTGATGCAACACCGGAGCGATTGATAGATGGAAAAAACATCTGTCTGACAGAACAATAGAGCTCATGGCGTTTCTCAAGACTAATTGCCTCACAGCATCTATTAAAATCTGTGTCGATAGCCACAATAGAAGGCACACCTTGATCAAACCCAAACTGTCGTGCAACCCGATGAGGTGAGTACAACATTACTCTATGCTCCAAGAATTCTAGTAGAAGAATCACACCAATCGTGAAGCGCAGGCAAACCTCGAGGTGTACACCAAGAACATATACTACTTCAGCATCAGAAAGCTGCTCACCACATTCCATCAGATTCACTAAGGTCTTGGAACCCGAAGGGTAATATGTTGTGCACCACTCATATCCCTCCAATTCCTTTGTATAAGGGCGAAAGTCGACCTCATGAGCATCATCTATAATATCAAGTAATGAACCCAAAGGCTTTCTATCAACCCAAGCCCAAGCTCGAGGTTCAGGAGGATCAGGTTTTGCAACAGGTACACCTGGATATCTTTTGTAATGTTCGCTGAAAAACAAGTGTAGAAATCCCAAATCTACATTTGATACAATGATATATCGCCCCTTTGATCGAACTGAAGTCTCACTGTAAAGGTCCAAGCGCCGATATAAAGACCCTAAATAAAAAGGCGCCAAGGCAACTCGTTCTCCACGAGCAAGACGAATTGCCAAGTTAAAAAATCGCGGACTGACACCTTTTCTGGCCCGCCAGGAAACACGTACATGGATAACCAACAAGCGATGAAAGCTTCTAACTCATGCCTGAAATGAATTGTAAGTCATGAGTAAAGTTAGATTGAAGTGATGACAATCAAGCATAAATAAACAAAGCAAGGAATGCATACTTACTCGCATCCATACCGGGGCCTTCGGATCGAGTCCTTTCGTGCTCAAAAAAATGTCTTATCCATGCACAAAATGATGCTTGTCTACGACTGTCTCTCGCTTCTTGTCTATCAGCTTCTAATACTTCCACCAATTTTTCATCCTCTTCTGAAATCTCAGCTGTGACAATATCAGTTGACCCAGAACTAGGGAAACTTAGCAGTGTGCACACATCTTCTAAGGTTGGAGTAATCTCCCCATGATGTCACAAAAGTATGTGTACATGTGCTCCAACGTGCCAATATAGCTCGCCATGCTTCAACACTTTGAGAACGGATAACCATTTTAGAAGAAATCCATATAGCAAAATTGATCCCTGCACTTTCTAAACGAGACCTATAATGAGAATTCTTTACAATGTAATATACCCATGACTGCCACCCTTGCAATATCTGTTTTGGGTAACTAAACACTGTCTCTGAAAGGGGAAGCTCCTTTCTTTCATTTCTGAAACGTAAAATGGAATTCTCATCTATGTTCTTCCTATCACTTACTCGGGGCTCTGGTTGGATGAAATGAAATTCACCATCTTTAGGAGGATGAGCACACAAATCCCTCTTTTTGATATCTTTCCAGAAAAAATCATTTCGAATTGTAGCATCAAGCCATTTACTACGTGGCAAGGGAACTTTTGGCACATGACCTGAATTCGCCAATATTTCATTACTTTTGTCTGTATGGTTGCCACTGCGAGATCGACCCTTTCTATTTTCCTTCACCATCCTCAAGATGTTTATTTTATGCACACCTACATGATAAAGGAGTTATATGCACATACAAGATCAAAAGAGATGCTATTCGTGAACTCAAATATGCGGCATGAGACATATGCAACAAGTGTATAGCTACCAGAGTATCTCATTCATTCACCAAATGATTAGGTGCCCAAGATGAGTAAGAATCCCCTCTTATAGTGGTGCGGTTCCAAGATCGTCGCATGGGCAAGTGAGACACAAATAACCGAGGAGAGCCTCTCTCATAGCGGTGCGGTGCCAAGATCATCATGTGAGGAATGGAACACGGACGCAATGTGCGGTTCCAAGATTGTCACATGAGGTTTGGGACGCACGGCTGAGAGTGTCATCGTACAGTGCATGGTCTCAAGATTGCCATTTATGCGGTCGGAACATGGACAACAAAGAGCTCTGTCTTAAAAATCATGAGGCACCGTGGTCATTAGATGAATGAATGGAACACATGGTGAATGTGAATGATGGAATTGAGTATTCTTTTGAATGTGTTCAGAAATCATTAACGATTGGTGGCACTAATATGACATTGAATAGGTAGTTTATAAAGCGAAAAACCATACTTGTAAAAATGAAGTCAAGCGGATGCACGATGAAGATCCAACACTTCAATCTAGAGCCCTGCATGCAAGAAAATGAGATGAGTTGGTTTAACAAACAAGAAAGGTTTGGCTCATGCAAAATTTTACACACATTCTTTGACAAGTGCCATATACAATTTCCCAAAACAATAGCCAATGCTAGGATAGTCTTTCATGTTATTTTGGTATGCATAAGCCAGATTCAACACAGTGGAAATTGTTACGTGATAGCATACTAGCCACAATTGTTTCACGTATTACATATCAAAGTAAAGCAAGCCAAGCCTACACAAATTTAAAGGAGACACAACACATAAGCACAACATATAATGGAGGTCAAGGCCTAAAGTCTATTTTTGGGACTTGAGAGACTTTCTCATATGCTGACTATACTTGATGTATACAATCTATTGAAAACAAAGCTTGTGGAGAGGAGAGGTGGATTGGTATAGCATTTTAAGTGATGAAACAATCAAGAAACAGTACTGAAAGCTAGCTCTTCTGTTGCATCCTAATCAAACAAGTATCTTGGAGCTGATGGTGCATTTAAAGTGGTTTCAGAAGCTTCGAATCTCTTATCGGACAGATTTAAGAGATTAGCTATAACAAACAAGAGGAATTCGAGTTTCTCAGCAAAAGTTTAGATTCCCAATTCTAGCCAACAACGCCATCTTAGTAAAGAAAAGATCACTGCCTTAACATTCTCTCAAGAAAGATTGATGATTATTTAGTTACAGAAGTGACATAGCAAATCAAAGTGTACTTGGAAATGTTACTGGAAACGTTCATGGATTAAAAAAAATGGCTATTGTAAAATACTATGCCTGGACTTCTTAGTGTTCAACAAACACAACTAATTCCTCAACAAAGCAGAGGATAAATAATGCACGTCTGGCATTCTTAGAAATTTGCTTCAATGAAGATGCATGAAAACAGAGAAACAAGAAGGAATCAGCAGGCCATGATTTTTCCATCTAAAACATATGAAATGTCATTTTATCCACTGTTCTGCATGAACAACATCATGCCACTTCTGAAGGGAGACATTCTGGAGCTTTTAGATTATAGAAGAATTGCTAACAACCTATATTCGATGGGATGAACAGTAAGGTGTATGATTTTGTAGCCACATGTAAAGGAGGCAGCGAGAATGCATGAGATTCACAGTACTATTGTATGAATGAAGAAGATTACAAGTACAGCTCGTCACCTGGAGATTGATGGATAATCTTTAAGTGTTTGACTGCCGTTCACAAACTTGGCATCGTTTTGTCTCGGAGCAGCAATGCATCTGGGCCCATCGACTCTACTGGACAAGTTTGGGAATACAGATTCATCTTCAAATTCAAGCTGCTCAACAGCACTCGACCCGGATTCTTACTTCAAATTCCAACAGCAACAAGATTCGTCTTCAATTCAAGCTGCAACTGAAAGTAAACGGTATTGTAAGGGGAATATATATATATTGAGTAACAAGGACCAAACAACAAGACAAGCAAAACAAAAAAAAAAAAATTTGAAGGCCCTGATGGCACGGCTTTATGCATAAAGCATACTCACTGCTGCTTGGAAAATTGAAGGCCTGGATGCCACTTGCAACAAATGTGGGTTCGTTGATGGTCTATTAGCAATCATTGTTGATCATGGACTCCGTACAGAGAGTGTAGAGGAGACACATATTGTGCATAAGAGAGTTTCTGAAATGGATGTGAGATTGCTCGGTGTGAGTGGAAAAATGGGATCTCCGTTCGGGGGCAATTTGATTGAATAAACTGAAGATGAAAACAGAAAAAAAAAATATATGAAGATAAAGCAGAGAGAAGACAGACAAGGAAAAAGAAGGGCAATGAGGACATATATATAGAAGAAGAACGTGAGCAAATGAGGCAAGGAAGCAAAAAGATATCTTGTGTGTTGGAATAAATGGGGCAATATATTGTACTAGGGCAATTAAATGGTGACATCTGTCCCTACAGACATGACGAAAATTTGCAGGTTTGCAGGCCTGGAAGTGTGATGAAAATGAAAATATTGTGGGTTGCTGTTGCACCATACACATAGCCAATTGTGTCTATCCCAATGAGGAAAACAAAACTACTGTACCCAGCTGGCATTACACAGCAGCAGCAGCAGCAATATGTCTCCTTCTCCTGGCTCAATACAAGCAGCCCAACAGTCTCGAAAGTTTGTTGATATGGCTCAACAACAGGCTTCACCATAGGATGGACCAAATCGAAGACCCGGCCCTGACCAACAAATTCTCAATCCAGTTCACCAAGCTTATCTTCTGACAAACAGAAGGCTGCCCTATTAATGCAATCATCACAGCAAGTTAAACAAGAGATATTTGGGCTTTTATCTGGTAAGGAACAAGAAATTCGCATGTTGGCATGCAAGGGCAGAGTGTAGGTGAATACAATAGTGTCGATGGCAGTTTCGTGATTTTGAGATGGCAGTTTCGTAATTTTGGGGAGTTTTGAATTTTTACCAAGCAAGACCATATTCTGAAGGGAAACGGCCCAACGAGCAATACTCATGAGCTATGCTCATGACCAAAGCCGGTTTTCGGCCAAATTCCTTCGTTTAGGCCTTCAAAACCGCGTTTTTACTATTTTTAGTAACTTTTCTTCATGTCATATCTTTTCATAGGATAATTCTTTTTATATGCCGTCTGTGGCATTAATCTCGTCCGCTCATCTATTTTCGCTCTAGGTATTATTTAGATAAGTTTCTTTTTTTGGTGTAAAAAAAAAAAAACGCATGTGACACATGGATTTCTTGCACAATTCAACCATATAAGGTTGAATGGTTGCTTTCATTGATATTACAAGAATGCCAGAAGCCAAAGCCAACTCAAGTTCAGTATAAATCCTAGCAGATGCAAAGTCACTCTTATAAGATATCAAAAGCTTGGTTGACTCTCTAGGTGCAAGTGCCAATATGCATAGTTTGGCATCAAAAAGCCTTTCAATCCACAGTCCATGGTTGGATGAGAAAAATCTTTCCTTATCAGATATCATGGGCAAGCATGAGAAACCTGCTGCGTCAAAATGTGTACAATACTCTATAACATTGCTGGGATCATCTTTTAAAACAGGAACTGTTTTGTATGGTGATGGTATTGAGTCATTGGATACAGAAGCTATTCAAAAGACGCTGGTTTTGATAAAGAATTGTATCACCTGTTTCTCGCAAGGATGCAATCGAAGTCCTGCATAAAGCTCCGATCCTTTCTGATTTGTTCTCATGGTCACACTGGGAGACAGATTTTACTCCTTCACTAGGTCATTTGATTGAATTTTTGTTGAATGAAGTATTCAGAAGAGTTGTTGTGTCTCATTACTGTGGATGGGAAAGTGATAAGGCTTGATCATTCTGCAACTTCTGATTCTTTCTTGGAAGCTGCTCTTAAAGGTTCTCCTTTCCTTACTGCAATGAAGCTTCTGTCTTTTTGTTCATTAGGGGGAGTGAAACATGTTCCTCTGTCTTTGTTGAAATGCCATGCCTGTTGTGCATTTGAAGCCATGACAACGAACTACAATCGATATTCTGTCTTGCATGGGGTGGAAAGGAGTTCATGAATAAATTGCAGAGTAGGTTTCTGGCAGTGCAAATTGTGAATTAGCTGATAGATTGGCAGATCAGAGCTTGCCTTCACCAGCACGGTTTTTCATTGATTGTCTTGGTCACATACCTTTAGAGTTTCATGCCTTTTTTGCTGATATATTACTCTGTGGGTTGCGATCTGTTGTGAAGAATGCACTACAATCATTCTAAAAGAATTCAATAAATTAGACGAGCGGATGTTGCTTCATGGAGTGAGTCTTGGCTTGGTATAGTAGAGTGGATTGATGATTACTATAGTGTCATTTTGCTGTGGAAAGTACTCTGTAGAAGGTAGTCAACCATGTAAAAAGGTAACTGAGATAGAAATAGGACATGCTTGGGGTATAGAGAAGATGCATCAGGATTGCTATTCTTCAGTAAGGTTTTCGGTTACTTTGAGTTGGGCATGAGCTTGACAGCTTTAGTAAAGAATCCATTGCCTGAAGCTGTTCGATTAATATTAAGATTTGAAGAAGAAAGCAGAAATCGATGGTAGTATGATGCATCGTCGACTTGGTGATACTTAGTCAATATAAAGTTGAGACCAACAAGCTAAGTATGATCGAAGTATGATCGAAGATTTCATAAACGCAAGTAAAAGCAACTCGCAAGAAGGATCATTTATATGGATAGAAGCGAAAGATGAATTCATACAAGGAAAAACATGCCGTAACTATTGTTTCAGTGATGGTGTAATTTCAATATGAAGACGGTATGCTCATCAGATGATACTACAGGAATATCTCTCAAGAGAATTCAGTTTGACAATATTGCCAGACTTTTGCATTGCAAGCTATCGAAAACTGATACACGAGAGCGGTGCAGCTAAGTTATAGCGCACATGGCGCTGGATGAGACTTTGTCATTCGAAAGGGCTTGAAATGATGCCCAAACCCTCGATGAAACCGAAGGACTTTGGTCAGGGGGCAAATTGTAGATGTACAAAATCTGATTACAAAGGCTTGAGCCTAATTATTATTTGGTTTTAACTCTTTCGGCTAATGTTGACAGGGCTTAAAGAGTTAGGCCCAATCCAATGGGGATGATCATGAGAGTTTTGGCATGGAAGGCTTGGAGTAGGGCCCATTGGAATTGGCCTGCCCAATTCCAACCTTTCTCAAATTGGCTCACACACATTACAATGAAGGCCTCAATGGGCCTAGGTCCATAAGGAAGCCCACAACCATATCCATAATGAGAGGGACTCATCCTGGCCATTGGTCGTCTGTCTCATCTGACGGACGACATCGATAGCCAGATCCTCTATAAATACCTTAGTCCTTACCTCATTTGGACAAGGTGAGATCTTGGACGAACGCCGTCGTGCTGCCGGATTTCCGTCTTGGTGAATCAATTACTCGACTCACTCAAGAACGCACACGATATTCGTGGTACTTAGTGAGGTTGATGTTCAATAGCTCTCTCGCCTGTCACACGTGTGTTAGAGCCTATTAAGATTGCCTACTCATCCTCCCTACACGATACTCTCTTGATCATCCTATCACGTGTTGTTTCCCTAGGTCACACGTAGCGCGATAGTCACGCGACACGCACATAATCGTTGCATCCGGATTCATACCCACACAAGAACCAATTCAAATCAGCTTCAATGAGTCTAGACCTACAACCTCATCCATGAAAGGTAGGCTTAGACTTGCTTAAAGGCTCGATGCTTCTATGATTCCAAGATGAGTCTAATACCTAAACTCGTGACGCCAAGTAGGTTGACTTGGATCTAAACTAAAAACAAAAAAGAAAAAAGAAATCTAAAAACATAATTATAAATAAATTAAAGCAAATGTTTGAATTAATTTCTTGTGCATATAGTAGAAAAATTATTATCCACTACCAACATTTAATGTATTACTAATAACAAAAAAAGTAACAAAATATACACAAAAGTATGTTTAGTCAAATTTATATAGACCTTTACCAAAAGTATAATTTCTTTTCTTAATCATTGGAGACTTATTTTTCCTTTTCGCTTATCTTGAGTGTGTATAAAACTTGTATCTGTCTTGAGAGTAATTTTTGTCTCACATTGTTAACATCATAATAAAAGACAAATAAGTTTGTTTATATTTGAATGGACATCCTAAACAAATTTTTCAAAAGATAGGCTAAAGATTATAGCATTTTTATACCTAATTTTTATTTTAAGTTTAATATTATTAATATTTAAAATATAATTTTTTTTTACTATTTTATAAAAGAGAAATTATGTTTTGGGACGGTTCCATGGGTCTGGAAGTCAAACTAGATAGACAAATGACCCATGGTCTAGCCTAGTTACAAAGTGGATAATTGATACAACCATGTTGACGAATCCCTGTCTCCACACCACATATTGTTCACACGTGGGTATTACCGAATGCCAAATTAGTTCGTTGTCGTTCTTTTCGATCATATGGTCCCACAGAGAATTCCAACGTAGGCTTAAGTTGTCCACATCTTTAATAAGAATTTCATTTGGATTATAATAAATATCATTAGCGGGTTACCGGCATACTAAGTTCTGTAATGTGATTCGGCGGTCTATAGGGCAATATCCCGTAAAGGGCTGGAATTCTCCAATTGTTTTATAAAAATTTCTCTCCTCTTTCCCTGCATCAAAATAATCTAAAGCGATTAGCAATTATTAATTGATTTCATCTTTTCTTTAAAGTATCTTTTAAGTATATGGTTCTGGTACCACTTTAATACTTTCAAATCTTGAAAATATGTTAAGTAATAGTCTACCTTGATTATCAAGTGGCTATGGTAATTAATCACATGAAGTTACCATAATCAATTGACAATAAAAAATTTATAAAGAACAAGCAACACTTAAGAGATATATATTGTTTTAATGTTCGTTTAGGTAAATATCTTCTTACACGTGTGATTCCAACCAAGTTGGTTGAGTGGAGTCTTAAGTCACTATAGCTTAAATGGAACTAGCAAGGAAATTGTAGAGAGGTGAGTAAAAATCCACATACTCAGCAATTAACAAGAATTCTATAGTATACATATGAGCAAATTTCTCTAGTTGTACCTAAACATTTTTAATATAATGGAATTATACCTATACAAAATTTTTGCCCACAAAAATACCTAAATTTTTAAATATCGCACTTACTATACCTTTGGTTAGAATATGGCCAATTCTTAGGCCATATGCTAATGTGGATAATTTTTCTTTGTATGACTCACCTTCTCTCTTCTAGCTAGCATGCATGTCATCTTCTTTATTCTTTTTTTCCTTACTTTCCTCTTCTCTCTCTATATCTATCTATCTCTTTATCAATCTCTTTGATAAGTGTCAAAAGACCCTTATTATTCACATTATTTTTATATGATATTATAAAGATTTTATGTTAATTATTAAAGAAAAGAATATTGATATGGTTAAAATGTTAATTTCAGGAATAAAGGAAGATGTTGAGCTTTATGAAGATATTTGAATGACTTAAGGAAGATTTTAATAAAGAAATAGGCAAAATGAAGATTCACAACATACACGACATTTTTGCACAAGCTCTGTAGAACATTGGTGTAGGAGGAAAAAATTGACTAGCAAGCAATTTTGGAGTGCATAAGGAGCTACACAAGTCGTGTATCATGCATGTGTAGAAATTGGAAGATGATCAGAGGCATTTTTTAACTTACACAGGCTCCCTGCACAAGCTATGATCGGGGCCGTGTAGTCATTTTAGGCAAAAATCATAAGTTTTCATCCGACACGACCAACCTATACGGCCGTGTAGGATGGCCGTATAGAAAATATTTTGCCTTTTTCCTATAAATAGTAGCCTTTATTCATCTTTTGTGATATAGATCTTTATTCCTATGAACCCTAGACAGAAAATTACAAGCTTCAAGAGGAGAAGTGCTAGGGAATCATTAAAGATCAGAAAACCTTGTTTAAAGGAAATATTGTACATCATGTTTACTTTTTATTCTTCTAGATTTCATCTTATGATTGTAAAATCCATGGAGGAATAAATTTCTTTACCCTACATCTTGTAAGCCCCTAGATTTTTCGATAATATTAGCAAACCCTAAAACGGAAGTTGAAACGAAACTCTAAAATTAACCTAGTTCTATGATTAGTCTAGTGAATCTAGATCCGGCAATCCGTGTTCTTAAACCCTAGAAAACGAAATTGAGATAATTGTGGAAAACGGTTCGTAATACAAATAGGGAAGCCTAAAAATATCAGATTTGAATTTTTCTAGTGTCCTTCGGATCCGATCGGGATCAGTTTTCGAAAAACGTGCCCCGAAGCACCGGATAGCAAAAATATTCCGACAACACCAATAGGTCCGTAAAAATATAAGGTTTTCAAAAATATCAGTTTTAGAATTTTTCGGTATCTAAAAATAACAGATATAGGCCTTTTACGTATTTTCTTTACTACCGGTATTTTAATTGTCTAGTCTACTATTCATAGTACTTTTCTACTATTCATTACTATTCACCTATCTCTACTTTTTCTTACACTCTATTCTTACACTCTACCATACCTATACCTTACAATTTACCTTCCCCATACAACTTTAATCACATCATACCTTACACATTATTACTTCTTTTTATACAAAACAAACAAAAATAATTAATTCTCCCCTATACACTCAAAACCGGCGCCATCCTCTTCTTCTTCCATCAATTTTTTTCAATTTCAATAATTTTAATCACACAAATTTCCACTCCAAAAATCTATAAATACCCCCTTCCTCTTCCATTCTTTCACACAACAAAAATTCATACTAAAACTCTCCCAAAATCACTCCACAAAATTCCTCTCCCAACATCTCTCTCAAGTCTCTCTTTTCTTTAGGAAATCCATTCCCACATAATACTACAACCCATTCTTTTCTTCTTCAACCAACACATAAACTTTAGGTAAAACTTCTCTTATATACTCATCATGTTCATATAACTTAACATGAGTTTAGTGTATGTTTCTTAGGCTCATTGAGTTAAAGAAGCAACAATTTATTCATGTTTTGTTTTTGTTCATGTTCTTATTTTCTTTATGTTACTATTATGTTGATATTGTTATTATTTGTATTATCTATCTATATATATTTATTTAGAGCATATAAGCTCACTTGTTATTTATTTATTTCAAGTCTTGCAATTTATTTAATTTCAAGTTGTTTTATAAGACTAGTCTTTCTAGTCTTAGACTTGTCCATATCAAGTCAAAACAATTTTATTTCCTTGCTTTTCTTTTCTTTTAAGGACTAGTCTATTCTTAGTCCCGGGATTCCTTGATGAAGCTAAGGTTCCCAATACTTGACTTTACTTTATGCTCTTATTTATTTTAATTATGTTGTTTTATATTTTTCATGGTTACATATTCTCATTCATGCATGAATATGTTGTTATTGTCTCAATCATAATAAAATGAGCTTTCTTAAAATAAGAATAAGAACTCTTTTTAAAAATAAATTTTGTCACATAAGAAGTTATTTTCCTTAAAGGTTTGAAATTATTTTAAGCAAATATTCTTCTAAAGTTAATAAGCTAGCTCAAGTTTTAGTAATAATATGTTTTCACCAAGAATACATAAAGTAAAGTTATTATAAAATCTCTTTTCAAAAAATAAGAAAGTTTCTTTAGACCTAAACAAAGGATTTCTTAATTCAATTGTCAAAGTTTTCCAACACTAAAGTCTAAGATAAGTTTTTCCAAAATTTACTTATATGATGATTTCTTTCAAAAGTGGATATAACTATGAAATAGTTAGAAAAACTATATGTTTCCAAACCACTAGAATAAATTTATGAAAATCTTGAAAGATTAAAATTACTTTTGAAGATTAATAACTAAGAAATGGAGTTAAAAGGAAGAAATACTCCTTTATAATAATTTAGGAAATTTTCAAAGTAAAACTAACTCCTTTTCAAGTCTTAAGCTTATCTCACTTTCAAGACATGAGTCTTACAAAACCATTGTTGAGACAACACCAATTCATGCATATAGTTTGAGTTTATACATATATATACATAAATTCAAGGGATTTTTCAACCATACAATATATCTATATTTTTGTACAAAAGCCCTTGAGTGAAGTAATGTTGAAACTCTAGTTTTGAAGTTTAGAAAATTCGTATCAAATCTGTACGCTACTATTCCGAGACCAAATAACTTCTTTTGATGAAATAACCTTAGAAATAGATAGATCTTTTCGAGTAGGTAGAAATCGGTATATAATATGCGGAATTCCGAGTTAAAATGAGCAAGTTATGGCCATTTTAATTGGAATTTCCATTCCATACGATTTTACAAATTCTTTAAGATAGAAGTATAGATCTTGAATAGATCTTGGATGAAATACTCATGTTGGGTATTTCTTTTGTTTAGGTGTCGAGGATCACGATCTTGTCTTCCCCGAGGATTACTTCGACTCCTAGGCGCTATGGACGAGTGAGTTTCCTTTACGCTTACGTATTCGCGCATGTGCTTGTAGAATAGAGCACTAGATGTTAGGAAAAAGATAAAAATTGATATGCATGCGGGATATTATGGGAATTGTGTATGTGATTCGTTGTGTGCGATCAATGAACGATAAGTATATCGAAACCCGATTTGTGATTGATATAAATGTTTCCATGTATGTATTATTATGTGTGCAAGTATTGTTTGATCGCTTTAAATGATTTAATGTCATATTGAAATCCTCATATAATAAATTGCTCATGCATATCACTTAGTATATCATTTCGAAGTTTTGCTACTACTCCTCAGCGTGGGACCGGAATGGTAAGCTACCTAGCTACATCTTGAGGGTTAGGACGTACGGGGAATACGGCCTCAAGGTGTAGCCGAGCCGGATCGATCGCTTTGGGCATGGAAGGCCCGGGGACTAGTAGTACGGTTCGTTGGAACCCCAAGACGCGCGCAAACTTTGAGGAGGTTGTTCGGGACCCAGTTCAAAGCATTCCCTAACCACCGATGGAGGGGTAAATCCATCAAACATACGAAACCGGATAGTCGTATGTAATGTTTGATCATATGGTTGTTGCATTCATATGCTTGATTAATAAACTTGTTTGATTGTTCTTATGAGTACTATTGCGTAAGGAATATCTCACTAAGCTAGTCATGCTTATACTCCTATAGACTTTTGATATTGCAGGATTATCTTTTGCACCCGACCACCTTGATTTCCCGGGTAGAATCCTTATTTTGAGAAGCTTTTGGAGGCAATCTATTTTGAAGTTATAGAGTAGATTTCTTCTAAAATCTTCTAGCTTAGTTATGATATATTTAGAACCATGTTATTATGAGTTATCGGGGGAATGCCCCTTAGAAGCTGTAAGACTTTTATTTCAATGAAATATATATTAAGTGTTATTTTGCATGTTCCGCTGCCAATGTCTTAAAATGCATTACTCCACCGGTCTCCCTTTGTTGTGAATGTACGCCTTGTACCGATATGGAAGCTTTCGAGTGACTGAGGTAGTCATTCTTAAGTTTTAATATTGCGTACGGCGGGCTGTCACGTTTAGGGTACCCGCTGGGGCGTGACAGTTTAAGTTGGTATCAGAGCATCAAGATTAGGGAAAGAAACAGTAGGTTAGAAATAGAAGTCTTAAGAATAAGATAAGTTTAAGATTAAGCCATAAGAGTTTTAGGAAGAATCCTAGAGTTATAGGAAGTGGGGATTTATGGGAAACACATGTTCTATGACCATACCTAAGTTATGTAAGTGGCCCTAGGACTAATTTATACCCTAAAGAAGAATAGAAGGATTTCCAAACCGTTTTAAGCTCTACGAAAACACAACCCTTAGTTACTAAGAGAACAGAGTTAACTTGCTTTCTAAAACAAAAAGGAAAATACGTTTACGTAAAAGACTATACAACCAACCTTAGGTGACGCCGGAAACGAGTCACGCAGACGCCAACAACGGATCGAAGGTGACAAGAAGGTGAAACCAACCCCAGATTTCCTCAAGCCTCAACAAAAGGATCGAGAACAGAAGTGAGGAGCCATGATGAGAAGAAGACGTCAAGACACAACGCCTTAGTATTAAATCGCAATTAATCAAAAGATGTAGTTAAGTTGAACAAATAAAAGTAACTTAATGATTTCTTGATAATAAGATTCCTTTGTTTTAGTTTATTATATTATCTCTTTTTGTGATTAACATGCATGATTTTGATTTCTTACCTTGTAATTTCTTTGAATTGTATTTGAATTTCATAATTTCTTATTAAACTCCTGTCAATTCCTATTTTTGTCAATTTATTTCCTTAAGTTTTGTACCTTGATTTAAATTTCTAGTCTTTATTTGAGATTTCCGTGATTTCGGTAAACGTTAGTATGGAGCGTAATTAGAAACTAAAATCTAAACGGTTAAACAGCCGCCCAAGAAGACGTAGGAATAGAGAACAAAGAGATTCCAACAACGTACCAGCTGAACGCGGAGTACCCCCACGTAACCAACCAGAGAATAACCCTGCTCCTGCTCCGAACCAACAAAACGACTTTGCAGCTGCCATTGGACAGATGAACCAGTTATTAGCTATTTTGATTCAGCAACAAAATCAAAATAACCCAGCTCCTGCTCCACCTCAGAATGCTCCTGAAGCTACGGTAGAAGCACCCGGCGAACAGTCACATGCTGCACCATTTCCACCACCACCACCGCCAAGATCACATCAAAACTTGCTCGCCAACTTCATCAAAAGTAATACCTACTTTGATGGAACCTTCGGAAAACCAGCTGAGGCCGAAGATTGGTTGGCCCAGATTGAGAGGTCATTTGATGGTTATGAAGTACCCCACCACCTAAGAGTCAGTTTTGGGACATTCATGTTGAAGTTCAATGCTCGCATATGGTGGGAATCGAAGAAGCGAGAATTGCCTGCTCCAGTTACGTGGGATATGTTTCGAGAAGAGTTCTTGGAGAACTACTTTCCAGGGAGCCTTAGAGTTCGATACAGTGCTGAGTTCTTTAATATTACTCAGAAGGGGAGAACCATCGAGCAGTATGAAACCGAATTCAGTCGCTTGTTGCAGTATGCTCCTGAATCCTATAAGCACAGCGAGGAGCTAAAGAGACAAGTTTTCTTGAATGGGTTAGACGATGACCTAAAAATTCGTCTGGTGGAATTTGATGTTAAGAGTTTTAAGGGGCTAGTGGAAAAGGCTAGAATTATTGAAGAAGCCAAAAAGATGAAAAAAGCTCCGGAGAAGAGGGTATTTGTGTTTGGAAGGAAGCCATATGAAGGACCAAGTTCTGGGTTCAAAAACAATAAGAGGTTTAAGACCTTTGGGAGCTTCAAAGGAAGTGGAAGCAATCAGAGGGAGGTGACCAAGGTGGATGTCACATGCTGGAAATGCCGAGGGAAGCATTATCCAAAGTCCTGCCCACAATTGCAAAACAAGTGCTTCTTTTGTGGCAGCCCGGATCATAAAATCTTGGAGTGTCCCAAGAAGAACACCAGTGTCTGCTATGTGTGCAAGCAGCCAGGGCACTTTGCAAATGAATGCCCAAAGAGGAAAAATGCTCTTGTGAGGTCATCCAACACCTCGGGAGGATCTGCCCTTGTCAGAACCAACAATGGCAATGGAATGGGAACCGCTCTGGCACCTCGATGCATGGAATGAGAGTTTACAACCTGGAGGGCCAGTGGATGTGCGAGGAAGCAGATGATGAGGAGGAAGGATGTGAGTTTGCTGCCTTAGAGGAAGACGAAGGCTATGATCATGGACTCGTTGCAGGTTAGCCTTAACCTTAAGCTTTCGTTTTGTTTATAGTATCTTCTTACGCTATTAATCTGTCGCAATAGAATCCCTATACCTCTTTAGCCTAAAGTTTTAGAAAGGTTAGATAAGTATAGTATGGTTAGTAACTAGTGCGTGTTAAACGCAGGAAGTATACGAGTAGCTAACGAGACCGCTTACGCCTTGTTTGATACCGGAGCCACCCATTCGTTTATCACCCCCAACCTTGCTAAGAGAAGTGGATTACCTATAGTCACCACCGCTACCGGCTTCAAGATAAAGACGCCCACAGGAAGTGTCGTAACCACTCAAGAGATGTTGAAGGAATGCCCTTTAGAGATCCAAGGTCACCATACGACAAGTGATTTGATCGTGTTGGAGATGAATAAGTATGAAGTAATTCTTGGAATGAGTTGGTTGACCCATGTTAAAGCCACGGTAGATTGTCGAGGGAAGAAGGTGAATTTTAAGGATGTGAATGGGAAGGATATTGAGTTTAAAGGAGAATCCACGGTCGTAAGGAGGCAAGGATTAAGTTCGCTTGAGTTGGTGACGGATGAGGAGGAGATTGACCAACAAATCAATGCTATAGAAGAAGAAGGTGGAGAACCAAAGGTGGAGGATATACCCATAGTCAATGAGTTTCCTGACGTTTTTCCTAAGGAATTACCTGGATTGCCACCAAAGAGGGAGATCGATTTTGAGATTAGCTTGATGCCAAATACCCAGCCGATATCAAAAGCTCCATACCGCATGGCACCGGTAGAGTTGAAAGAACTCAAGAAGCAATTACAAGAGCTTCTGGATCAAGGATTTATACGCCCAAGTGTATCACCATGGGGAGCACCAGTTTTGTTCGTCAAGAAGAAGGATGGATCCATGAGGTTGTGTGTTGATTACCGGGAGTTGAATAAGGTTACAATCAAGAATAAGTATCCATTGCCCCGGATTGATGATCTCTTTGATCAGTTGCAAGGAGCAAGCGTGTTTTCACGCATTGACTTGAGATCTGGATACCATCAGTTAAGAGTAAGGCCGGAGGATGTACCAAAGACTGCTTTTCGAACTCGATATGGACATTATGAGTTCTTAGTGATGTCTTTTGGATTGACAAATGCACCTGCTGCTTTCATGGACTTGATGAATCGAATCTATAAGCCCTTGTTGGATAAGTGCGTTATAGTTTTCATCGACGACATTTTGGTCTACTCAACCACACGAGAGGAACAAGGACACCTCCGATGGGCGCTTCGAACGTTAAGAGAACATAAGTTGTATGCCAAATTGTCAAAGTGTGACTTTTGGTTGGATAAGATATCCTTTTTAGGACATGTTGTTTCAGGAAGTGGCATATCGGTTGATCCCGAAAAGATTAAGGCAGTGATGGAGTGGAAGCAACCAAAGACGGTAACGGAAGTGAGAAGCTTTCTTGGACTAGCTGGCTATTATCGAAAGTTTGTAAAGAATTTCTCGACTATAGCCAAGCCATTAACACAACTTACTCAAAAGAATGAGAAGTTCATCTGGACCGATAAAAGAGAAAGGAGTTTCAAGAGCTCAAGCAAAAGCTTGTATCCGCACCGATACTCGTTTTGCCAAACCCTGAGAAGCCTTACACGGTGCATAGCGATGCATCAAGAAATGGTCTTGGATGTGTGCTAATGCAAGAAGGAAAAGTGATTGCTTATGCTTCGCGACAGTTGAGACCACACGAGCAAAATTATCCGACGCATGACTTGGAACTAGCTGCCGTTGTTTTCGCACTCAAGATATGGAGGCACCACTTGTATGGACAAAGATGCGAAATATATACGGATCACAAAAGCCTCAAGTATCTATTCACTCAGAAGGAGTTGAATATGAGACAACGGAGATGGTTAGAGCTTATAAAGGACTATGATCTTGGAATCAACTATTGTCCAGGAAAAGTTAATGCCGTTGCATGCCTTAAGCCGGAAAAATCATGAGGAAGTTGCCGCCTTATTGACTGACCAAAAGGAGTTGGTAAGGAATTCGAAAGCTAAGTATTGAATTCATTAAGGAGATGTGGAGGTGGAAATATCTAGCTTGGTAATGGAACCAACCCTTGTGGAACGGATTAAAGAGGCTCAACGATATGATGAAGTCATACAAAGGATCAAACGGGAAGTGCAAGCGGAGAAGTATACTGATTTCACCGTAGATGACGAGGATGTAGTGAGGATGAAGGGAAGGTTATGTGTGCCGGATGATGAGGATATGAGAAAAGAAATCATGAGTGAAGCACATAACTCAGGATACACAGTACATCCAGGAGGAACTAAGATGTATCAAGATCTTAAGAGCCACTTTTGGTGGAATGGGATGAAACGGGATGTAGCTGATTATGTGATGAAGTGCCCAACTTGTCAACAAGTGAAGGTGGAACATCAAAGGCCAGGAGGATTGCTAAAGCCTTTGCCGATACCCGAATGGAAGTGGGATCAAATCTCGATGGATTTCGTGTGTGGACTACCAAGGACATCGGTAGGATATGATGCCATATGGGTCGTGGTAGATCGTTTGACTAAATCGGCTCATTTCATACCAATCAACATGACGTACTCAATGGACAAGCTAGCCAAGCTGTACATAAGGGAGATAGTACGATTACATGGAGTACCTGCAGGGATTGTGTCAGACCGAGATCCCAGATTCGTGTCTAAGTTTTGGACAAGTTTACAAAAGTGTATGGGGACAAAGTTGCACTTTAGCACAGCTTATCACCCCCAAACCGATGGACAATCGGAACGGACAATCCAAACTTGGAAGACATGTTGCTGCCTTGTGTTATGGAATTTAAAGGAAGCTGGGATGCTCATTTGCCGCTCATAGAGTTTGCTACAACAACAGCTATCACTCGACCATACAAATGCCGCCAATGAAGCTTTGTACGGACGACGCTGTAGATCACCTCTGTTTTGGGATGATGTCGAAAAGCTCGCTATTGGACCGGATTTTGGTACAGATCAGCAGACAAAGTGAGGATATCCGACAGCGAATGAAGAGGCCCAAGATAGACAGAAAGTGGGCATATAAAAACGAGTTCTCGAATTTCAAGTGGGACCATGATACTTAAAGATAAATCCAATCAAGAGTATTACATAGAGTGCGCTCACAAGGAAAGTTGAGCCCACGATATATTGGACCTTTTGAAGTGCTTGAACGAGTGGGAGATCTAGCTATCGCCTAGCCTGCCGCCAAACCTGGTGTACATAACGTGTTTCATGTATCAGTCACGCAAGCATGTCGTAGATCCAGAACGAGTGATAGAGTTGAGCCAGTGTTGTTAAAGGAGAACCTCTTTATGAGAACACCCGGTACAGATTTTGGATAGAAAAGTCCAAAAGCTTCGGAACAAAGAGATCAAATATGTCAAAATTCCTCTGGAGGAATCACACCCACGAGGAGGCAACTTGGGAAGCCGAGGATGAGATCCGACGCAAATATCGAATCTTTTCGAGGGAATCAGGTACGATAGTCAAGTTTTGAGGACAAAACTTTCTTTAAGGAGGGTAGTTGTAAGCCCCTAGATTTTTCGATATATTAGCAAACCTAAGAACCGGAAGTTGAAGAAACTCTAAAATTAACCTAGTTCTATGATTAGTCTAGTGAATCTAGATCCGGCAATCCCGTGTTCTTAACCCTAGACACGAATTGAATAATTGTGGAAACGGTTCGTACAACATAGGAAGCCTAAAAATATCAATATTGAATTTTTCTAGTGTCCTTCGGATCCGATCGGATCAGTTTTCGAAAAACGTGCCCCGAGCACCGGATAGCAAAAATATATCCGACACACCAATAGGTCCGTAAAAATATAAGTTTTCAAAAATATCAGTTTTAGAATTTTTCGGTATCTAAAACTAACAGATATAGGCCTTTTACGCATATTTTCGTTACTACCGGTATTTTAATTGTCTAGTCTACTATTCATAGTACTTTTCTACTATTCATACTATTCACCTATCTCTACTTTTTACACTCTATTCATTACACTCTACCATACCTATACCTTACAATTTACCTTCCCCATACAACTTTAATCACATCATACCTTACACATTACTTCTTTTATACAAAACAAACAAAAATAATTAATCTCCCCCCTATACACCCAAAACCGGCCCTATCCTCTCTTCTTCCATCAATTTATTTCAATTTCAAATAATTTTAATCACACTAATTTCACTCCAAAATCTATAAATACCCCCTTCCTCTTCCATTCTTTCACACAACAAAAATTCATACTAAAACTCTCCCAAATCACTCCACAAAATTCCTCTCCCAACATCTCTCTCAAGTTCTCTCTTTCCTTTAGAAAAATCCATCCCATAATACTAACAACCCATTCTTTTCTTCTTCAACCAACATAAACTTTAGGTAAAACTTCTTTATATACTCATCATTCATATAACTTAACATGAGTTTAGTGTATGTTTCTTAGGCTCATTGAGTTAAAGAAGCAACAATTTATTCATGTTTGTTTGTTCATATTCTTATTTTCTTTATGTTACTATATGTTGATATTGTTATTATTTGTATTATCTTATTATATATATATTTATTTAGAGCATATAAGCTCGCTTGTATTTATTTTTTCAAGTCTTGCAATTTATTTATTTACTTTTTCTATAAGACTAGTCTTTCTAGTCTTAGACCTTGTCCATATCAAGTCAAAACAATTTTTTTCTTTGCTTTTCTTTTCTTTGAGGACTAGTCTATTCTTAGTCCCGGATACCTTGATGAAGCTAAGGTTCCCAATACTTGACTTTACTTTATCTCTTATTTATTTTAATTAGTGTTTTATATTTTTCATGGTTACATATCTCATTCATACATGAATATGTTGTTATTGTCTCAATCATAATAGAAAAGAGCTTTCTTAAAATAAGAATAAACTCTTTTTAAAAAATAAATTTTGTCACATAAGAAGTTATTTTCTTTAAAGGTTGAAATTTATTTTAAGCAAATTTTCTTCTAAGTTAAATAAGCTAGCTCAAGTTTTAGTAATAATTATGCTTTCACAAGAAATACATAAAGTAAAGTTATTATAAAAATCTCTTTTCAAAAAATAAGAAAGTTTCTTTAGACCTAAACAAAGGATTTCTTAAATTCAATTGTCAAAGTTTTCCAACACTAAAGTCTAAGATAAGTTTTTCCAAAATTTACTTATATGATGATTTCTTTTAAAAGTGGATATAACTATGAAATAGTTAGAAAAACTATATGTTTCCAAACCACTAGAAATAAATTTATGAAAATCTTGAAAGATTAAAATTACTTTTGAAGATTAATAACTAAGAAATGGAGTTAAAAGGAAGAAATACTCCTTTATAATAATTAGGAAATTTTCAAAGTAAAACTAACTCCTTTTCAAGCTTAAGCTTATCTCACTTTCAAGACATGTCTTACAAAACCATTGTTGAGACAACACCAAATTCATGCATATAGTTTGAGTTTATACATATATATACATAAATTCAAGGGATTTTTCAACCATACAATATATCTATATTTTTGTACAAAAGCCCTTGAGTGAAGTAAAGTTTGAAAACTCTAGTTTTGAAGTTTAGAAAATTCGTATCAAATCTGTACGCTACTATTCCGAGACCCAAATAACTTCTTTTGATGAAAATAACCTTAGAAATAGATAGATCTTTTCGAGTAGGTAGAAATCGGTATATAATATGCGGAATTCCGAGTTAAAATGAGCAAGTTATGGCCATTTTAATTGGAATTTCCATTCCATACGATTTTTACAAATTCTTTAAGATAGAAGTATAGATCTTGAATAGATCTTGGATGAAATACTCATGTTGGGTATTTCTTTTGTTTAGGTGTCGAGGATCACGATCTTGTCTTCCCCGAGGATTACTTCGACTCCTAGACGCTATGGACGAGTGAGTTTCCTTTACGCTTACGTATTCGCGCATGTGCTTGTAGAATAGAGCACTAGATGTTAGGAAAAGATAAAATTGATATGCATGTGGGATATTATGGGAATTATGTATGTGATTCGTTGTGTGCGATCAATGAACGATAAGTATATCGGAACCCGATTTGTGATTGATATAAATGTTTCCATGTATGTATTGTTATGTGTGCAAATATTGTTTGATCGCTTTAAATGATTTAATGCATATTGAAATCCCATATAATAAATTGCTCATGCATATCACTTAGAATATCATTTCGAAGTTTTGCTACTACTCCTCAGCGTGGGACCGGAAAGGTAAGCTGCCTAGCTACATCTTGAGGGTTAGGACGTACGGGGAATACGGCCTCAAGGTGTAGCCGAGCCGGATCGATCGCTTTGGGCATGGAAGGCCCGGGGACTAGTAGTACGGTTCGTTGGAACCCCAAGACGCGCGCAAACTTTGAGGAGGTTGTTCGGGACCCAGTTCAAAGCATTCCCTAACCACCGATGGAGGGGTAAATCCATCAAACATACGAAACCGGATAGTCGTATGTAATGTTTGATCATATGGTTGTTGCATTCATATGCTTGATTAATAAACTTGTTTGATTGTTGTTATGAGTACTATTGCGTAAGGAATATCTCACTAAGCTAGTCATGCTTATACTCCTATAGACTTTTGATATTGCAGGATTATCTTTTGCACCCGAGACCACCTTGATTTCCCGGGTAGAATCCTTATTTTGAGAAGCTTTTGGAGGCAATCTATTTTGAAGTTATAGAGTAGATTTCTTCTAAAATCTTCTAGCTTTAGTTATGTTATTTAGAACCATGTTATTATGAATTATCGGGGGAATGCCCCTTAGAAGCTGTAAGACTTTTATTTCAATGAAATATATTAAGTGTTATTTTGCATGTTCCGCTGCCAATGTCTTAAAATGCATTACTCCACCGGTCTCCCTTTGTTGTGAATGTACGCCTTGTACCGATATGGAAGCTTTCGAGTGACTGAGGTAGTCATTCTTAAGTTTTAATATTGCGTACGGCGGGCTGTCACGTTTAGGGTACCCGCTGGGGCTGACACATCTTGTGAAACCTTAGATCTATATGCTAAATCTGTTTTGATTAACAAAAGTTTATGTTCTTGAGTCTATTCATGCAATCCTTATGTTCTTGTGATTAATTTATCACTAGAATTGATTGTATGTTTGATTTCTTTAGATAGAAAGAGATTTCATCTACTAGAATAGATGTAGTATGAATAGAGAAGTTTGAATGTGGATCTAAACATAGACTACGTGAACTTTCTGCGTAAAGATCGAATCTTTATTAGGAATCTTGAACAATAATGCAATTCTATATTTAATTAATGATGAAAGACATTTCCATTAATCATGTAGGGTTAGAATTCAATTATCTTGAAAGAGAAGTTGGTGAATTTAGGAATTCCTATAGTTCAAGATATAAACAATCCGTTAATCAACCCTTTATTATAAGAAATTAGGGTTTAGGGTGGATCAAAATAAGGCTATCATTTTGCAATTGTATTATCGTAAGAAGGCATTTGATTAACTTTTAGGGTTATTAGTTAGATAAGTAATAATGTTATAATATTATCTTAGTTAGGTGAAATAGTAGAGAAATAGTAAAACTAGTACTTAATATTCAATTCCTAAAGGACAATACCTGTAGTAATTCTACTTTGCAATTGATAGGTGTGCTACCTTAGAGCTTGTCAATGGATTTCTATTGGGTTTCATTATTTATTATTTGATACGACTAATATGCTCTTATTATGCTGTTTTTTCTTCTTCTTCTTCTTCCTCGCTCTCTTTCTCTCTATATCTTTCTTAGCCTAGAAAGAAACAACTCATAACTCCAAACAACAATAAAATACTCAAAGAGCTAAAAAATAATTGCCAGAAATACACTTTAAATCCACTAAAACACACACACACACTATTATAATTGAATTGCTTAGTATGTTTCCTCAAATTCTATAAGATTACTCTAGAAGTAAAGATAGTTTATTTTATTTTCTGCACATAATATCGTAAAAAATCACTTCCATGGTATTTTTCACATGATATATCAAGGTATACCATTTTTATTCAAAATATCAAACATTTCTACAAATTTTCACCAGGCATTATGCCTTCATGTTGTAAGGACCCACTATCACTCCTATAATTAAAATAGGTGATAACAATTCCTCAACCACATAAAATTTGTAGGATTATATGTAAGGTTGTCTAAAAAAAAGTGTTTGAGGAATTGTTTGTCTAATTCCACATAATTAACATATTTCACAAAAGAAATAAACTCAAGTCATACATATCTAAGTACGTATATATATATTACAACCAAAGGCTTCTTACAAGCCTTAACAAAATTACAAATATAATCCAACCAGAACTTTAAATACAACCACAAAAGCTATCATAACTAGCCTTTTACAAAATATGGATTCCATCAAGTCTAAGGCCATCTCTAGTCCCCTAAATCATCAAGAAAATCCTCGAAATCGGTTCTATACCCCATACTCGTATAAAACTCGTCAGATTCATCACCTGAAATGGTTAAAATATAAGCCAAAGGCCCAGTACGCAAGTAACGAATACAAATGTAAAGTGATCCACACATACCTAACTAAATGCAAATGCAACAGTCATTAGATTATTAGTTAATCTTTAATTAGCCCAAACAACACTGGAGTATTCAAACTCCAGACGACAGGGATATCTGGGGGAACCTGAGTAACGATCACGACACTTAATGAGTTGATATAAGTAGCTCAGATACTCATACCATCCTAGATAAATTTATCCATAACGATTAAGTAATCTCATCTAGGGTTTCTAGCCGTTTCTCGACTTTACTTAACTCGATCCATAATATCACTTAATTTAAGTGTTCCCACAAACATTAAATTATATTATATTATATTACATCCTTTCAAGAATAAGCAAATGTTATACCGATACCAAATTCCCCATCAATTACCCGCTGAACCACTTATAAAAGTCATATCCAAATGACAAGAGTGGTTTAAGCGCCTAAAACTACCATGCCCCTAAGCTAAGCAGGGTTACCACTCTCCAAACCAGATTCAACGGTATAAAAGACACTCAACAAACAATTATTAAATTTCTTAATTTAGAGTAACTTTAAATAATGCTTATCCTAGCAAACAAACAAGCAAGTTACCACGTACCTGAAATAGCTCGAGAACTAATAGGTTTAGCTGAGCGAGGATCTATCACTGTACAAGATAATATTGAATTCTTCACTTAGTTTAAGCACTAATCAACTAGTTTCAAATATAATTAATCAAAGAAATTCAAATAAATTATTACAAAGTCATAACATAGTATTTAAACATCATATAATATCATACAATACTCAACAAATATTCAAGTTATCATATATCAAGCTTTGGGAAATATTGAAGAAAGTTTTTGAAAATAAAAACTGCAGGGGACACGTCGGCCTTCAATGATGGTGGCATTGAACCGGTGTACTTATACACCAAAACTCAACACTTTCCATCACTGGCGGCATTCAAAAATATACGCCATCAGCCTTTAGTCTACGCCGGTGGCTTTGAGCTGGTGTAGATAGCAACTCCAATTTCCTAAAAATTTTCGACAGTTCTACGAGGTTGGTCCATGCCCGTGGATACCCCCAACACTGGCAGCGTTTACAAGTACGTCGACAGCGTGGGATACTACGCCAGCGGCTTTAAGCCCGGCATTAAAAACTTTTATTCTGTTCGCATTCTACACTGCCTCTAAGCCGGCGGTATTGGAATCCTAATGGTCGGAGTACGCTTTGAAAAATAAACACTGGCAAATTTCCTTACAAAAGTCGGCAGGGTTTTCTGCGGCTTTAGGAAAATTGGTTTTGATCACATTCAACACCGCCTATACGCCAACGGCGTTGAAGTACCAGATGCTGACGTACACTAAAAAACAAACCTATTCAGAAAAGTTTTACTTCCCCTGTTTTCTTTGCAAAATTTTATAAACTTTTACACTTTCAAACCTTCTTTAAACTCATCCTTAATTTCCCAAAACTTGTTTTATGTTCTTAACACCATTCAACAAGTATTAACTCCTCCTAAATCCATCAATTATTCAACTACAATATCACACAAATTCAAACTTCAACTACTCAACTTAACTTCACCACTCACCAACACTTCTTACAACTTCCCAACACTTAACCAAGTTCACACAATAACAAAGCACATCCTAACATATATCAATGCATAAAATCAATCAACTCAAATAACATTAACTCATCCTACCATAGGTTTTACCTCTAAAATACAAGAAAGGAAATAAAACAAAGAGATTATACTTGCATTAACTTACATGAAGAGGCTTTTTGTTGAATCCAAAGGCTTGATATTGATTTTAGTTTAGGGCTTATGGTTTAAAGATAGAAGGAAGAGAGAAAGAAAAGAAATGAGAAATATTCATATGAAAATATGGGCTGCCAAAAAGAGGCCAATTTTGATCAAATTTGTGACTTAATAATATCTTAAGTTTGACTTTTAAGGCATATAAGACTTAGGTTTAAATTTGGCTTAATTTAGAGTTCATTTGGATTTAATTTGGGCTTGAAAAATAGACTTAAGCTTTGTAAAATTTCTGTCAACAAAATCTTAGGTAATTCATAAACTTGTTTTGATAAATTTTAAACATAACACACACATATTAATTCATAAAAGACACAAACATTAATTATACTATGCACACATTAATATACATAAAACAATAATATTAATTTCATTACACATTCATTTTCATGAATCAAAATTACTTCAAACTTAATATCTAGAACTAATATCGTATTCATATGCAAATTCTAGCTATTGAATGATTTAGATTATTTCATTCTTCCCTCCTTCAAGAAGTTTCGTCCCCGAAACTTAACTTACCTCAATCACTACTCAAATAGCTCAGGATACTTCTGTCTCATTTTATCCTCAGGCTCCCACATTGCTTCTCTTTCAGTTTGGCCCATCCACAAAACTTTCACAAACGGAATTACTTTCCTCTTCAACACTTTATCAATTATATCCAGGATTTTGATCGGCTTCTCAACTGTACTCAAATTCGGATGAACCTCTGGTTGATGTGTAGAGATGATGGCTTTGGGACCTAACACACATTTTCTAAGCTAAGATACATGGAATACATCATGCACTTCCAATAAATTCAGTAGTAGAGCCAATCGATAAGCTAATGGTCCAATTCTCTCTAAAATCTCATATGGATTAATATATCTTGGATTCAACTTGCCTTTAACCCCAAATCTAATTACTCCTTTTGTTGGAGAGATTTTGAGAAACACATGGTCACCAACTTCGAACTCTATTGGTCTCTTCCTTGTGTCAGCATAGCTTTATACCGATCTTGAGCTATTTTCATTCGTTGTTTTATCACTTGAATCTATCTACGCTTGTTGTATCAATTCAGGACCTAAAAAAACTCTTTCACCAACTTCATCCTAATACAGTGGAGATTTGCACTTCCTACCATAAAGAGCTTCATAGGGCGCCATTTGAATCGTTGCTTGGAAGCTATTTTTGTAGCCAAATTTAACAAGTGGCAAATAAGTATCCCACCTATTGCCAAAATCTAAGACACATGCTCTAAGCATATCTTCCACTATCTGAATTGTTCTCTCTGATTGCCCATCTGTTTGTAGATGAAATACAGTGCTAAACTGAAGTTGAGTACCTAAAGTAGTATATAAACTTTTTCAGAACAGGCTGACAAAGCGAGAATCTCGATCAGAAGTAATCATCTTTGGAATCCCGTGTAGTCTTACTATCTCTTTAATAATAGATATGTGCCATCTTCTCTAAGGAATCTCCAACCCTCAAAGGTATGAAATGAGCCGATTTTGTTAATCTATCCACGATCACCCAAATAACTTCTTATTTGGCGATAGTCCTTAGTAAGACTGATATAAAATCCATAGTGATATCGTCCCATTTTCATTCGGGTGTAGATAAAGGTTGAAGTTCTCCTTCGGGTCTTTAGTGCTCGATTTTTATTTGTTGACAAGTCAAACACTTAGAAACATATTGAGCAATATCCTTCTTCAAACCTTCCCACCAGAAATTTCTCTTCAAATCTCTATACATTTTGGTGGTTCCCCGGTGGATCGAATATGAAGAGGAATGAGCTTCCTTCATAACTTTTTCTCTTAAGCCATGTGGCACAAAGAGTCGATTCCCATGTTTAACAACTTCATCCCAGTTGATTCTCAATTCTTTTCTTTTCCCTTCACTTATAGCAATCTTCATTCTTTTAGCTTCATCGTCTTCCTTTTGGGTTTGTTTAATCCTTTCCAAGATTGTTGGTTGCAAAGATAATTGAGCCAATATCACATCAACTTTCTCCAATGTAACTTCAAGTTCTAACTTCGTGAAGTCCATCTGAATCTCTCTCTAATTAGAAATGAAGTTTGTATCATTCACTTGCTTCTTCCTACTGAGTGCATCTGCCACCGCATTAACTTTGCTAAGATGGTAAAAGATTTCCACATCATAATCTTTATTCAATTCAAGCATCTTCTTTGCCTCATATTAAGCTCTTTCTGTTTGAATATGTATTTCAAGCTTTTGTGGCCTATGTAAATCTTACACTTCTCTCAAACAGATAGTGTCTCCAAAGTTTCACTACGAGAATTACTGCTGCCAACTAAGATCATGCATCAGATAATTCTTCTCATAAACTTTTAGTTGCCTTGATGCATAAGCTATAACTTTCCATCTTGCATGAGAATACAACCGAGTCCTTGGATAGACACATCACTAAAGACCACGAATTCCTTTCCACTAACGGGAAGTACCAGAATAGGAGTTGATATTTCAAAACTCCTCTCACACTTGTCATCCTATACATACTTAAGATTCTTTCTTGTTAATCTTGTTAATGGGGACGCAATTTTTGAAAATCCCTCTACGAACCTTCGGTAGTATCCCATCAATCCAAGAAGACTTCTAATATTGTTGACATTAAAAGGTTTAGTCCATCTCAAAATAGCTTCGATCTTCATTGGATCAACTTAAATAACTTCCTTTGAAATAATATGCCCGAGAAAGGATATTTCTTTCAACCAAAACTGACACTTGTTAAATTTTGCATAGAGTTTCTTCTCTCGAAGTCTTTGTAACACAAGTCTTAAGTGCTCTTGATGTTTCTCCTTACTTCGAGAATAAATTAGAATGTCATCAATGAATACTATGGCAAATGAATCCAGATAATCCTTGAAGACTCTATTCATCAAATCCATGAACGCAGTTGGAGCATTGGTTAACCCGAAAGACATCACCAAAAACTCAAAGTGCCCATATTGAGTTCTGAAGGCTGTCTTCTGAATATCTTGAGACTTGATCTTAAGTTGATAATATCCTGATCTCAAGTCGATCTTAGAAAACACTGTAGCTCCCTTCAACTGATCAAATAGATCATCAATCATGGGTGTCATGCCCCGGAGGGTATCCTAAACGTGGCAGTCCGCCGCATATAATATTAAAGCTAATGAATGACAACCTTAGTCATGCAGGAGCTTTGATATCACATGCTAGGCGTGCTTCCAAGATAGTAGGAGACTCATAGGGGTATTACTTTTAAGTAGATAATAAAAGCAACCAAGAACTTATATAAATAAACAAAGGATTCTCATAATAATGTCTTTACATCATCTTAAGGGTATTCCCCCACTTTAAAAGTCTTTCCAAAATAATAATCACTATAACATAAGCCTACTATAGAGATTTTCCTAGAAGCCTATGTTCAAAACTTAAATACATAAAGCTTCTCCCAAAAACTCCTAGTACTTATACTCATACCTGGCATACGGGGCTCCTCAGGGCCAACCAAAGGTAATTGTACTGTAAGAAAAACCTATAAGGGTATAAGAAAAATTATCTTAGTGAGATAATTCCATCTATAAGACATTTCCATAATTCATACAAGTATTTTAATCAAAACATATGAGAATGCACCAATCATATGAACACACAAGATACACATGATTAACCGGAAATCAAGTGTAGCATGGATTTAACGCCCTCCATGACAAGGGTTGAGAGGTTATAGGCCCATACAACCATCAATATCTGCAGATTTACCAGCTCCTGCTTGGCCTGTAGACTTTCCGGTTCCTACTAGCCCATGTAGACTTTCCTGCTCCTACTAACCATCATTACCATTTCCTCGTTTCCCCACACGAAGAATAGTAGTGAAACAAATGTGACTCATGTGTATGATATGCATGAATTGATTTCATTATAAATTTAACCAAAGATGTTTAGTTCAAGTTAAAGGCGATCAACACAATTTTCATCATATCAATACAAGAATCACAATTTATTTATCAAACCAACTTCCGATATTCTTAACTTGTACTCATTCATTCATAACAAGTCACACAACAATTATCCATTTTATCTTTTTTTTAATTGCTAGTGCTACTAATTACAAGCACAAAACAAGGAAATGTAACTTAGTAAAAGAAATAACTCATTCCATGTCAGTAGATCCTAATCAAAGTAATCCTCCAGAAAAACGATCTCGAGTCATTCTCCACCTAAACAAGATGAAATACCCAAAATGAGTCTTTCATGAAGTTTCTATTCCTGAAGATCTTAAACTTTTCTTAAAATTGCGGTAAAATCGTATAAGAGGAAATTCCAACTTAAAATGGTCATAAACTTGCTCATTTTAACTAGGAATTTCGCATATAATATACCGTTTTCTATCTACTCGAAAAGATCTACACATTTCTAAAGTTATTTTCATAAAACTAAGTCGTTTGTCCCAAAAAGCAGACCAGATTTACCACGAATTTGCAAAAACTTGATTTCCTCCTTTTATCAAAAGCTTACTTGAAGAGATAGATTGTCCAAATATTTTATAAGCTTTTTGAAAGGTATAAACATAGTAATGACTCTAACAAATGTATGAAGTAAATGAAGTTATCTCAATTTATGAAAAGTAAAGTTAAAAGATTTTGAAACTTGAGAACTCTTGAAATATTCATTTGCTTTTAAAAATTATCTTAAGTTGTTTATAATGAGTACTTCTTTTTTTTTCCTAAATTTTATTTTCTTATTCTCCGTATATTCCTAAGAAATAATTTCCTAAGCTTAGCTTCCAACACTTTTTGAAAGTGTAATACTTTTATATTTAGAAAAATAATTTCTTGATTTCTTGAGATCATTTTATTTTAATGAAAGGAATTTCTATCATTTGAAGAAAAGTGAAGTTGAAAAAATTTTTTACTTTCAAAATGTTCTTTTAGTGTTATGTATGTTTGTAAAATTCTTTATGAACTCCTCTAAGTTTTGTTTAAGATGGCTTCTTAGTTTTTAGAAAAATTTACTTCCTATTTTATTCTTAGAAAGAATCTTTATTTTTAAGAAAACATTTCTTCATTTGTTTTGTTGAGACAAAACCATTATGTTCATGCATGAATATGAATCATAAAATCATGGAAGTAGAAAGAACATAATAACTTGAAAGAATAAGCTATATAAAAAAAAAAAAAAAATCAAGTATTGGGACCTTAGCTTCATCAAGGTACCCTGGGACTAAGAAAAGACTAGTCCCTAAAAAGAAAAGAAAATGATATGACTTGATGAGGACAAGTCTAAGACTATAAAGACTAGTCTTAAAAACAACTTGAAATTAAATAAATTGCAAGGAAAGTAAATAAATTGCAAGACAATGAGCTTATATGCTCTAAATAATATATGTAGCTATATAGATATATTAGATAGTTATAAATATAAAGCAACATAAAGGAATTTAGATTATGAAAAAAAACAAAGTATGAACCTATTGTTGCTTTCTTAACCTTCATGGTTTTAGAAAACACACACTAAGTTCATACTAAGTAGAAGAACATATGAAAATCTTGAAGAAGGATTACCTAAAAGAACTAACTACAGAGAACTTCTTGGAAAAAACTTCTTGGAGAAATTTTGAGAGAGATTTGAGTATAGTAACTTTAGTGTAGAAGAAATGTGAAAGAAGTGGAAGTATGAGGGGATATTTATAGGAAAATGTGGGAGATAATTTGTGTTAATTAAATAAATTAAAAATAAAACAAATTGGAAGAGAAAGAGAGGGGACCGACGCTATTCTTGGTGTAGGAAGAGAGGAAAATTTATTTTTTTGTATTTTTAATAATTAAAAGTAAGAAATGAAAGATGTGAAATTGTATTGGAAATGAATATGTGTAAGAAATAGGTGTATGGGTTGTAAGAGTAGATTGTAAGAAAAAGTAGAGATAGGTGAATAGTGTAGAATAGTAGATAATAGTGTATGTAAAAGTGGACATGACAATTAAATACCGGTAGTAAGAAAATACGTATATAAATGCGATATTTGATATTTTTAGCTATTGAAAAATTATGAAATTGATATTTTTGAAAATATTATATTTTCACGAGTCTAACAGTATATTCAAAATATTTTTCTTATTCCGAGCTCCTGGACATGTTTTTCAATAACTGTGTCTGATCGGGTTCAAAACGAGTTTCGGTTTTACTAAACTGATCTTTTTAGGCCTCCTTGGATAATTACGAACTATTCTACTCACTAAACTTTTTCTTATTCTTTTAGGGTTTCTTAAACGGTAATGCCGAACTTAAGTGGTTACGGTAAACTAGGGTTTTGTTGACTCTAGAAATCCGGTTGACTTCCAATTAGGGTTTAAGCTTTAATTCGAATCCAAAATTTCAAGGGTTTACAATGGGCAAAGGGTATTTGTTCTTAATGGTAACTCGGTTGAATTCCCTATAATCGATGCACATGCGCAGACTCTCATCTTTCTTCCTTACAATAATACAAGTGCACCCATGGCAATATACTTGGTCTAATGAAGCCCAAACCTTGCAATTCCTGTAACTACAGCTTTAACTCTTTCAACTCTGCAGGAACTATTCTATACGCTTCCTTGGAGATAGGTACTGTTCTAGGTAATACTTCAATTCCAAACTCTATCTCCCTATATGGTGGTAGTCCAAGTAGCTTCTCAAGAATACATCCACAAACTCATTCACAGTTGGCACAATTTTAATATCCACTTCTTCAATATTCATTGCTGCCACAACTGGTTTTTCCCACAGCTCATAGATTTCATACTCTTAGGTTTTAGCCTTTCCAACCTATATGTGAATCTCCCCTCATTTAAGTCAAAACTTCACTCCATCTTACTATAATCAATCGTGACCTTATAAATAATTTAGCCAATTCATTCCCAAGATCACATCAAATCAGATAAAGGCAATACTATCATATCAATAGGCATGTTCACATTTGAAATCATAACATTTATATTTTTACACACACAGGTGCCTATTTCCAATCACCAACGGAGCAGTCACACACATAATACGATCAATCAATGTTCATAAACAAGCTTACAATCATTCATATAATTTTCAATAATACATGCATGAGTTGCTCCAGTATCAATCAGCACATATGCATCCCTATTAGCAACACTTAGAATACCTTCCAAGGTGTCTACTGATGGTGTATCCTCAATCTGTTGTAAGGTGAAAACCCTAGCATTTGTCTTTCCCTTCTCTATATCAACTCCACCCTTAATGTCAGGTCAGTCCTTGTAATTAGCAATATGATGACCTCTTTACTTGCAATATGCACAAAAGACTGGTGGTAGTTTCGGATTCTTGCACTCTTTAGATTTATGTCCAACTTTACCACATGAAAAACATGCATTGGGAGTCCACTTACAGTCAGATAACTCATGAGGGCCAAGCATTTCTTCTCAAATATAGGTGTAGAAGCTTTATATGTCGGCTTTTGATTTCCTTGTCGTCCCATAAAAAGCTTCTTTCCTTTGCTAGCACCCCAATAACTATCATAGGATGAAGTAGAAGCAGGTCTCTTTCCCATAAATGCAGCTCTCTTTGCTTTTCTAATTCTACTATCATTATGGATTTGCTCCATTAGCAAAGCTTTGGCCACAGTATCTGATATGGTATGTAACTCAAATTTCTTTACTTCACTTTGAATCTCCTCATTTAAGCCATTCTGAAATTTTCGAACTTTCATTCTCTCATCTCGGTAGTCACCTCCAACAAAGCGCAATAGTCTACAAAATTCACCATGGTCTACATCTATAGTCTTGCTCTCTTGTCTCAAGTTCAACCAGTCAGTAAGCATCCTCTCTCTCTTCTGAATTTGGAAAATATTTGGTGAAGAATGTATCATTGAATGTAATCCATGATATAGGTTGTTGTAGGTTCCCACTAACTATCTCCACCAATTTTAAGCCTCTTTCTCATCATATGAACTGCTAAATCAACTTTATTATCTTCCGGAGTTCTACTAGCAGCAAATGTCTTTTCTAACTCCTCAATCCAATTCTCAGCCACTGTAGGATAAGTACTAGTGCCATCAAATTCTAGGACCATCTTTCTAAAATCATGTAACTTGATTTGGTTGGATTGATCATTTACAGGAGCAGTCTCATTTGGTCTCATTCCTTGTTGACTACCTTGCTGCATGAGATGTTGTGTTTGCTGATACATCATCATCTGATATTGCTACATCATTGCCATCATGTCCCTCATCATACTATACATAGAATTTGGATCACCATGGGCATTTGTGGCATTGGAGGAATGGATGATATAGGTGGAGGTAGTGGAATTTGAGTCAGTGGAGGAACTCGTGAAGCTGAAGCTAATGCAGGAGATGAAGTATCTCACCACTTGGTATAGAAGATGAAGTGGAAGCAAATGTAGATGATGACTGTGGTGGTGGTGGCATACTTTACCTCTTAGATTGTTGCCTCGTAGACCTTCTTAACCTATCCATCTTAACAATTTCGTACAATACATTCAACACACACACACACACACACATTAAAATCGCAAATCGCATACAAGCTTATTATATAACATTCATATTTATAAATGACAATAAGCAATTTAGCAAGAAATCAAACAAATAACAAGCATATGAAGCAAGCAAGAAGGCAAATATACACAATTATTCGAATAAACTTAACTCTTTTCTATACTACCTACTTGTGTCTAGGTCAAGTCTCAAACAAACTATTACAAGAAGGCAAATATACACAACTATTCGAATAAACTTAACTCTTTTCTATACTACCTACTTATGTCTAGGTCAAGTCTCAAACAAACTATTACAATTAGAGACAAAATTTCAAACTCGGTTTCTGATACCATTTGTAAGGACCAGCTATCACCCCACAATAAAAAAAAGGCGATAATAGTTCCCTAACCACATATAACCTGTAGGATTATATATAAGGTTGTTCAAAAAGAAGTGTTTAAGGAATTGTTTATCTAATTCCACATAATTAACATATTTCACAAAAGAAATAAACTCAAGTCATACATAGTTAAGTACGTGTATATATATATATATATATATTACAACCAAAGGTTTCTTACAAGCCTTAACAAAATTACAAATATAATCCAACTAGAACTTTAAATACAACCACAAAAGCTATCATAACTAGCCTATTACAAAATATGGATTCCATCAAATCTAAGGTCATCTCTAGTCCCACAAATCATCAAAAAAATCCTTGAAATCGGTTCCATACCCCATGCTCGTATAAAACTCGTCAGATTCATCACCTGAAATGGTTAAAATATGAGCCAAAAGCCCAGTACGTAAGTAACGAATACAAAAGCGAAGTGATCCACACATACTTAACTAAATGCAAATGAACAGTCATTAGATTATTAGTTAATCTTTAATTAGCCCAAACAACATTGGAGTATTCAAACTCCAGACAACAAGGATATCTAGGGGAACCTGAGTAACGATCACGACACTCAGGGAGTTGATATAAGTAGCCCGGATACTCATACCATCCTAGATAAATTTATCCATAACGATTAAGTAATCTCATTTAGGGTTTCTAGCTGTTTCTCAACTTTACTTAACTCGATCCATAATATCACTTAATTCAAGTGTTCCCATAAACATTAAATTATATTATATTACATCCTTTTAAGATAAGCAAATGTTATACCGATACCAAATTCCCCATCGATTACCCGCTGAACCACTTATAAAAGTCATATCAAAATGACAAGAGTGGTTTAAGCGCCTAAAACTACCATGCCCCTAATCTAAGCAGGGTTACCGCTCCCTGAACCAGATTTAATGTTATAAAAGACACTCAACAAACAATTATTAAATTTCTTAATTTACAGTAACTTTAAATAATGCTTATCCTAGCAAAGAAACAAGCAAGTCACAGCGTACCTGAAATAGCTCGGGAACTAATAGGGTTAGCCGAGCGAGGATCTATCACTATACAAGATAATATTGAATTCTTCACTTAGTTCAAGCACTAATCAACTAGTTTCAAACATAAGTAATCAAAGAAATTCAAATAAATTATTACAAAGTCATAACATAGTATTTAAACATCATATAATATCATACAATACTCAACAAATATTCAATTTATCATATATCAAGCTTTGGGAAATATTGAAGAAAGTTTTTTAAAATAAAAACCGCAGGGGACACGTCGGCCTTCAATGCCGATGGTGTTGAACCGGTGTACTTATGCACTAAAACTCAACACTTTCCATCACTGGCGACATTAAAACATATACGTCGTCAGCCTTTAGTCTACACCGGTGGTTTTGAGCTGGTGTAGACTGCAACTCCAATTTCTAAAAATTTTCGAGAGTTCTATGGAGTTGGTCCATGCCCGTAGATACCCCCAACACCAGCAGCGTTTACAAGTACGTCAACAGCGTAGGATATTACGCCGGTGGCTTTAAGCCCGGCATTAAAAACTTTGATTCTGTTCGCATTCCATGCTGCTTCTAAGTCGGCAGTGTTGATACCCTAATGATCAGCGTACTCTTTGAAAAATAAACACTGGCAAATTTCCTTATAAAAGATGGCAGCGTTTTATGCGGCTTTAGGAAAATTAGTTCTGATCACATTCAACACCGCCTATATGCTGGTGGCGTTGAAGTACCAGATGCCGGCGTACACTAAAAAACAAACCTATTCGAAACTGTTTTACTTCCTTTTTTTTTTTTTTTTGCAAAATTTTATAAGCTTTTACACTTTCAAACTTTCTTTAAACTTATCCTTAGTTTCCCAAAACTTGTTATATGTTCTTAACACCATTCAACAAGTATTAACTCCTATTAAATCCATCAATCATTCAACTACAATATTACACAAATTCACACTTTAACTACTCAACTTAACTTCACCACTCACCAACACTTCTTACAACTTCCCTAACACTTAACCAAGTTCACACAACAACAAAACGCATCCTAACATATATCAATGCATAAAATCAATCAACTCAAATAACATTAACTCATCCTACCATAGGTTTTACCTCTAAAATACAAGAAAGGAAATAAAACAAAGAGATTATACTTGCATTAACTTACATGAAGAGGCTTTGACTTGGTGAGATTGTTAAATCCAAAGGCTTGATATTGATTTTGGTTTAGGGCTTATGGTTTAAAGATAGAAGGAAGAGAGAAAGAAAAGAAATAAGAAATATTCATATGAAAATATGGGTTGCCAAAAAGAGGCCAATTTTGATCAAATTTGTGACTCAATAATATCTTAAGTTTGACTTTTAAGGCATATAAGACTTAGGTTTAAATTTGGCTTAATTTGGAGTTCATTTGGATTTAATTTGGGCTTGAAAAATAGACTTAAACTTTGTAAAATTTCTGTCAACAAAATCTTAGGTAATTCATAAACTTGTTTTGATAAATTTTAAACATAACACACACATATTAATTCATAAAAGACACAAACATTTATTATACTATGCACATATTAATATACATAAAACAATAATATTAATTTCATTACACATTCATTTTCATGAATCAAAATTACTTCAAACTTAATATCTAGAACTAATATCGTATTCATATGCAAATTCTAGCTATTGAATGATTTAGATTATTTCACATATACCATTAGTCTTTCAATACATTTTTCCATAAAAAAGAAAAAAAAAACTCTAAGTATTAACATGTTTATTTAAGTGCACTATCAAGAAGATAATATCGAGCTCGAATTTTCATCCTTTTCTCCTAAAGGTTCCGATCCATATCAAACCCGGCCTATTTGACACGAAACACTCGACAAGAAACCAATAGGGTTTTCGTAAAAAGCCCTGTTTTTTGAAAAATATCTTAATTAGAGTCTTCATAGTTAAAGCCGGAAAAATGTGAACTAGAAACCAAATGGATGGTTTGGTTTCCGGTTCGGCCACTAATCCACATGAAAAACCAAAAATTGCTAAGTCCGATGGCTAGTATTTTAAAACATAAATGGTTATCTAGATTTTTTATGGGCTTTAGAAATCTTGAATTATATGGGCCAAAAAAAGATTAATTTTAAAATTTTCGACTTTTCAATTTTTTTACCCCTATTTTTTTTAAAAAAAGGGTTTATATATTTACAAACATATGTGCATATTTTTTATTTTTGTTTTAAAGAGGATCCTAAAAGTTTTTTATTTTTGTGACCGCACTGCAAGTACCTATATATTTGCTAGCCGAAATCAAGTCCACGTAGTTCGTTTTGATTTTTTGGAACATTTTTAATTTGTTTGTTCTTTTTAATTCAAAAAACCTGCCAAGTGTAAGTTATTAATCAATTTTGAAAATCCCTAAAGAAATCTTTTTTTTTTTTATCTTTTGCTTTTTTGAAAATCCCTAAAAATCTAATTTTGGAAAACCCCATTTATTATTTTTTTGGTATTTTAAAAATAACTAAGTGATATCATATAAATATATATGTTGGAAAAAAAACAATTTTTCTATCTATCTATCTATCTATATATATATTATATATACAAGAAAAAGATAAAAAGGTTTTTGTTGATTTTGTAAATTTTCTCATATTTTATTCTTATATAAAAAAAAAAGATAACTAAAACAAGCTCAAGATATCACACCAAACATTCCATGAACTCCTATGGATAATTTTTTAACAATCACAAATCACAATTATAGCACATGTGATATAAAACAACAACAACAACAACAATTATAATAAACCTATATTTTTTTTTTATTTTTATGATTTATCCTAAAAGGCACATTTGCTAATTATATCTTAAAATTTCATTTATTTACTAATTATATTTATATGATGAATCTTATATTCTAAAATTTTATTTATTTACATCATCATCAGGAATATGTCATACAGATAAAATCACACTCACACACACATATATTTTGTTGATTTTCATAATTTAATTTATATACTAACAATAACAAAAATAAAAGCATGCATATCAGATATCTACACACACATATGTATTATTTTTTCTCTTTTTTCTTTTTTTTTATTTTATTTATTTTTGGTTTATATCTACATTAGGTTATACGATATACTATTTACAACTTAACAATGAGTTTAAATTATAGTAAAGTGAATTTAACAAATTAAAATAAGAAACAAAAAGATAAAAACAGTTGGGCTCCATCAAACAATACCAATTGAACCTTTTGTGTGCACGGATTGGAATGTAGAAGCGAGTTGCGTTGGTTCGGGCCTTCAATTTCGGATGAATATGGGTCCTTTGGATCCTACAAAACAAATTAAGGCTATGGTTTCTCTCTCTCTGATTCGTGGATTAATGGGGGCTAGGAAATAGGTTCCGATGATGGTTGTATCTGGGTTCGATTCTGGGAGATCTTGGTTTGCTCGAAGGATGGTGGGTAAAAGAGATAGAAGAACTGGGTTAAGGTGGAGACGGATTGTGGCGACTAATGCCGGTGGTGGCTGGGTTGGTTTTCAATAGGGATGGTGGTGGTTAGTCGTGGTGACGGGTTTGGGTAAGACCGATGTCCAAAGATGGTGGAGGAGATCTGTGGTTGTTTGTTCGATTCTGAGTTTGTGTTGAGTGGTGTTCAACGGTGGCTCTGTGGCGGGTGATGGAGCGGAAGTAGTGCGGTCAGGAGTGGGGTTTCAATAATGGGTTTGGGTTGTGTGAGTAGTAATGGCTACGATGGGTAATGGGAGTGTGATTTGGGTTCGATAAGGTGGTTTGGATGGTGTTGGAGTGGTCAGCCTCCGGCTTTTGGGTTGTGAAAGAGAGATCTTGTTGGATTGTTTTCGAAATCCAGTTCTTGTCTTCGTTGCAGGAGCTAGTGTTCTTCTTATAGGGGCAAATGAGGAAGGTAGAGAATCGAAGCACGGCCGACGTTACGGAGTCGGAGGGTTTCGGTTATGATCGGAGGTCACGGAATTTTAATCGATTCTAAATGCTCGATTTAAAACACAATATAAGCTTGATTTAAATTCCAAACCCGACTTTCGATCTTCCTAACAAAAGAATGAGCTCGAAACGAGCTCGAATGAAGCTCGTTCGAGCTCCAATGGAGCTCCAAAGCTTTAACAATGACGAATGGATGATTTGGGGAAGACACATGCGCGCGTCTTCCTAGGCATGTGGGGATCCTACTGAGCTGAGCTCGTTTCTTGTTAATATGCTCACTTAAATTAAATTTAAGCTATCCAAAGTAGGTCAAACATAAATTCAATAAAAATAGGCCAAAATTAACACAAGTTCAAGGTCCAACGTGATTTATAAAAACAACCTAGAGTACTATAAAATTAATATGAAATATTTTTTATATTTTTTTTCTTTTTTCAATTTTTTTAAAAGCTTATTTATTGAAAAGATAGGGTTTTCTGAATTTTTGATTTTCTAATTTTATATATTTTTTAATTTTGTAATTTTTTTTGTTAATTTTTTTAACTTAACTAATTTTATTATATATTTATAATTTTTATTGTATTTTCTTTTTTTTTTTCAATTGTTATGATTTTTTTGAATTTTTGAATTTTTTATAAAAAGAAAGTAAAAATGGAGTGTCGATAGATAAAATATGGCAATGTATGTATTTTTATATAACTCGTTTTTATTTCAATTTTCACAAGAAGAACTGAGTACTTAACTATTTTTAAACTGAGTACTTAACTATTTTTAAGCTTATAACTTGAAAAATAGGTTACCTTTTAGCTTCCTTGCTTGACTAGAATCTTGTGGATTTTAAAGCTAGATATGGTGGCCAGGAATGTGGGGAATGGAATTGAAATGACAACTGAGAAATAAAGTAAGAGACGTCAAAACAATAAAGTAAAAAGGAGAAATGAGAGGAAGGGACTTGTAAGATGGACATGACAGCTTCCTTGGTTAGGAAAAGAAGCGGAAAAAAAAAAAAAAAGGAAAAGGAAAAATTTGAAGTATAAACACCTGTGTGTGTGTGTATTGTTTTGAGTCAACTGCAAAGTGAGGATGGAGCGAGGGAATTGATGGAGAATTAGCATGTATGTGAGTGTCTAATGTCCAGCTAGATGTAAGAAGATTGTCACAAGAAAATAGGAAAGAGAAATAGTGAAAGGAGGAGGAAAAAATAAGAGGTTTTTGTGGCTAAATGAATGGGGATGTTGATTGGAATATTGGGACAAATTGAGGGGGGAGATGTAGGTGTGGGTGTGTTGCGAATTAGAGGCCGCATTGAGAGAAAATAAATAAGAAATTTAGATGTGTGTTCGTGTGATTTTGTCCGATTGGATTGGGAGAGAATGGTAATGAATTTAGTGGAAAGGAAAAGTTAAAAAAGATTACAGGGGCAAGTCCTAGTGGCATGATTGATATATATATATATATATATATTATATATACTCAATTTTGGGAATGAGGGTGTTTTAATCAACTAGAGAGGGGGAAAGAAATATAAAAAAAAAGCACAAGACTAGGTGTTTATTACCTTATTTGGACTTCTAAAATATGTCTTGTCTTGTAGATAATAATATGGATTAAGTGGGGATGTGTACTTGTAAGTACAATGAGCAAGTTGACATGATTGTTTTGGTGAAATATTGGAGGTAGAAATTAGCTTTTTAATGAAGATTGTCAATGACTAAAAATGCACATTCATGGTTGGCCTTGGGTAGTGTATAGGGAAAGTTTTATTGTTTTGATGACATTTGGTTGAAAAAGGAAAATATTTAGTTATGGTTTAGTTGATAGCATAACTAATTTTACACATAAAATTACTATTGTGTTTATAAATGTTTTGTACTATTATTTTGGATTATATCATACTTAAATTTACTTATAGTGTTGTTATTTAGAGAACATATCGATACACATTATCGAATTGGAATTTATCAAATTAATATCTATTGATTTATATTGGATTCTTATGCCTATAAGATTCATTCAATTTTTTTTTTTCTGTCTCTAGGGTTTATGATCTTAAATTTGATATTTGCATTTTGTATTACTTATTTAGGGTTATCTCAACTTGTTTGCATCATATCAAGTTGAATGGTTTAAGGTTTTAGCCATTATATAAGGGATTTCACATTTAGGTTCATGTTTGGTTTGAAACATGCTTTCCTATCACATATAGTTTGAGCTTTGTGGGGTTTGAGGCGGTTTATAAGAAAACTCTCATGTTTGGTTTGAAACATGCTTTCCTATCACATATAGTTTGAGCTTTGTGGGGTTTGAGGCGGTTTATAAGAAAACTCTAAATCGTGTTGGTAGTTTACGGTGTATAGATTGTATCTAGATTGATTTTCTAGGCTTTTAGAGCATAAAAGGATCTATGGAATTCTTTCTAATGGTTTGATGACCCATGTTTGGTATTTGAAATTTATATCACTCATATTAAGGTTATCTCATTATATATTTGATATCTCAGTTGAATTATTTAGGTTTCAGCATTCCAAGTAGAATTATTTAGGGTTTCGATATCTTGGTTGAATTATTTAGGGTTTTAGTATATGAATTATATAATTAAGGTTTGAACTATTCATATTTTAGTCATATGATCTTAATTTTGATACTTTAGGTTAAATAATTTAGGGTCTTAAAAATATCTCTAGAAAATTTTCTAGCTAATTAACTAAAAAGCCCTAAAAGTTAAGAGTTTACATTCACCTCTAATGCTTGGAGCTTTAGACCATCAATTGTTTTGGTAACTTTAATGATGGTGAACGTAAGACTGCAAACAAGCCAAGCTGCTCACGAGCTACTTGAGCTTGGTTCACTATAGGCTCGACCCAGCTTGAGCTTGTTTAGTAAACAATCCGAGCTCGACCCTAAGATGAAGGTTATTTATCTAAACAAGCCGATCTTGAGTTTTGATTCAGGCTCGTGAGTTAGCTAATGAATATGTTCGTTTAAGGCTAGTGGACAGGCTTACGAGAAGGCTCGTTAATAAGCTTGTTAATAAGATTGTTTGTAAATCTATAAGTTTTATAATTATGATGTATTAATATATCTAAAAGAAAAACAAATTTCTACTTAATATATATGTATATATTATTAGTAACTCTTATATATTAATTGAGGATTGAAAATAAATGAAAAAATAGGCTATTTAAACAAGTCGAGCTTGAACTTTAATTTAAAGCTCGATAAAAGCTTAGCTCGGCTGAAGTTTGATTTGTTAATGAGCCAAGCTCGAGCTTGAAATAAAGCTTGTATAGTTAAACAAGCCGAGCTCAAGCCTAGATTTTAGGCTCGATAAAAAGCTCGGCTCGAGCTCAAGCTCAAGCTCAAGCTCAATAATTTTTAAATAAGTCAAATATGAGCCTTGGAAGGTTGGCTTGGTGGTCTCATTTGTAGCCCCGGTGTGAGCATATGAAGATAATAATGCAAAATAAAAAATAAAAAATAAAAAATCATATGCTTAGAAAAACAATTATTTAGGAAAAACAAAATTTTAATGGTTTTTATAAAAAAGGGTAAATCAATTTATAAGGTTTGTTTTTATATATTTTGTTCTATTGTAGGAAGATAGGAATGATTATATTGTATTGTTTGGTTACCCCAACATCTATGCTCAGTACCTACCTAATGTTTGAGGCGTATACATGCTTCAACCGTTTTTGGTTTTCACCTACAGCGATGTGGGTCAATAACTCGCCTACCCTAATTAGATAGTTCCACTGCCCACTGCTACTCGACACATTTTGGATGATTCGTTTGCTTCTTTTTTCAAAAGAAAAAACATACTGTTGAGGCCCGTTGCTGGTGTCCTCATTCGAGCCTACCAAGACAATCAACATAACCGCCTTCACTCTCTTAATCCTCAAGTGCAGCAACTTTTCAGAGATCACAAGTGTATTTCACTGGATGGGCTACTAACCGGGATATTGACCTGACAGCCACCACACTATCCCATAGGCGCTAGCATTAGCAGTCACGACTCAACCATTGCATTCAACTTTTTTATTTTCAGACATGAACTAAATATGTTTAGTTTCTCCTCTCTCTTTCTCTTTCTCTTTTTTTTTTTTTGTTTTTTCTAATTTCTAATGTAACCATTTAATTATCAAGTGAAATAATAAAGTTACATTTTCTTTTCTTTTTATATATAACTTAACTACTTTATATTTAGAATAAGTTACACTAGATAGTATCAACTTTTGAGATAACCTCATTTAAAGTATTAACATTTTAAGTGTTTAAAAAAAAAATCAACATTAAGTAATATAAGTCAAGTGAGATATATCAATGTTTTTGTAAAATCCATTTAATGTATCAATCTCTGGATAATCTTTTATTAATTATCTTCTTTTTTTTTTCTTGTTGGATACATTTTTTATTTATTTTATGAAATATTTATTTTCCTTTTTGTTTCTCCACTCAAAATGTTGATTTTTAAATGAATTTATCATAAATGTTGATATATTCTAGTGTAATTTGCCTTTTATATTTATTTACTTATGAATTCCAATTTAAATTACATTTTAAGTTTCATTTTATAATCATGCACATTAATTAATTGAAATAAAAAAAATTAACAAAACAACACCGTGGAAAATTTGTAATTTTAACTTTTTATTAAAGAACTCACAACATACCAATAATATCTTCTTAACATGTAACTTTCCCAACTTACAAACAAGACCTTACGTGTAATTTTTTTTTTTCCACGCAAATCATCTCTAAGTAACTAATTTAATTCTAGATCATACCTCGTAACTTGACATACATTTCTCATTAGCAATTTGCAAAATGGTACTTCCTATATATTATATGATTTCCCATTATGAGTTCTAAGTTTTAGCTTATTAAAATACTTAAATATTACTTAGTGATCTTAATTTCAATTGTCATTTATCATTGTAAAATTTTAAATTTCTATTCTGTATTTTTCAAGTCAATAATTATAATTAGTACCACAAAAAAATAAACTCAAAATAAAAAATACAAGAAAAAAAGCATAAACATATATATTATGTGAAATTGAGCTCATTAACCACATTCATGACATATGAATAAATGGTCTAAACACGACATGGCACAACAGCTATGTGGGCATGCATTGGGGCTTTTGTGTGGATTTATTGTTTTTTTTTTTAAACTTAATTTGAAATTACTATTTTGTCAAAACATATTCCAAATATAAGGGACCAGAAATGCAGTTAGTGTATGCATCCAAAAAATAACATCAAATACACACAAACTGAATGTGGTTGCATGTGTTAATTTAAAAAAAAAATAGTACCACAATATTCAGTTTTTTTTTTTTAATTTAAGCTTGAACGCATTCATTTGTTTTTTTTTTTTAAAAGGTGAATACATCCGTTGTAATTTTATTTTATCTATAGTATTAAAGCCAAAAGGCTCTCTTTTTGGCAACTTATATAGTGTCTAGATTATTTTTACATTTTGATTTTATAAAAGTAACCTTAAATGGATGTCTCCACCACACCTCTATGGTTACTAATTAGAAGAGACAGTCATCCACCTACTAAGAAATATGTCGTGTCCACTGTTCACAGAAACTACACTTTTCAAAATCACTCCTTTCTAATTTCTTTTCGTGACTTTACCACACCTTCACCAAATTTCTACAACATGTCACTGTATATTATTTTGTTGGCTCAAAGGAAATGTTTCATGAAAAAAATTTGGCAGCTGAATTTCAGTTTACTAAGGTTTGCATTTAATTTAAGTATTACTGTTTGTATGATTCCCTTTCCAGTCTAGATAGTTAGTCTCAAGTTTAGTGAAAAGTATTTAACTATTCCTTTTTTTTTTTTTTGTTATATTTTCTCTACGAACTTATTTTACGTATTCCCTTTTTAAGTCGAACTTTTAGAATTTGTGACATCCTGTGTACAAATATGTTTAAGATCTACTCATTCAATATTGAAAATTCATTGTTCACTCATAGCCCAAATTATTCTTATCCACCTGCAACTATTGCCCCAAACATATTTTCCATGAGGTCATACATTTAATAAATTGACAAATGTATATTTAAAGGTTGTTGAAAAAACTAAATCATTGACACATATAATTTTTTATAGAGTAAAATTAATTTTAAAAATTTTATTAATTTTACCCATTAATATAAACATATTTTAAGCACCTGTGCAATAGGTGCATTGTATGCTAGTTTTATTTAAAAAGGAATTGGGTGTATTCAATGAATGCGCTCAAACACCATACATACTCAAATTGCACACCCCATCTACCATTCATACACGCACACACTTTAATCACATTCCTATTTTTCTCTCGCTATCTAGAAACATCTCTAGCTAATCTTGCTTGTTTTCGTCAATGCGTCCACCCAAACTCATTCCAAGGAGTCCATAACATCATCTTCAGCTAACTAAACCCAATCTCTTTTAGTTGTCAAGTTTTTTTTTTTTTTGTTCAATTTTTTACTCCTTAAGTTATGAAACCCTAATCATGAAATTAGACTAGATCATATGTTTAGCTTGTAGTGCATGTTCTTTGGTGTTGATGTGTTGTTGTAATATTGTATTATGTGAGCATATTGTGATGATTTTGTAACCTTAGACAAGTTAGTGTTTATACATGCATGATAAGTGTTCGATGAAATGTGTGAATAGACTAGAATATGGGGGAGGAATTCGTTTGCTTCATTGTGTATGCACATGGGAACATTGTGCTTGAAAAATATGGTCTAGAGTATGACCAGGCCCCAATAAAAAATGTTCGGATAAGAACTGATGCTGACTTTTTGCATTTCTTCAGTAAGATATGTGACATTGTCAGGGTAGATCCAAGTGTGGGAGGTATCCAAATAGTCCAAACATACCTCCGTTACATGCAAACGGGCTATCATTTTATGTTGTTTCCTGTTGTAGATGACAACGGTATAGAGGATTTGATTGACCAAGCTAAGGAACTTGATTCAAGTTTGCTGCAAGAGCTGTATGTGCAGTTACAAGAAGGATAATATAGTGTTCAGACCAAGTTCATGCCATCTCAATTGGATAAGTTTGTCACGCCCCGAAGAATACCCTAAACGTGGCAGTCCACCATACACAATATTAAAGCCTAAGAATGACCACCTCGGTCACGCAAAGGCTTCCATACTATGTACAAGGCGTCTAACACATAAAGGAGACACATCAGAATAATACATTTTATGTTGATACAATTGAGTAACAATGTAAAGGAAATACAAATTTACTAAACTTCAGATACAAATCCCTACACTTCATATACGAATCACTACACTTCAAAATACAAATCATTCAACTCCAATTACATTCATCCGCAGACTTCCCTACATAAACTATTACAAGACAAATCATAAAACTAGCAAATAACTTCAAACATTCATATTCTTTGCCGAAATCCCAAAGTCATTCCTGACTCCAACCAATTCGGTCTCCACCTTGCATTCTTGAGATAACCTGTTCATTTAAACAACTATAGGGGTATAAGCTACACTAGCTTAGTGAGAATTCCCTTAATTCCGTACCATAACAAGCAAGTTATAATCAACCATATGCTATGCATGAGCAAACACATGAGCAAACAATTATGCATGAGTATCCGGAACCCACACGCAGAACGGATTTACGCCCTCCGTATCTTGGGTTAGGGATGGTATTGAAGTCTACACGACTATTGCTAGTCCCAAAGCCCTCGGCTCATAGCACTCGCCTCGGCTAAGCTCACACATGGAATACATCCCCGATGCGCCTTAGTTTCCTATGAATGAGCTCTGATCCCGAGTCTCATTATCCAAACGAGTCCTCGGACCATACCGATCGACCTGCGTAGGAGTAGCACGCTACCAAATGCAATATGTCCGATGTGATGCATGATCAATTAACTTTTTGCTTAGGTCAAAATAATTATACATTCTTTAGAATGACCAACCAATATTATACATATAACAGAAATAATATGAACAATGCAGTTATCCAATCAATCGTGGTTTCGATATGATTTAGTATTCTTTGGCATACATTCATCACAGTCTCATCACATATCCCATCCCCATTCATATCGATTTTTATCTTGTTCCTATAATTCTAATGCAACTAGCTACAAGCACAATCAAGGTAACAAAACAAGGAGAAAACTCACTCGGCCATTGGATCACCGGTCTTCTAGTAATAGTAATCCGGTGGTAGGGAATCGTCGATTTCGAGATCTCCTAAAAAGGAAGAAATACTTTAATAAGTATTTCAACTCAAACTAATCCAAACAAATTCTACGAACTATCAAATTCGTAATTCTCGTCCTAAGCAGGGATTCTAACTTAAAACGGCCATAACTTGGTCATTTTAACTCGGAATCTCGCGAATTATATATCGATTTCTATCTACTTCGAAAGATATATCTAATTCTAATATTATTTTCAAATTTCAAAAACTTTTAGGTCGCGGAACAAAGGATTCAGATCAGGTCTGTAACTTTGTCATTTCCGAAAAATTGTTTCGCACTCAATCAAAATGTTTCTCGTTAATGATTCATGGGTAGATAAAATATGAATGAATTCCTAATATGAATGTCATGTAATGAGTTCAACATATGTATGATCTTGATGATTTTTGATAATGAAACTTTTAAGGATTCCTAATTAGCACAAGACTCCACAATAGTTACTTCTTAAAAATCCATTTTTCCAAATTTTGCTTCTCCTAGTGTTTTGAGATTCTATTCTTAGGAACTCATTGCTATCTTAGTAAAAATGAGTTTCATCATCTATACTACCCAAGACCTTCATTTCTACATAAAAATTCACATTTTCCACCTTGCAAGTATGTTTTTAAACAAGCTTTTCACAAAAATCCGAATTTTGGAATTTTTCATTTCTTGCATTTTTCCTATGAGAAAACTTGTTTAATGCATCAAAATTTGAAGCTTTATTATATCTATTGTCTAAAGACTTCATTTAACTCATAAAACTTGCAATTTGAGCTTGAATACTAGGTGTTTATGTAGGCATCACTCTAAATTACGAATTTAACAATTTGATCACTAACTTAAGATTTTCCATTCTAACTCCACTTCTTGTTTTACATATTACACATGCCTAAACTCGTTCAAACTTAAAAATCATTCCTTAGAGATACCTATTACATAAACCTTTCATTTTTCATGTAAAATATGAGTTTTAAAGCGGTTTCAAGGGTTTTCAAAATAGGTCTCAAAAGTCATACGAATTTTCCTTTGAACTTTTCTAACAAAAATCTTTTCTTTTCAAGTTCTTTGCCTTATATTCATAAAGATCTACCAACTAACATGTTTATATATGCAAAGCCAAGCTTTTATGAACATTAATGCATGAAAACACAAAATATGCATATGAACATGAATGTCAAGGAAAACATGAGTGTCTAAACACTAGATCTACAACTTATAGGGCATGAAGATGAGGTTTAAGACATGAACATATACTTTTCATGCAAGATCTCTACTATTATATGCATGAACATAATAATACTTCAACAAAAGCTTGGTAAACACAAGATCTACTCTTGCAATGGCTTGAGATTCATGCATTCATGTTTTCTTATCCCTAGCATTTGCTCATTGGGATTTTAAGGTGAAAACATACAAGAATACTCTTGCCATTGCAAGATTATGTAGTAATAAACTTAAGAATCATCACCTAAGGTTGGATTTTTATGAAGAAATGAAGAAGATTGAAGCTTTTGTGTGTGTGTGTGTGGAGAAGGATGGCTCACGGCAAGGAAAAAAAAAAAGAGGGTTTTGAGAGCTTTTTGGAACAAATGAAATAAAGTGAAGGAGAGAGAAACTAAAAGAGTATTTATATTAAGTAAACTAGGGTTTATTTTAAGTAATAAAAGAAAAAATGAATCAAATTGGGAGGCAATTAGGGGTGTCATGCGCTGGCCATTAGGGGGGAAAGAGAGAGAAGATGTTGAATTTGTTTGAAAATTTGAAATTGATGTAATAAAAGTATTAAATTTGATAATTTATTTAAGAGACAAAATTTCTTGGAAAAGAAAATGTAATGAGTAGTTGTAAAGGTGTAGGAATAGGGTATGGGTAGTGTGTAGTGTAGGTTGTACTTGTGAATAGTAGACAAGACATCTACTTTATCGATTGTAACGAAAACATGGGAAAAAGACTATAACTGTAATTTTTATAACCCGGAAAATTATAAAATTAATATTTTTGAAATCCTTATAAAATTACGATTCTAATGAATATTCCGAAACATTTTTCTGAGTTCGGGGTCCCGGGGCACGCTTTTCCGTAATTGAGCTCGGGAAGGCTGGAATTGAAAAATTCCCGAATTTAAAACTTTCTAAGGCTTAAAATATACTTTAAAACAATAATTCATATTCATTTACTTTATAAAACTTCTTTTGTTATGTAACCGAAGGAAAGCCGGATCTAGGGTTTCTAAGCTCCTCTCACTAAGCTTGAACTAGACCAATATAGGGTTTCGTTCCCCGGTTTCCGAAGTTTATTCGATTACTAGAAAAACTAGGGTATACATTATAAGAATAATAATAAAAATTGTGTAATGAATAATAGTAAATCGTACCGAAAGACTCACTAATTACCGATACAAATAAATTTGTAAAATCAAGTGGTTTCAGCTATTGAAAATTTATAAAACTAATATTTTAAAGATCCCTATAAAAATATGAGTCTGACGGTATTAGCAACATACATCTAATATTTCAAATCCCGGGGCACACTCTTCGAAGCCTGTACCTGACTGGGTTCGAAACAGATCTAAAATTCGTTAATCTCATCTTTTAGAGCATTCTAGACTTAATACGAACCAACTACACCTTTCCTCTTGTTCCGACTCCTTGGTTTGGGAATACGAAATTGCCGAATCTAGGCTACGGGGTTTCTTGGGAGTTTGTGGACCTAAGTTTTCGATTGACTTTCCGGATTATACCTTTGCCAATTTGGAAACTGATATTTTATGTTTATACAATTTTATTTGATTTGCGAATATTTATTTTAATTCTTATCTTCGTAGATATTTAATATCTCTTAACGTTTTCAAAATTCTGAAATTTGGCTTTATATCTGAAGGTTTATCATTGCTCGCTTGTTTAATAATTCATTTTTAGGTGTTATATTACCCGCTTTTGCCAGTCAGGGTTAAGCATGGAATTTGTCATGCGTAGGGGTTTTGAATTGAAGTATGATGAGTTCTTATTTTGTTTTTAAGGATTCTAATCTTTCTCCAGATTCGGAAATTTCTAGATTCGCTCGTGTTCTCAAACTAGTTAGAATTCGGTTTTAATTTGGAGTGATTCTTTTTTTTTTTTTTAGGGTTTATTTTAGAAGTTCATATTGGGATTATTTACTGAAATTTTTTGGGGCTTACAAAGTTCAAGTTCCACACCTGGATGACTTACAGAACACAACAACCCACATTATTATTGGGGAACCATACTCCATACCAACAAATGGAAAAATTCAAACATAGTAGTCTATACCATCAAAGTATGATGCATCATTCTCCAATAAACTTTGAAGAGTATGAGCCCACTCCTATACAAGAATGAATGCTAGAAATTAAAAGGAGAATTGAATAAGAAGTTATTCTAATGCTAAATTCCAGGGTTGTAGATGAAAATTGGGATGGTCAATATTATGTTGATGAGAATGGGGATCCAATAAGTGATGAATAAAGTGACAACAAATATAAGGACACTCCTGAATAGGGCAAGGAGCATCATGACATTATCATGACTGGAATAACAACACAACAACCCTTTAGTTCAATGGAACTCCTCTAAGCAATGATACCTCTCAAGACAGTGTCAGGGATGAAGTCCCATTTTTCAATATCAATGGTAGTGATGGATATATAAATTTTCAAACAAAGCTTGTGTTGGAAGAATTTAAAGTGCAGCTAGGCTTGTTTTTATATACATGCGGATGCAAAAGCAGAAACTACAAGATGGGTTTTTAAACTGATTTTAAGCTCATTTATCTAACTATTATCTCTTTTATCCTTTAACGCACAATTACAACAATAATAATAACGTGGAGTTCAGCCCGCTCCTAGTCTCCATGGGCCACAATTGCTTCACTCAAAAAGGACTTCACGCATTTCATTAATTCAAAACAATTGCCTCACAAAGTGGACTTCACAAATGCCTTATCAAGAGGACTTGACTAAGTGCCTACACACATGTAGGATTTCACACAAGTGCCTCAATACATGAGGACTTCACCTATTATCTCAAACATATGAGGACTTTACTAAAACACTCACAAACAAATGCGTGAATAGTACCTTACAATATTAAATCACTAATCTCACTATGTTACTATTCACTAAACAAATATAAATACAAAATGAGATAGTATTTTCACATAATCTCATCCTATTAAGCTCTACTCCCTTCTCTTTCTTTTTTAAAAAATTCCTAAAAACACCATATATATAGCAGCTTTAAAAACACAACCGTTTTCCCTTAAAAGAACATCCAAAGATCGAATTTGAAACACTGCAATGGCTATTTTTTAAATTGTCCTCTGCTAGATTTGTCGCGTCCTAAACTCGTTGCACCTCAATTTACCTCTCAACCAAATCTGTCCTTGTTGACCTTAGATTCAAACTTCTCGGGCCCTAGAGTTAAACTTATCGAGCCCTCGACTTGACCCTCGATGAAGTCTGTGCATGTTGTTTTGTTCCACTCATCACACCTTGGATTTACACTTCGATTAGACCAATCAAGCCCTTGATGAAACTCGCAATCAAGACTAGGGCATGACAATTTGTTCCTACACAATCTGTAGAGAACAACACATATACAAACATAAACACATATATACACATTAAAGCTTAAACATATCAAAATAGGTTTTGCTTATTAAATGTAGCTTAAATAAGTTATGGAGCATTTGTGTAATATATTTTCTCATCAAAACAAGATCATAACCGACCTTGGATCATCATCTTGAGTATAATGAGTAGTAACATAACCAACACTAGTGATCTTAACAAAGGCATGTTGTTCAATACCAAAGAAAATCTTATAAATCGTGTGAAAGCCTTCCATGTGAAACAACATCGTAACTTTCGAGTGGATGAATTGACCAAGATTCTATGGTTAGCATATCGTATCAAGCGAGATGAGGGGTATTATAGAGCTCATATACTACCATTCATATAGCTTGATTGGCACTTTATTACTGCACTTGTTAAGTGTTGAAGGCTAGAGACACATACGTTTCACATACCGAATGGAGAGATGACAATAACTCTCTAGGATGTAGAGGTCCAGTTGTGCCTATAGGTAGATTGGATAGATGTTAGGGGTTATATTAGGATACTCTACTACCAAGGAAGGGAGACTTAAATTAAATAATATTGACAGTGAGTTGATGAGATACCTAAGATACTGATGAGGAGTTGCTCATCCGACATACTCGGGTGTACATACTTCAATTGATATGAGGTTACCTTTTTGTAGATAAATTGTAACGCCCTAAATCAAAGGCGTCTACAACTCGCCACGTGTCCTCTCTTCAAAGGCACACGCCAAGGCTATTACTAAACTACAATAGATAGAACATCATCAAAACTCTCTAAAATAAACATCTTCAATTTCATAAAAGTTGTTCCACTACATAACCCGATAACTAAAGATATCTAAAAACATAAGAACATAAAAAGTCTTTACAAATAAAACTTCCAATGAAACTAATCCATCAAAATAAAGTCTCTACTAAAATAAAAGTACTCATAAACATCTCCATCCAAATCCTTAATGATCAGCTGGATGGTCATCTGTACTATCTTGCTCCCCGTCATCAACATATACATCATATCCCAACAAATCATATATAATAGGATCATCACCTGCACTTGTAAAAATAAAGGATTGAGCACAAAGGCCCAGTACATCCAAACCACAAGCACATGCACATGATCATACATAACACAATATCACATACAACTTATAATTTCTAATGCAACAAGCACAAATTAATTTATCTTTTCATTAGCCTGCAACCAACACAGTTTAGGAAAACTCATGATATAAACCTAAACTCGGAATAACTCAGATCCCGAAACACATATTATAATATATACATATATACAGTTTGCATGCCCAGCCAAAGCTCGAAAGCACGACTCCTAATTTACCAGAATCATCTCCAAGCACGAGTCCACTAGGGACAACCTCACACAAGGATCATCAGGTTGTCTCACTAGAGACCACCCTCCACCATGGCCTTGCCATGAGTTCTACTCTAGTTGAAACCACTCACAACTAACACTCAATTTCAATTAAGGTCGTATATTCGTTAATCAGGTTATAAATTCTAAACCTATCACGCACAAGCAGCAAACAAAGTAAGAACGTACCTGGATTTGCTTCCAATCCAAATCTACTAAACAAAAACTTTAATTGAAATGGAACCCTAATCTCACAATACTCCTGTATATCAATATATGTCGTAATTAAAATTCAATTGTAATCATGATGTCAAACCCTAACCCTAATACCATAACCCTAACCAAATCTTAACTCACCTGTTAATTTTGTTTTTACTTCACAGAAACCCTAACATCAATTTCTCCTCAAATCTTCCTTAATCTCCACAATCCTTCACAACATACATATATATATATATATATATATATATAATCTTCTATGAATAGATCCCTTATAAAAATTTATAACTTTGAATCTATAGAGATAGGGCAAATTCATACATACCTATAATTTGCAGAACTTGATTGAAATTTAGAAACCCTAATTCTTTAAATCTTTCTCCTATCACAATTAATGCCATCATCATGACATGTTTCCTAATAATCTATGAATTACAAAAATTAGGTTAGAGATCTTACCTTCAATTGGATTTGAATATGATATTCTCCAAAACCACTCTAGTGTTTCGCTTCTAGATTTTGAATCTCCTTTAATCGATATATAAAACTGGAATTAGACTATCTACCTAAAGGAAAGGAATTGAAAAAGAGAGAGTTTAGACCCACATACCTTAATTTTGGCTGAGAAGAAATGTGGGAAAACTTATGGGGTCTAAGGCCTATTTATAGAGAAAGATTGCTTAGGAAAAACGCAACCCTACGTCATAAATTAATGAAGATTTACTATTATTGACTATCATTAATGAAAACGTAACCTTATGTCATAAATTAATGAAGATTTACTATTTTTTTTTTACCATCATTAATGTAAGAGATGATTATTATATCTCATTTATTAGTTTGGCCAAATAACTCTCTTCTTTAATAAATCATTATATTACCATTTTACCCTTCATTATGATTTATTTATTTGTATATTACATAAATCAAGAAACCTAGTTCACTCAATGTTCCTTAGGTTGTTCGAGAATCTTCATGTGGTGGGACAATACACATGGAGGTGTCGTATGCTTAGTTTAGTTATATAGGCAATTGTGCCGTGCAACTATAGCTGGTGTTTAGGAGATAGTGGGTGCAACAATATTGCTTCAATTGTGGGGTTGGGATAGATTCCCACTATGCACTCCTCAAAGTAGATTTGGTGTAATGGTTCTTATCAGTCAACCATTAGCATATTGTAAACCTCGGTAATTCTCAGTAGCTAGAAAACCCCGGGAGTTGGAAGCGAAACCCTAATCCGATCAGGTTGAGTTTAGTGGATGAAGCCTAGGAACCCTAAATCCGGCTTTCCTTCGGTTTCATAGTAAAATAAATATTACTAAGTGAATGAATTCAAATTATTGTTCCAAGGTACATTTCAAACCTTTGAAAGTTTTAAATTCGGGAATTTTTTAATTCCGGGCCTTCCCGAGCCCAATTACGGAAAAGCGTGCCCCGGGCCATGGATTCAGAAAAATATTCCGGAATATTCATTAGAACCGTAATTTTATAAGGATTCCAAAAATATCAATTTCATAATTTTCCGAGCTATAAAAATTACAGTTATGGCTTTTCCCGTGTTTTCGGAAAAACCGGTAAAGTAGATGTCTTGTCTCCTATTCACAAGTACAACCTACACTACACACTACCCATACCCTATTCTTACATCCTTACAACTACTCATTTCAATTTTCTTTTCCAAGAAATTTTGTCTTTTAAATAATTATTACATTTTCATTTACTAAATTACAAATTTCATTTTTTTTTCAAAACTCACACACACACACACACATATGGCCGACGCCCCTCCCTCAATTCCTCCCTCTCATTTAATTATTTTTACTTCTTTTATTAAAGCTAAACCCTAAATTACTTGATATATATACTAAATGTTCTCTCTCTCTCCCTCATTTCTTTAATTCTAATTTTTTTCAAAAGAGATCAAAACCTCTCTTCTCTCCCTCCTTTGTGCCGAGCACCCCCCCCTCTCCCTCTTGCACTTTCAACTCAAAACTCCTCCATTTCTACCTTAGATCCTCCTTTGGTATGTTGATTCAAGCCTTGTTCTTCCTAGTTCTTGTAATGGCAAGACCATATCTTTTGTATTTCCTCACTAAATCCCAATGAGCTAATGCTAGGGGCATGGAAACACATGAACAAGAATGTCAAGCCATCACAAGACATGGATCTAATGTTTAGATGTGTTTTGTTAAGATCTCATCTTGTTCATGCATGTAAAGTAGTGATCTTGCACATATATTGTTGTTCATGCCATGAGATCCATGCTTTTTATGTCATATGTTGTAGATCTAAGGTTTAGACATTCATAACTTCATGTACATGCATGATCATATGGTTCATTTTGGTTTATATGCTTTGATGGCCATGAGAATGAAGTCTTGTTCATATATAGAGATGATAGATAGTATATCTTAACATGTAGAAGGCAAGACCATTGAAAAAGGAAGGGCTTTGTTAGATATGAAAAGTTGAAAATTCGGATGAAATGGAAACTCTACCTTAAAGACCCCCAAAATCAACTTTAAACTTATATTTCATAAGAAAAATGAAGGGTATGTGTAATAGACATGAAGGAATTATTTTCATGAGTTTAGATGAGTTTAGGCATAATAAAAATAAGGAAAACAAGAGGTGAAGTTAGAAGGAAAAATGTTGACTTTAGATGTGTAGTCAAATTCGTAATTTTGGATAATGCCTAAATAAACACTTAGTATTTAAGTCTAAAATGGATGTTTTATAATCTAAATGAGGTCCTTAGATAAGGTATACATTGGAGCTTCAATTTTTAATGCATTAGCCAAGATTTCCCTTAAGAAAAATGTAAGAAAAGGAAATTTGGAAAATTCGGATTTCCACAAATAGCTTATTTAAAAACATGTTTACCAAATGAAAATGTGAATTTTTATGCATGAATGGAGGCCATGACTATTATAGACTTTGAGAACCTATTTTTAGTTAAATAATAAGTAGATTACAAGATTAAAAACCAAAGAAACCCTAAAGTATAATGTGGGAAAATAGCTTCTTAGAATTAGTCTTTATGAGACTTTCCCCAACACTTAGGAGTTCCTAAGAGTTTATTACCACAAAATCATCATGACCATGCACATATTGAGTTCATTACATGGCATACACATTAGTAGTTCATTCCTAAATCATTCATGCATGAATCACCAACTAGGAACATTTCTTATCAAAGCAAAGCACATTTTCAAAATTGGATCAATTGCGGAACAGAACTGATCCCACTGTTCCGTGACCCTATTATTTTCAAAACTTGGATTTAATACTTGAAATAGATATATCTTTCGAAGTAGATGAAGATCGATATAAAATTTGCGAAATTCCGAGTTAAAATGACCAAGTTATGGCCGTTTTAAGTCGGGACTTCCGAAAATAGCGAAAAATCCGAATTCAACTAGTCTAGATATATAGTTTGATTTAATTACATGGTGAGAATCTCATTAGGATTATTCTTGATTGGTAGGTGATTCCGAGCAGACGACACTCTACCTCCCGATTATTATTATTAAGAAGTTTGGTGTCCAATGGCCGAGTGAGTTTACTTCCATTCTCAATTAATGCATGTGATTGTAATGTAGTGGCATTAGTGTTATAGGCAAAGATCAAAGAAGTTGTATGAGCATGCTGGGGTACTTGGGAATTATTTATGTTATTGATTGTTGATATGTGAAATGGAGCTTAAGGTATATCGGAACCGGGTGTTAAGATATTGACTGCCTTACTAGAATCTTATGATTAATGTCTGCGAATACTTGTTGGTCACTTAAAAGAATTGAATTAATGACTATTCGACTTCGATTATAAATTGAATCCATTCATGTCACGATGGGGTTGGAGCATTCGCATTGTTGGTTAATCGTGATCCATAAAACGACTTGTTGGTTAATCGTGATCCATAAAACGAATTATTATTAGTTGACCGTGAGCTTAAACGGCGTCGTACCGCAGGATTCGTTAATCTGCTAACCCGGGATGGAGGGCGCAAGTCCATCCACATATGATTTTCGGATGGTCATATGTTTGATGATCACATTTGTTTGATGCATACACTTTCCTGAATAATTACTTGTTTGACTGGATTATGTTAAATTGCGTTATGGAAGTATTGCTCACTAAGCTAGTTAGCTTACGCCCCCATAGTTTCTATCTTTTGCAGCACGACTTTATATGGCTTAGGCCAAGACAGGCTACAGCGCAGGTACCGGAGATAGGAGTTTCCCGTAGAAGTTTAATTCATTCCTTTTTGTATAGACTTCCATTGGAAACTAAGGACTCTGGATGACTGTAATAGACTGTTATTCTTTTGCGGGGGAATGCCCCTTAGATTTTGTTAACTTTAACATTATGCGTTTTGATTTATTATCTATGGCTAATGAATGCCTCGTTAAACTGTTTAACTCCATTTGTTGAAGTATTCTATTGTCGTAAAAGAACGCTTTACATCTAATTAAGACTTCCGAAGGCCCCGGGTAGGGAACTCGAGAGTCTTACTTAGTATGTGGTGGGCTGTTACGTTTATGATACCCTACGGGGCGTGACACATATAGCTAGCGAATGCACAAAGATACCACGCATCATGTAACACATGTTGTCACGACTCACTTACCTTTGCATCGCCTATCGCCTCAATGGGCATGTGTGATACACTTTACGTTTTATTAAGCACATTTTTCATTTATTATTAACCCTTTCAATGGATGCAGATGGATTGGGAGCTATACCCTGAAGACTTACTACAAAGACTCCCAGTTGTTTGTATCGATGGGAAACATATATGGACAGCACGAGTCTCACTCATTTGCTTCACCATCATTAAATGAAACTTTTTAGATATAGTAGCTTAGTAGTTTAGAGGGTTGCAATGCATCTTGATGGATGCTAACACAGATAGAGATCTACATGATATTGACATGCAGGATAGGTTAGACTCCAATTGGAAAAATCTTCACATGGCATGTGTTGCTTTGTGGTAGGAGTGCCATGCACACCTTACTCTAATGGAGGAGAAGCCTACGGTGGATCTAGAATATATGAGCTGGTATTGGTGAATCACGTGTAGATACATCTCCCATGCAAGAGCATTGATTGGAAACCTGGTGAGAACCTGAACATTCAATTCACATTACATGTGTTTCCCATAACATATATCTTATAGTGGTTATTTTTTTTTTAACTTTTTAACTCAGTACAATGGGGATGGATGATTAGTTATGCCAAAATATGGGTTATGCACGTGCCCTTGTAGATGAATCCGTTTCCAATTCAGATAAAAGAACAAGATTACTTTGTATCCACATGGAGATAGACATCAGGGGAAGGGAGAAGCTCAGGCACACAATGAAGAAGATGAAACTAAGGTTAATGTTGAAGCACATTGTCCATAGTGTCGACGGACAAATAGACCACATGGAGGGCATTGAAGCACATCCTCTATACTAACACAGGCATCGTTTGAACCATATAGTACCAATGTGCCTTTAGGTAGCTTATACCAAGGTGATATTATAGGTAGTTTGATGTACGATCCTAGTACTTTTGTCACTTTATCATGTAGCCATGACTATTATGAGCCTACTACAACTACTCCAATAGTTTGCAAGGAGTAGCTAGTCCATATAGTAGATGAGGCAGATATCGGGGAAGGGGAAATATAGCTCACACAGCAGTGACCTCCAGCATAATATTGTCTAGTAGCCCTTAAGGATTTTGCTTGAGGTTCTAGCAAAAGGCATGGGCAAGGGGGTAATTGTCTGGACAGAGGAAAGAGGAAGGAGTCCATGCTAACTAGGTTTGGGCAGACTTTTATAAGGTGGGGAAAGAAAAATTAGACTGATAACGCTATTTTTTATTTTGACTATTTTATTAGAGAAAGATTTTGATTTAAATCATTTGTAATGAACCACTTAATGATTATAATATATGTATGTGATTATTGACATTTCGTTTCTAAATGTTTATATTATTATGGTAAGTTGGTCATGAATTCATCATGTATTAGGTGGTGAATATTGATTAAAGATTGAAGTCGTTGTGTACTAACTGGTACATCATTGAAATCATTTTGAACATGGTAGACTAATGTTGAATGAAGCTAATTTTGTATTGTATTGGATAGGGTAAGGTGACAGTAATTGAAGCCAATTGTGTATTGTATGAATAGGGTGAGCTAATGTTATTCATTGTATGTTACTAGTGTTGGTTGTGTTGTGCTGGTGTGTTTGAAGCACTTGTAGTTTATGAAAAAAAAAAACATAGGCACTTGAGTACATTCACTAATTGCATCTGAAGTGTTTGTTTTCTTGTAACTAAAGTTCGGGCACATTTAGTGAATGCCCCTGAAGTGTTCTTTATTTTTTCTAACTTAAGCTTAGGCGCATTCAGTGAATGTACTTGATGCTATTTAAAAATAATAATAAATTTACGCAAACGCATTCAATTAGGGGTGGCCATGGATCAATTTGTTCATTTTTTAAAACCAACAAAACCATAATTTAAAGTTTGATTTTTTCTCCTTTCTAAATCAAACCATTATATGATGGTTTAGATCAGATTAGAAATTTTTTAAATCATTAAATAATAGTTTGATTTAGTTCGTATTACGAATTAAACCAAAATTCTAATAAAAAACTTAGTTCTAATATTTTACATCTATGCTGATATGCAAATATTGAAATCATACTATAAAGTTTATATTATAAATCTAAACAAAATACTTTATAAATTAATCACATTTATAATTCATAATCCCTTATAAAATCATTTAGTCATTAATAGGGTACATTTACTGACTAATACATAGAAAAATATAATCTATAGTCCTTTAAAAAATACTTCAGTTAACCATCTACTAACAAATTTGGTAAAAAAAAAAATCATCTACCAATAAAAGTCATATATGAATAAAAGTATCTACTAATAATATATACAATAAAAAATCAATGCAATAAGATATATAACTAAATAACAAAATCCGTACTTCACATGGTTCAAACGATTGATAAAAAAAATATTAAGTTATTAATGAATAAATATATCTTGAACCTAAAAAATAGTATTTTTTAAAAGGAAAAAAGTTATTATTAACCAATATTCATTATATAATAAATATCATAATAAAATCATAAGAATATATATAACCTTTAAATAATCATTATAACAAAATTTATAATTACTAGTAAATGTTTTTATGTTTATCTAAAACGGTTTAATTTGGTTTTAAGGATCAGTTCAATTTACCCTTTTAAACCAACCATAAATTTGCGAATTGGTTTGGATTGAGAATTTCTTAAACCAAATTGTTTAAAAAACTATATTTTCAGTTTGATTCAGCCAATTTTTTTCCACTCTTATATTTAGTGAATGCATTTTTAGTATTAATTTTCTAACGCACTCTCTTAATACAATTTTTAGTATAGTACTTCTATAATATCTTTCAAAATAACAATATTTTTTTCTTAACTTTTTTAAAAATACTGTAGAACTGTACAAAGCCTCATTGTGCATAGCAAATTTTTACGTGCACGTGGTGTGCTACAGTAGGATTACCGTATCTAGCCACACGGAAACAAAGTTGAAAGTTTCAAGAACCACCTATTGAAACTTGAAATTAATATTCAAGATCGATGCTTATCTTTGTAACCATTTACACAAAATAAAAAGAAGTACAGTGGAAGTTGGGGCTTTGGGTAGAAAAATATCCATGTTAATTACTAATTTATTCTCTAGCAAAAAAAAAAAAAAAAAAAAAGCTAATGTATTCTACTTCTAATTCTCAATATATTTAAGTCGAGGGTATGCTTGCATGTCAAATATTTTTTTCTAATTTTTTATTGTTTATTTTAATCATTACCAGTAATATCTCTCTTTCTGTACATATATCTTCTTCTGTCAGAATCACTGGTTCCATGGGTAAAGGGCTTAAACCAGCCCAAAACCGGTGAACTCGGTGGATTTAAAGAGGATTCAAGAACCAAGCTTGTTAGCCTGATCTAGTTCAAAACTCTAATCTTTTTCACATCTTGCAATTATTATGTAACCGCATAGAACCCCAGTATTTTAAAAGAAAGTAAATTTTTTTTTTTTCTCAATCGGTTTCTTCTTACGAGCTAAACCGATTACTATGTATCGAGACGAAAGCAAAATTTGCTCTCTCTTCTTAAGATATTTTTTACCGCATCATATCTGCTTATTGTTGTGCAAACTAAATGGAAAATAATTATGTATTCCTTCTCATTGCAACATTTCTATCGTCACATGCATCCAAACAAACGATAAGTAGGGCTACAAATAAATTAAGTAGGATTTTTAAACATTAGGGCTAAGCTTAACAATAAAAATTTAAAATTCAAACTTAACTTAGAAGCACCTTCATAATTTCGATTATAAATAAATTTAAACTTGAATTCAAAAGTGAAACTCAAAAACTTAAAAGTTCAAACTCATTTTCTAAAATGAATTTGCAAAGACTTACATAGATATATCCTCATTATATACACAGACACACTATTCGATTCAATTGTCACAACATTACATGTATATAATGTATATATTATAAACAATACTTATGAGGCAATTCATCAATAATAAAAATATGCTAGCTCCAAGTCGAATAATAAGAGTTAATCCAACTCATCTCAATAAAAGAACTTTATTTTGATGAGTTAAATTTAAAAGCTTTATTACGTATTTATGAATTAAGCTTGTCAGAAGCTACTTATGGAGCGCCAGATTGAAGTAACAAGAAAGTAGCTTAATTTATATGCAATCTTATTATAAAGGTTTTCATTTTCATTTTCGTCTTTTTTTTGAAACAATGTTAAGAGATCAAAAATAAATATTTTACACTTTTTTTATATTGATTATATACGTGTGAAAGACAAAAACTTTTATTATTTGAAAATCCAGCACTAAAAGAATTATTATTTTTTTTTTCTTAAAGGTCTAAGAAATGTTTTGTCACTTTCATGGGAGATCACCGCCAACCCACTACTTAAATTTTCCCATGTCACAAAACCTTAGTTATGAAAAGGGTAGTATACATCTCTCATTCCCAGATACCAACTGTGTCCCTGATTATTAGTTATATTTTCTTATGTATAGTATATGTTTGAAAAATAGATAAAAATTTATTACTTTTTGCGTTTTTATAAATAAACATCTTAAATATGTTATAAAATATTTTTTTAAAATTTATTTAATACGTATTATATATTTATTTAGAGAAAAAGAATATTCAGTGACAGCAAACTTTTTTCTGTCAGAAAATATCCACTGAAGATATATGGCCAAGGGAAACCGAAATTCCGTTCCAAACACTTGCACCATGAATATTTGGATATCTCCTGCTCAAATCAATCAAAAAGATGACTACATGTCCCCTAAAGTAGAAGACATGGCGAGACCACTCTCCTTAACAGTTTATGCGTGGCTGCTACGATCTGTCTCTTCCAACGTGGCCATAACCACCACAACTTTTTCCAGGCTGCAACTATTGTAATCAAAGATTATACTCTGGTTATCATCATCATAAGCTGAAACCGCACAATTCAACCAATAAACCCCTGAAAACACCTCTTCAATCTCGAACATATCATCGGGATCATGAGATACAACGACGCAGAGCTTGTAATCGTCCCAATACCAGGTATTGGCCACCTCGTTTCGACAGCGGAGGCTGCAAAGCGCATGGTCCACTGGGATGACCGCCTTTCTATAACCGTCCTCATTATGAAGCCACCCATCGATAGCGGAATCGACGAACACGTCGACTCTTTCTCTAGATCTTCCGACACAAGTCGGATCAAATTCATTCTACTCCCCAACGACGACGTTTTCACCGACATCAACAATCCCAGCTTCCTCACGTTGCTCATGGAGAGCTACATACCTCATGTCCGAGACTGGGTGACGAAACTCGTTGACTCCGCCTCATCCCGGGTGGCCGGGTTATTACTTGACATGTTTTGCACATGCATGATAGATATAGGCAACGATTTTGGTCTCCCGTCCTATATTTTCTTCACCTCCGGAGCGGCTTTTCTTGGTTTCATGTTCCACATGGAAAAGCTGGGGGATGTGAAAGGTAAAGATATTACCGAGTTTAAGGACCATCCAGATGCAGAGTTGGATTTTCGGTGTTTCATAAACCCACTTCCAGCAAAGGTTTTGCCTACTGTGGTTTTATTGAAAGAGTGGATTACCTGCCAGGAGGTTGAAGGAGACAAAGGGTATTGTGGTGAATACTTTCACGGAGCTTGAATCCCATGCTATCAAGACAGTTATGGATGATGCTAAGTATCCGCCTTTATAGCCAGTTGGACCCATACTTAATCTAAAGAGTGATAGCAAGTCCCGCACTCATGAAAACCGATCCGAGATCATGGAGTGGTTGGATGGTCAGCCAGACTCATCGGTGGGTTTCCTCTGCTTCGGGAGCATGGGAAGCTGTAGTGAAGAGCAAATAATAGAAATTGCTTACGCATTGGAGCAATGTGGACACAGGTTTTTGTGGTCCCTGAGGAAGTCACCACCTAAGGGTGCTAAATGGATCCCAACAGAGTACTCGGATTTTTCAGGAGGTGCTTCCAGAAGGTTTCCTTGAAAGTACAGCTGGGAGAGGGAAGGTTATCGGATGGGTCCGCAGGTTGAGGTACTAGCACACCGTGCCATAGGTGGCTTTGTATCGCATTGTGGGTGGAACCCTACGTAAGAGAGTTCATGGTTTGGAGTACCGATTGCAACATGGCCTTTATATGCAGAACAACAGTTCAGTGCGTTTTTCTTGGTGAAGGAGATGGGTTTAGGCGTTGAGATCAAAAAGGATTATAGGGGGGATTTCAGGATGCAGACTTTAGAAGTGGTGAAGGCGGAGCAGATCGAGAGAGGGATAAGGAGCTTGATGGAAGACCGACAGAAAAGAGACAAAGTGGAGGAATGAGTGAGAAGAGTCGAACGGCTTTATCGGAAGGTGTTCTTGTTGGTTTTTCTCCTTTAATCTCGGAAACAACTGAGTGGTCCAACAAATTCGCATCATTTCAGGAAGTGGGAAGTGGGATTGTATCTCACTACCCACGTCTTTAGCCCTCAAATGCATGTTCAGTTTTTTTTGCTCTTTGATGGACAGAGCATATAAGGGAATGGTGTATCTTCGGTTGGTCCCTAACACCACTTTTCAAATTCATTTACATATACGCTATCTGTGAAGAAGAGTAAGGTTTTAGAAGTATCAAAACCGAATTCCATATTCAGAAAACCAAGCTTGGCTCAGCTTGTTATTGGCGTGGAGAGTCTTCATTCATATTCATGGCAATGGCTGAAGGTATGTTATGTAATCGACAATCGTATTCTGCTTCCGCTTTTGATTCATTTGTTGTTATCTTGGATTGCTAAACATGTTGAGAATAAGAATGAATGTTACATTTGGAATGTTACATTTGGTATCAGAGCCTGCGTATTGACGCCTCTGCCTTGCTATTTTCTGTGCTAGACTGGAAATTTTATGTCAACCTTTCTCCGTATTCTGCTTCCCATTGGCCTTTGAACAATTTGAATCTGCTTTTATATGGAGACTAAATATTGGGTCGCGAAATTTTTTTTTTCTCGAAGGTTTGTGTCCTGGTGTGTGTATATTTAAAAAAAAAAAAGGGTTTGAAACGGGTCAAATTGACCCGTCATGAGGTTGAAGACGATACGTATACAAATATGTGCGTATGTTTTAAGTTCCGTCAGGGTGCTTTGGTCTTCAGTGAACTGATTGGCTTAAATTAAATATTTTTAATTATTTAATAAAAGGTAGCTGGAAAAGTTATGGACTCCTTGTTCCAAGTGCATTATGAAAAGTCACATTCATGTCAAATGCGTACGTTTTTTAAACCACATCTCATATTTTCAAAAACAAATCCATATGAGATGGTCAGATATTCCAAAACGTACATTTAGATTTAATTTAATTTAATATAGTTATCCGACGACTTAGTAAAAGAGTCGCTTAGATGCACTTTGGTTTCGAACCCGTGATCGACAGGATAACTTAAAGGATCCTTTACCATCAGGCCAATGCTTCTACCGAGATGAATTCATATTCCGGTAGGATTTAAATTAGAGTATTTATTTAGTAATAATGAAATATTTCATATGTGGTCCTCCCTGTTAGTTGAAGCAAGGCTGTCCTGTACATATATATACATTCCACAACCTTCAATTTTTCCCATTACTCCTTGTCTACCAAGCTAATGTTGATTTAATGTGTGTAAATTATTTATTATCCTTTATGATTATGACAATTAGATAAATAATTTTTACACATTAAAATTAGTTAGTATTGGTTATTAGAATTCTTGTTGCTCTTTATGAATTTAATTATTAATATTATGTGCTTATATATTTAGCTATGTGTATAATTTATTGTTTATCATTATACATGAAATATTATTAGATAATGTGAGTGCGTTAGAATTAAGTTCATACAATATTGCTTATAGTTTATGCAATAATTGAGCCTAAGAATATAGTTAATGTTTAAGTGATCTATATAATTTTGATTAATTAGAGAGTAGCCACAGCGTCTTTAATTAATTAAAATTATATCTTGAGGACTATTAAAGATCACATATGGAAATTAAACATTAGTTGTAATTGATTATATGTAATATAATAGATCTTATCCCACAGGAATTTTTATTATGTTGTATATGATTAATTAGTATAAAATATCAAATTATATTTTCTAATTTACCCACAGGGATTAAGAAAGGGAACATAATTTGATAGTTTTATTGTAAGACTTAAGATGAATATAATTGAATTAGAACTTTAGCCCACAGACAAGTTTTATGTCACTAGATTCATATTCTTACATGATTTTACATTGGTAAAAACATATCATATGTTTATTAGCTTCGAATTTTGTAACATGAGCATGTATGTTTAATTATTGCAGCAATTCAACTTGTCAATTTATCTGATATGCGATGTGATGTTCCCGAGCTCAAAGGGGGTAACTATAGGGTTTGGAAGGAGAGAGTTCTCCTTCATTTGGGATGGATGGACATTGATTATGCCATAAGGAAAGAGGAGCCCCCTGCAGTAAACGAAACCAGCACTCCAGATGAAATAAGTCTTTATGAAAAATGGGAGCGATCTAATCGTTTGTATTAGTGTTTCATGTCCCTTGCACATGCTCATTGGGATTAAAGGTAGAAAACACTCAAGAATGGTCTTGCCATTACAAGATTTGAGACTAACAAAGCTTGGAATCATCATCTAATGGATGATTTAAAGAAGAAAGGAAGATGAAACAAGCTTGTGGAGGAGTGCATGTGTGTGTGTGTGTGTCACGGCAATGTAGAGGAGAGGGAGAGAGTTTAACCTTTGTAAAAATTTTGGAAGAGTGAAAAATGAGGAGAGAGAGAACATAAGCTTATATAATAGGTGGATTAGGGTTTTGATTGAATAAAATAAGTAAAATAAAACAAAAATGAGGGGAAAATGGGAGAGGGCGCGCCAAGGGGTGGGAGAGAGAGGATTTGAAATTTGATAAAAATTGGATTTTGTGTAAATAAATGTAATAATTGTATTAATTAATTAGGAAACAAAATTTCTTGGAAAAGATAATTGTAATGAGTAGTTGTAAGGATGTAAGAATAGGATATGGGTAGTGTGTAGTGTAGGTTGTACTTGTGAATAGTAGACAAGACATCTACTTTACCAGTTTAATGAAAACACGGGAAAAATGCTATAACTGTAATTTTTATAGCCCGAAAAAATTATAAAATTGATATTTTTAGAATCCTTATAAAATCACGGTTCTAATGAATATTCCAGAATATTTTTCTGAGCAGTGGTCCCGGGCACGCTTTCCATAATTGAGCTTCGGAAGGCCCGAATTGAAAAATACCGAATTTGAAACTTCAGAGGTTTAAAATATACTTAAAACAATAATTCATATTCATTAACTTTATAAAACTTCTTTTGCTGTGAAACCGAAGGAAACCGATTTAGGGTATCTAGCTTCTCTCACCAGACTTAAACTAAACTGGATTAGGTTTCGTTTCGCCACGGTTTTCGAAGTTTAATTCCGATCACTAGGAAAACCAGGGTATGCTTTACAAGAATAAAAATAAAATTTGGGTATGAATTAATAGTAATTGATTGGAAGACTCACTGATTACCGGTAGCAATGAAATATAATTAAATTTGTAAAATCAGGTAATTTTAGCTATTTGAAAATTTGTAAAACTAATAATTTAGAGATCCTTATAGAAATATGAGTCTAACGGCATTAATAACATATTTGACATTTCAAATCCTAGGGCGTGCTTTTCGAAGTCGGTAACTGATCGGATTGGAATAGGTCGAAAACTCGTTGATCTCATCCTTTAGAGCACCCGGGCTTAATACGAACCAACTACACCTTTTCCTCTTATTTCGACTCCTTGGTTTAGGAACATGGAATTGTCGGATCTAGACTACGGAGTTTCTTGGGAGTTTCAGGGACTTAGGTTCCCCGGTTGACGTTCCGGTTTACATCTTTGCCAATTCGGAAACTGATATTTTATACTTTTATGACATATCCGATTGGTGAGATTTATTTTAAGGTCAATTTTTATAAGTATTTAATACCTCACGACGTTCTCGGAATTCTTTGGATTGAGTTTTATTTCCGAAGGTTAGTCACTATTTACTTCTTAACAATTTGCTTTAGGGCTCTATTTGATCCAATTTTATAAGTTGGAGTTAAATAGAAAATTTGTCGTATGTAGAGGTTTTAGACTGGAAGTATGTTGAGTTGCTATTTTATTTATGAGATTTCTCATTTTTCTCACGATTCAGAAATTCTCGGATTCGTTTGGAGTTTGGGACTTATCGAAGTTCGGTTTTAATTCGGAGTGACTTTCAGGGTTTTATTTCCAAAGTTCATCTTTTAGAATTATTTACTGAAATTTTCCAGGGCTTACACACGTAAATCAAGACGACATATCCAAATAACGCTCGATAACGAAATACTAAGATCTTAAATCCTTTAGTGAATTTTAGAATAAAAAATTTCAATTTTTACCAAAAGTCAAACTGAGTCAACCCATAACCCTAGACTCGATTAAACGATCCCAAGAACTAAAAATATTAAATAATCACAAATAAAAATTATATAAACCATAGATGTTAAACTAAAAATATAATACAGACGAAACCCCAAAATTTTATAATCTTACGAATAAAATCAACAAGCCGAGAGTTAAACCAGAACCCTAAAAGTCAACAAAGCTTACAACAAACCATAGTGTTTAAGATCCGGCAATCCCGTGCTCTTAAACCCTAAACAACGAAATGAAAATAATTATTGATAATAGTTCGTAATAATATAGGGAAGTTTAAAAATATCATATTCGCAAATTTCTAGTGTCATTCGGATTCGAGCAGGATCAGTTTTCAAAAATCGTGCCCTAGTACACCAGATAGAAAAATATTCCATTAATACCAATAGACTCATAAAAATATAAGCTTTCTAAAAATATTAGTTTTAAATTTTTGGTAACTAAAAATTATAGATATTGCATTTATACGTGTATTTTTATTATTACCGGTATTTTAATTGTCTAGTCTACTGTTCATAGTACTTTTCTACTATTCATTACTATCCATCTATATCTACTTTTTCTTACTACCTATTCTTACAACCTACATATCTATTTCTTACAATTTCCTTTTCCCATAAAAATTCTACACCACATATTACTAAACTTCTCTTATATTTTTCTTCTAAAATTAATTTTTAATCACTTTTCTCTCTCTTCCCCCTTCATTTTCGTCCGCCATCTCTCTCCCTTCATTCTCAATTATTTTCTTTTTCAATTAATTTAATTACATCTAATTTTTTACTCCAAAATTCTATAAATACCTCCTACCTCCTTCCTCCTTCATTCTTTCACACAAATCATTTGACTATCAAAACTCTCCCAAAATCTTTCCACAAATCCTCTCTCCAAAATTTCTTCCTTCCAAAACTCTTTAAACCAATTCTTCATAAAAATCTTTCTTTATACACAAACTATCTACACATATCACTAATAATATAATCCCATATTCATCTTCTACTTCCTACCACATAAACACTCAAAGATAAACCCCTACCAATATTTTACCCATGTCATGTAACTTTACATGACCATGGTGTGAGTTTTCTAAACTTAATGTTATGGAAGCTATACTGTGTTCATGTATTGTTCTTGTTCATGGACATCCATTTCTATATTTTTATGTTGATTATTATACTTTGCTCATTTTATTATTGTTATTATGCTAACTTCTTATTCATATCTAACTAAATATATTTATGAATCTATATATATTCTTTAGAGCATATAAGCTCACTTGTTATTTATTTACTTATTTTCATGCTTTTCAATTTATTTATTTCATGCTATTTTAAGACTAGTTTTTCTAGTCTTAGACTTGTCCTTATCAAGTCAAAGCAACATTTTCTTTCTTTTCTTTATTCTTTTTGGGATGTCTATTCTTAGTATCGGGATAGCTTGATGAAGCTAAGGTTCTAATACTTGATATTATTACATTGCTTATTATTATTACCTTGCTTTTCACCTTTTTCTTATATTTTCATCATCTACATGCTACATGCTCATAATACATGCATCTACATAATGACATTGTTTCAATTAAATTTAAAAGTAGAATTTTTCTTTAGTAAAAGAACTTGAAACTAAATTTTTTATTATGTGACTTGTTATTAAATAATGGAGTTATTATCAATAACATAGAAATGGAATAATACAAGTTTTCTCAAACAATAAAGATAGCTTTACTAAGGAAATATAAGAAATAAACACTTTCCTTTCATAATATGGTAACTTAAGTCTTAGGAAAATAATTTGTTGGTATTCAAAGTTTTCATAAAAAGCTTAAGATTAAACTCTTTTCAATTCCATAACAAAACCAAGAAGCAAACTAGTTTTCAAAGTTAAGATAAAATCAACCCATAAAGTTATAAACCAACTTAGGAAAATAATGATTTCCAAGTTTCTAAAGAACAAACTTATTTTCAAAGAATATAAATGATAAGATAAAAAAAACAAGGAATTTTATCAATAAAGATGATTCTTTTCAAATAACATTTGTAGAGGAAATAAAAGACCAAGTTTTAGAAAACAAGAACTTATATTTTAAACAAGAAATATAAGAAGAAATAACTCATTTTCTAAATCCATTCTAAATGTAAATTTATAAATAGGTTATTAACAACTTAATAAACTTTTGATAACTTTGATCTTTTATTACTAGAAGTAAAAATTATAAAAGACCAAAGTTAAAGGAAATTTTACTTGTTTTGGAAAAAGGAATGAGGAAAATAAAATAAGAATATACTCATTTATAATAACCTAGGAAAATATAAAATTTCTTCAAAATACTTAAAAAAAATTTGTCAAGTTAAGTTTTAACACTTTAAAATAAATTGTTTTATGAAATAAATTGTTGAGACACTACCATTAGAATTTTCGCATATAAAGTGAGCTTATATACTCAAGGGATTTATCATCATATTATATATATATATATATATATTACTAAAGGATTTTTTAATGAAGTTAAGTTGGAAAATTGTTTCGCAAAATCTAGAAATATTCATTTTGAATCTGTAACCCTATGGTTTCAAACCCAAACGACCTTATATGACAAAAATAACCTTAGAAATAAATAGATCTTTTCGAATAAGTAGAAAACGGTATATTTTATGCGAAATTCCAAGTTAAAATGAGCAAGTTATGACCATTTTAAATTGAAATTTCATTTTATGCAACTTTAACGAACATAATGAAATATAATTCGAAAGTTTAAGTAGAATTTCTACGAAACACTCATCCCGAGTATTTCTTTTGTCTAGGTAATGAAGGATACAAGATTACCCTTCTTGAGAATTGCTACGAATAAGAAGACTGCGAAATGGACGAGTGAGTTATTCCTCTTAATTTTGTTACTTTACTTGTGCTTGTAAAGTAGTGGTATTAGTATACTAAGAAAAGATAAAAATGGATATGTATGAGGAATCCGGTAATATGTATATATATGATTCTATGCTTATGTGTGAAATGAGAATTAAGAATATCGCAATTTTAAACTGCCTGTTTAAGTGTTCTGTTTACTTACTTGTATGACAATTTATTGTTTTCTAAATTGATTCATCGCCCTCCTAATAAACCTTAATAAGGTTTAGCTTAAGAAAAATAAAACATTCACGCATAGCATCCATCGAGTCACATTTCTTTCAGAAGGCTGCTACTCCTACGCGTAGAGTTGGATTGGCTGTTATCGCGCTGGGACACGGGCTCTGTTCCTTCCTAGAGAATCCAAATAGCTCGAGAAATGCAACTCTAGGTTCAGAGTCGAGCCAACCGAACGCTTTGGGTGGAGACCTAGGGACTAGCAGTAGAAGGTCGAGGATCTTCATCAACAATTCCCCAACCTTTGATACGGAGGGGTAAATCCGTTATATATATGGTTTCTAAATAACTATATATATATTTGTGAAATCACGTGATTGTTGCATTGTATGCATAGCATATGCGTGAAAATTTAAATGAACTTGTTTGAAACAATGGTGCGAATAAAAAGGAATACCTCACTAAGCTAGTTGTAAGCTTATACCCCCATAGATTTTGTTGAAACAGGTATACCCGTAGCTTAAATCGCAGATCATGACATTAAGGAAGTCATGGAAGGATGTTAAACTTTTATGAAGGCAATGAGAACATAGAATGAAGTTACTTTGTAAGGTTCCTTAATGTAATGTATGCTATGTTAGTGTTTTGGAAATATCTAAGAAGTGTATTTATTTTGACTTGAGGATAATAGAGGGATATGCTCTTAAGAATCGTAATTTACCACGTTTATGTTTTATGATAGATTCTCCTTGCCTGTTACTTAATCATTATCAATGTAAATTGCACTACTTCGATGTGTTTCCTTGATTGTGATGTACGTATTGTACATGATATAGAAGCCTTTACGTGATGATGAAGTAGTCATTCTTAGGCTTTAGTATTGTGTATGGTGGACTGCCACGTTTAGGGTATCCCTCGGGACGTGACAAGACTAGTCGGTGAAGATATGAACAATAAACGCAATTTGTTGAACGTTCTTTGACGAGTATCTAATTAGATTGAATACATTAATATAATCATATTATGTAGGGATAGATCAAGTTATTGGTGAATTGACTGTTGCTTTTGTAAGAAATGTAGGTTTGAGCTTATTTCTTCATTGTTGTGTTTAATCTAGGCAGATGGATTCACTTGTTTTGACTAGAAGTTTTGAGGTTGGATCTCTTCCAATAAAGTGGGTATGATAAAGATCTTGAGTTAAATCCACTATCTAGGTATTTGGAATCAAAAGAATAACATTCACAAGCATTACGCTATCAATCGGTAGCTAAGGAGAAGGTCAACATGGATGTAAGGTGTGGTCATGGCTATGCCTAAGATCTTAGTCAACAGCCAAAAAGTAGCTTTTTATTATAACAATTTTAGCTAATTTTGGGTATTCTCATATAACTTTTTTTTTTTTTTGGTACTTTTCTACTTTGCTTTATTTTCTTAGTGATTTGAGAGTTTTTTATTATTTTTTCTTTTTATACTTTTAACTACTTAAGGTTATTTTATTATTTCTATCATTAGGCACATGACCTAATTGGTAAACAATAAACATATACTTAATATTTTCATTAGTCCATATTTATTTCCATTATTAATTATTCATAGATTGTGGTGAACAATCCTATTATCTAAATCTTATATGACACATTAATATCAATTTCACAACTTATTATTGAGATATTGGCATCATACCAGGCCTTATTTATGATTTTTATTATTATTTTATATGATAATCAACATCCTGATGATAAGATTCAATCAAATCTAGCTCATTTTATTAGTTGATCCATTACATCCAATTAGTAGTTCATTCATAGCCCTTCTATTTTAAATTCTAAATATATATATATATATATAAATACATAACAATGCATCTTTTTATCATTTTTTTGTCAATTTCAAATCCTAGATATCAATACCTTAATTGTGCATTAGATGTATATCCTACATCAAAACTTATTATTAATTGACTACGAATGTGCAAAGTGTCCAAAACAAAGGTAAATATATAAAGTAACAACGTTTAACATGGGCATCTAAAGTGAACTCATCTTTAAAAAGTTTTGAAAAGCATGTATAATGGAAAAATAGATTTCTCTTCCAAGTAATAGTTGAAAAATTAGAAAAAGAAAAGAAATGGAAAGAAGGGCACCAGTTGATTCATTGTGAAGCGAATTATGAACCCAAGTTCAGATAATTAATAGAGAAGTTCTATAGAAATTTCATAGATTCTAAAATGTCCCGATGGCTCTAAGACTTTCAACGTTCTTATATCATACCTTGAAAGTATTCTTTTTCACACGCCACATGCTCCTCGAAGATATGCACTCCTGGCCTCCTTGGTCTCTGAGTTACATTGACTAGCTCACTTTTACTATCTCAAGTTTGGTACGAAAAAGGTCATCAATTACGTAATATGATCAAGTGATGTAAGATTGTCCCCACTCTCACGGAACCCAACCTTCGTGTGATACGAGGTGTCTTATCATGGAGGAGGGTATACAGTATACTTCATAATTCATATGTTTTTTGGTCAAATCTTTCAAATATGCTGTTAAAACTTGACATGTGGTCATGGTTAACTCGTAATAATTAGATATATTTAGTCAAATGAATAATTAAAAGTAAAAATTGAGAAAAAATAATATAACATACCTATTTACCATGCTTAATTTTTCAACCCTACTTCCCTAACTTTATCTTAAACAATGAATTTATTTATTCTATGAAATGAAATAACATGAAAGCGTATATGTGTTTTTGGGGAATAAAATAGAGAAGTAATAAAAGTATTATCAGGTTTGTTACTCAAATTAACATTTACAATAAATTAAAAATATATCTATAACTAGTAATGTAGCCTTACCTCAATCTGTAATTTGATTAAAGAGTCAAATTCTCTGAGTAGATATAAAAATATGTTGGAAGAAATTGAGAAATAACTACACAGTTAACTGGCAAAGGAATTAGGATTTATGACTTTACAATAATTAAAATTCTATAAAATAGTAATTTCACCAACCTCAAATTTCGGATACGAGCTATACTAATTTGCTATACTGTGACTTAAAAAAATAAGAATAAAATGAATTAAGAACACTACTCTTGAAAATAAAGTTAATCTTCACAGCAATCAAGGTATTCCTCAAAGACATTAATTTCAACCTCGACATGTTCTTGGTCAAAGAAAAACCTCTACATGTTATTTAATTTACCAAAAAAAAAAATCAATTTTCCCGTCTTACCTAAAAGGATACTCCTTGGCTACCAAGTAATTTGAAAAGGATTATCCGACCGTCAACATGAGCAAGAAAAGCCACTATATAATGACGATCAAGGACCCAACCTCAACGCCCATATCTATCCACCATGTATGACGAAGCACAGCTCTTGATCATCCCCGGTCCGGGTCTCGGCCACCTGGTTTCAATGTTGGAGATTGCAAAACTCCTCGTTGATCGAGATCAACGGCTCTCAGTCACTTTATCATCATGAAGCTGCCCAATGAATCCAACACCACTTTACACACTCTTCTTCCTCCATCCGACAAACTAGAATCCGTTTCATTGAACTTCCCCATGATGACAACACAGTACCTGCCGATGCCAACGTCCATAACTTCCGAAGGTTGTTCATCGAAAGTCATAAAGTCCACGTAAAAGACGTTGTAGGCGAACTAATGACTCGGTCCAAGGTGAATCCGGACTCACTCAGCTAGCCGGATTTATCATAGACATGTTTTGTACCACAATGATAGACGTAGCAGATGAGTTCGGACTTCCCACGTATCTGTTCTTGACATCAGGTGCTGGCCTTTTAAGTCTCATGCTCCACCTGCAGACCTGCAAGCTGAGCATAATATCGACCCCACCGAGTTTAAGGACTCCGACGCCGACTTGGACATCCCTGGCTTCTCGAATCCACTTCCTGCCAAGCTTTTACCGGGATTCTATTGAAGGAAACAGCAACCGAGTATTTGAATCATGCTAAGCGGTTTCGAGAAACAAAGGGTATTATGATAAATACGTTTATGGAACTCGAGTCCTTTGCGATTCAATCCCTTCTAGACGATACCAAATGCCCACCTGTATATCCGGTGGGACCAATTTTGAATCTGAAATCCAAGTCCAATGGGAGGGAGATCATGGAGTGGCTAGACAATCAACCACCGTGCTCGGTGGTGTTTCTTTGCTTTGGGAGCAGGGGAAGTTTTGCTGAGGATCAGGTGAAAGAGATTGCACATGCGCTGGATCACAGCGGGCAGAGATTCCTGTGGTCTCTGCGTGCTCCAGGCAATAGGAAAATTGAATCTTCAGCCGAATATTCCAACATGGATGACATACCCAGATGGGTTTCTTAAAAACACGTCTGTGAGAGGAAGAGTGATAGGATGGGCACCGCAAGTGGAGATACTATCACATCCTGCAATCCGAGGATTCGTGTCGCATAGTGGGTGGAATTCCATACTTGAAAGTCTATGGTATGGAGTTCCTACTGCGTCGTTGCCTCTTTACGCAGAGCAGCAATTGAATGCATTTTCTATGGTGGTGGCGATGGGACTTGGAGCAGAGATCAAAATGGATTATAGAAGAGATGTGAGGATGGAGAGTAATTCGTTTGTGACAGCAGAAGAGATAGAGAGAGGGATAATGAAGCTCATGGACCTTGATGATCCTGAGAATATTGATAGAAGGAGAAAGGTTAAGGAAATGATGAGGAGAAAAGTAGATGTGCAATAACCCAAGATGGTTCTTCTTATTCAAACTTGGGTCGTTTTATCCAAGATGTTCTCCAAAATCTACCTTCAAATTCTTAGATGCTAATACTTCTTAGATTGACAGCTATATGGACGCATAGGCCTTGCCTTGTGATGCTTGCCCTGCCTCGGCCTCTGCCTCTGCCTCTGCCTCTTTACGGAATATAGCGTTCTTGTCTTACTCTACAAGTAAGATCTTTGCTGGAAAAAAAGATTCGCTACAAAAATGTGTAATGTTTAATAATAAGGAATGCCCTTCAATATATATTTGATACTTTACCTTTTATGATAAAACAATTTTAGTAATTATTTACTCAAATTTGATTATGGCCATTTGCTCTTTTTAGGAGTTCAAGATTTTGTTTCTCCTTTCAAGATCATTATGGTACGTGTTGGTGTTGGAGTTGGAAATGAAGAGTAGTCTTATGCCTCATCCTGTAATGATAAGCTCAAATCAAAACTTTCTTCCGAAGGGAACGTCTTATTGAGCTACGCTTGTGTCTACAAGATTGGTTGAAATTTGATTGTCAATAATTTTTAATCAGCAAACCATTATATTGAGACATGTGCATCGTGTCTGATCTCATTTTTTTTTTCAATTATTTTATATGATCAAGTGTTATATCAATTATACAATCAAATTGGTTCATTTTTGTCAGATGGTGGATGATACCCAGAGAGTAATTCACCGACAGCACATTTGTTTTTAGTTCATAAACTTATATATGATTATATGAGTACACCATTTTATCATATTTTATCAATTTTAAACTTCAGATATGAAACCTTTAATTGTACACTAAGAGCACTCACGATTTGGTCCATATCAAAGCTTATTATTGACCAATCGAAAATTGATACATATTCATTAACTAACAAAGAAACGCATTAATGCAAAGTGCTCAAAACAAAGTCATGTATGTGAAGTGATAAATGATAAAATACTTATATGTAAAGTGATATTTGGCTTAAAAAATTTTGAGGAATGTGTACAATGAAGCAATGAATTTCTCCTCTAAGAAAGTAAAATAAACAAAAGGAAAACAAGGAAACCAATCAAGGCATTAAGAAGTAAATTAAGAGCAAATTCTCGTGATTAAACAAGATATTTTACAACTGTCATGCGCTGAATTGGATCAAGGCACATCTAGTCCACCATGCATAACATTTAGGCATTAAATACTAAGGATAATATAATCTACAACTTATCGTGATCGTTGCTAAATAAATTTTAGATTCGAAATCATTGAATTAGATTTTGGAAATAACTGGAATTTGCAGTAGAAAAATAAATTTCACAAAACAATTTTCAAAACAATTACTTAAGAGAGTAGACCAATAAATATAAATACGTTCCATACCATCATATATTTCAAAATAAAGAGTTTTAAGAATCTCAAAATATAAACCATGGGTACATAGATAGGACCTCATTAAAATATATGTTTAATAATAAAACTTGATAATTTATAATAAGGGTAATATTCCAACGAATCTTGGTCACTCAGCTCGTCGAGAAATTCCTCGAAATCCATGTCATATCCCATGTAATCATAGGTATCATCATCATAATCATCAACACTTGAAAAAAAAAAAAAAAAATGAACCGAAACCTAGTACTACAGCAACACAAGAGCACATGAGATGGACACACATACTTGTTCTAAAATGTAATACAACAATCAATAGTTTATATTTTTAAATTAAAGCTTAACAAAACAATAATGGAGCACTCACTCTCCAACAAGATGTTAGGAACCTAGGGGTTCTAAGTAGCAGCAACTGTCATACCTCAATGGCACTCTAGTAGTAGTACACAAGCCACATTTGTATAATATTACTAGTTAACCTTCAGATAGTGACATATTTTCAAACAACAGGATTTTTTAGTTGCATTGCTAAGAAATGATAAATATATATAAGCTATAAATTAGTAAATATCTATCATCATAAGCAGTAAATATCATGATAGTATTACAAACCATAATTCTATTCTAAAAGTCCTCAAATACATAATTGGATATATAAATATTAACTATCTTTTGACTAGAAATAAAAATAGATAACATATCTCGAAGATCCCATATTCTTCTAGCTTCTAAGTTCTTACTAGAGCCATGCTCCTAAAAGTAACCAGCCAAGGTCATAAAGTTAACCTAAAAGGTCTTTAGGAGTGTGAGCGAAACCATGAGCTCAGTGAATAACCAGACATATTACACATCAAGTAAGTTTATTAACAAATCATATGTAATGCATCAACCAAGCATATGCACAAATACAAGCTTGGACGATTTAGAATTCAAACAGAAAAAGATTTATGCCATCCTTTTTAGGATTGAAGAACAATTACATTTATGGCGCACCTGCCCATAAGAGACTAAGTATACAGGAAAATCACTGATTTCCCATCTTAGGGTTATCACTGTAAATTAAAGATATTTTAACTAACCCTTTCCTATAACAATTCTTAGAAACTCCTGATGTATTAATCATTTCAAAGCAATACTATGGGCGGCGTTTTTCATTACCACATAATTCCCATAGAACTAACACTTAAAAAAACCAAGTTTAACAGAGAACCGAAATATGAATATGTAGCAAGTTGCCACCCTTCTTGAATATGCAATAATGCAGTACGTGCAATGCATGACTATGTTATTTAATAAGCCTATAATTCTTATTAAGATATATGGTGATCATACATTACACACATTATTCAACATGCTATTCCAAATCATCAAACAATGGTATTATCACTTTTATTATCTTGTATTGGCATCACAAGCAATCAGCTCAAGTCATAAATCATTCTCTTCATGCATTTTCACAACAACTATATTATTATCTTTGCATTACATATGCCACTAATTACAAGCACAAACAGTATAATAGATCTGAATTACTTACTTGCTCATATTAGCTAATTGTATAATCCATAAGGAAGTCCTCAAGGGTATCAAGGTCACCTATTGAGATGAATAAAAATATTCATCATCAATAAGGCATAAATTATTAACTAAACTCCTAGAGTGTCTAAGTGTCCTATATTGGTATTTGATTTAATTTCTATAATTATATTAGTTTTTTAATGGTCTTATGATAACAATTATTATTTACTATTTTATTTTCATTTTGCTTTTCTTGATCTTACTTGATATTTATATTTTTATTGAGTAGTTGTAGAGTTTATATTTACTAGATCAATATTTTATCATTATTATTATTATTATTACTTTTATGTCGTTCCTAGTTGACCTATTATGGTAAATAATATTTATTTCTTGTCATTAGTTTCATCGTGTTTGTCTTGATCTTTGATCATGTTATTATCTATTATTTATGGGTATCACATTATTCAAAATTTTAGCTTATTTTACATTTCCATTCTCATATATTTATCTATAAAAGACAAATATATGATAATTATTGTAATATAATCTTATTTGTTAAAAGTGTTTTCTATTTATATCAGCGATTTAAAGTTTTAACACTTAACCATTATTTAATTATACTAACATTAATATTTTTATTTATATATTAATCTTTATTTTTCTGTTCTTCTTCTTCTCTTTATATATATATATATATATATATATATATGTTCTGATCAAAACAGACTTTGTTTAGAGAATTTTATACGTACGCTTGCATTTAACTCTAGGATGTCGGTGTTTGTGTAAATTTTACACATTCAAAGTTCCAATGTATAGTGGCTTCGAAGACCGCTAGCGTACAACGTATGCCTACTCTAACCTGTCGGCGTTGGATTTCATTTTGTCAATATTCTTTTATATTATGTAAAAAAAAATATTATGTAGCTTTTGTTTCCAGTGTAAGTCGTCTCAACACCGTCGGCTTACCCATGTATACTGCCAATTGAGTGCTTATACTGCTAGCGTAGGGACAGTGTTGTTATTGTTCATCATCTTCTCCGATTTTTCTTCATCTGAAACTTAGATTTCTTATAATATATATGTATTATACTTGTACAAAACTTCTTTTAAGTGTTTTTCTACACTTTACATGTATTATAAGTAATATATTAGTACATAAAATGTCTTCTAATCATCATACTTCATGATTCCTTAGCTATTACATATACTATAACATATAAGTAGGGTTTAAGATTGAGTATTACCTTGTATGGGCTGATAGGAAGGTGCTAAACTCTCCCTCATAGCTAGATTCGAACCTAAAGTTAACAAAAACTTGGTTTAAGCTAATGTTTTTAACACTTAACTAATTTAAAAACGAATTTAACCTACCTTGGTTGTTCCTTCCTAAGCTTGTTTTGTTGCTCTAATGGAGCTTGTTTATGGATTATGTTGGTGTGTTTTGGTGGCTCGTTGAGGATGAATTTGGGTGTTGGTTTAGGTGATTCAATGGCTAACAATTTTGTGGTTTAATTGCTTTGTTGTTTTACTCATTAAAGTGTCTTATATATAGAAGGAGAAAGGGAGGAAATAGCTTAGGTTTTTGGCCAACATGGCAAGAATTCTCCATCGATTTCTAGCTTTAACTTGTATATTCTCTCATCATTTATTGATCTTGCTGATTTAGACCATCTCCATTGGTTTGTACATGTTTTTCCTTGACTTTGTTTACTTTTCTTGACCAAATTTTTATGTGATTTTGGCTATAGCTTCTCTAGAAAATCTCAACCATGTATGTGTTGCAAGTTGCACCGAAAATAAACAAATCTTAATATAATACTATTTAGTGAGTTAATTATCTTAATTTTAGGATAGTTTATTAAGTTAAACGGGTACAAATATGTTATTTATTGAGAGTTCTGTCTTTAAAAATTTATAGAAAGCTTCCTCGAATTTTTTGGGTTATTATTAGGTTCAACTTTGGATTTAAAGTTTGCGCAATTAATTATTGTTAATATTTTATCTTACCCGATTAATTACCGTTTCTAACTATAAGCTTTATTGATTATTTTCTTTAAAATACACTTGAAATCTTGTTTAAATTATATCTATACTTTGAATTTACGATACTGGCTACGAAATCTTAACTTTGATATTTGTTACTATTTATAGAACTTTGTTGTAGGATTTGAAGGTATATATAAGTTTATAATTACTTGTAATTTTATTCTTAGGTCTTTGTAGAGTCCTATATTAACCTTATATTTTCTATATTTGTATTTCTATTTGCATAAAATCTTGAGTTTACAGCAACTACTCAGAAGGTTGATATAGGTAGCTTGAGTACCCATATCCCCTTATAGGAACCTCTAGTAAATAGTCTCATCTAAGGGCTACAGTTAGTTACTCATCTTTATTCATATTAGTCCATTGTGATTAAGCATAGTAAGAGCGCCCATATATTAAACTACTTAATACAACCTCTCTTCAATATGAATAAACATTGTCTCGATATTATTTCCCTTATCAGCTACCCACCGATCTACTGACAACTATCATTTTTCCATTATCAATAATTGAGGGTAGCCTTAGTAACTGACTATTGAGTTGGTACTGCCTAGCAAAGTTATCGCCCATCGAACCTGGTTAAATGACCACACATAAGCAACAAGCAATTATTAAGGCCATTTTTAAGTATTAAATCATTTAGGATACCTACCATAGCAAGCAATACATAAGTTACTACACACCGGATGATTGCCAGTCGTAGTTTTAAAAATTTATAATACTCGTTCCTAATCTCAGCTACGAAGCAATAGGCAAGTGTATCTATCGTAACTGTAATATAGTGTTATGCATGGGGTCATCCATAGGGATAAGCCAAGTATTAGTATTAACTCTGTTCCTATTATGTAACTGTTGATTAAGAGTACTGTTTTCTAAACTATTAACTAACAAATACTATAATTCTATTAAAAGTAAGCAAATATCCAAGCAACAAATAGAAAGGTTTAATTCAAGAATTAAAGTAACCTAGGTCTCGTTCTATCCCTATTTTATAATGTAAATCCTTGGAATCGAAAAGCTATCACTATTGAGTTCTTAAGTTGTAGAGTTCCATAAGTAAGCTAACAATTATTTCGAATCTATCAACTTATCTAACCCTAGGTTTATCAATTAGGGTCTCTCCTCAATCAATAGCAACATAAGATTGCATGAAGAACATGAACTCACCAATAAATCAATCATAAACAAAAGGTTCTTGCTATCCTATCTCTAGAATTACAATCAAACCTCATCAATTGCACAGATGTAATCATAGAAGCAATTTCTTAATTAACTTGAATGATATCAGACATAAATTCATACTTTGGACACATGAATATAAGAAATAATAACAAAACATGTGATTGAACAGAAGACCATCAAAAGATCTCATTAAAAACAAATCCTCATCACGTGATGAAATAGTATTCAAACAGAACCAAAGCCTAGCATTTACTCCTCCATAGTATTAACAAGAAAAGCACAAGATTTGGAAGAGAAAGCAAAATTCATAATAAGCTCAGAAGTCTTGGATCTTGAATTTTCGTGACTTGTTTGCTTTGATGAATACTCTGAAAATCCCTTCTTAAAAACCCCATGAAATGTCGTAACGTTTCTTCAAAGGCCCTCCAGAATCTTTGTAGGTCCCAAATAAATAATCAAGAAAGGGGGTTGAATTGATTATTACTAAAAATTTGCGCCTTTTAAAAAATATTCCCTTTCGGTTGTAAATATGAGAACAATATCAACAATTAAACAAATATAACAATTAAATTGCGAAAATTAAAAAGATAGAGATTAGAGAATCAAATAGCGATTTATAGTGGTTCTGTCTTACGTGTCAGTCCACTCTTCCAGCTCCGAGTTGGGGACCCCATTATCCTACGGGTTTGTTCCACTATATCCAGTAACTTCAAATTACAAGATTGTACAATCCTCTCTGCTCGATTCTCACAGCTATCCTTTAGCTACAATCGATTTACAGAGTCTAAACTTGTAACTAAACTATCAACTAAGAAGGAAACAACACGTTCCTTATTTACAAAATAAAATCTTTAAATCAAAAAGCTAAAGAATGAATGCTAAAAGATTAGCTCGCTATTGCAAATGTAGAGAAATTATGAAAAATCTAGATGAAGGCAAACTTCTGTGATTTGTTCTGTATTTGCTTCTGTATATCTTTTTGGTAAAGGAGAGAGCTTTTTGTTTGCAGCGTGGAGAAGGTATATTCTATAATACTTTCTTTTCTTTTGTCTTCGTCAGATATATTACTCTTCTTCTAATGTTCATAATTTTTTTTTAAAGTTAGATATCCCATCCCAAATGTCTCGGCTTGAATTTGTTATGCCTTATCCTAATTTTAAAATTTGAAAACCACCCAATTGCTTCCAATAGATAGAAGATAATAATATCAAACTTCTACTTGTTCTCCTGGTTTAAATTCGAAAAAATGTGTGATTATAACAGATGGATAAACTCAGCTTGATTCACATGATATTTCAAAATCTAGATGTATCCCATTTGAATTCCTTCCATATCGTTGTTTTGCTTAGAGATAGACTTTAGAATTTACCTGTTGCTAATATCTCGGTCTTCATCGTTATCTTCCTCTATTATCTTATTTTGAAGATAATGTTTATCTTCTTTTGATTTCCTTAGCAAGATCTGATAAGATCATATTATATACAACTTGTTGATGTTCAAAATAGATAGAATGGATACTTGTTTTGATTAAAATTCATGTTTCAGGTCTAATTTGGACAAAGAAATCAAAACAAGAAACTTTGGAGTGAAAAATGGAAAAATTCAAAGATACGCTAGCATTTCAGACTTCAAAGTTGCCAGCGTTTAAACAGCTTACAAGATGCACTCACTCAAAGTCGTTGCCTACATTGCTAGCTTTGCAAAGGATTGACACAACTAAACTTACGCCACCTCAAAGCTACTGGCATAGAAGATGAATAGGCCAGCGTACACTGAAGGCCGGCAGCTCAGAATTGAAAAGTCACCAGCAAAAGGAGTTACAACCTACACCGCTACTAAGCCGCCGGCGTTGAGGCAGTGTAGATTAGAATCAGAAGCGACATATAGACAAAACATGCTTGGAGGTAATTGAAGAGACCAAATATACTGGAGTGTCTAAGCCGGTATCAAAGCCACCGGCTTTGAGACAACTTTCTTTATAAATTGGCTCAACCTTTCATTTCTTATCATATACGCCGGCTAGATCTATATCTAAGCTGCCGGCGTACAAGCGCCTACCCTTGTACCCAAGTTGAAAGCTGCCAGTGCACTGCCTGCGCAAAGAAGAAAATGGATTTACGTCGTCTGTAAGCCACCGGCGTACGATCTGTAACTACCGGCGTACGAAGTGAAACCGCAAATTCTCATTTAATGCTTTGCATGAATTTTTTCCTATAAAAAGGGGTTCTCCTCCCTCCAACAAACAACAACAAGCAGAAGCAAAGTAAATACTTCAGTATACAAATAGTCTTAGCATTTTCATAGAGATTTGTGAGAGAATTTGAGCTTTCAAGGATTGTAATTGAAGATTGCGATATTTGAATTGGTGATATCTAATCTCTTTCTTATGCAATTCATTTATCTGAATTATCTGTTCATAATGTTATCAATTAAATATTCATATTTGATTGTTGAATCAACATCCATGAGTAGCTAAACTTTTCTTTGTGAGAAGTGATAAAATCCTAATTTTTGCTAAAATGATTCTTGAATTTATATTATAGGATTGTTAGAATTATGAAATATTTGTATTGAATCCTAATTATCTATTTTATTTCTGACTGAAATTGAATTGATAAGAATTCTGATGATTTGGAAAAAAAATTAGGATTCATAGGAATTCATGAATTGAAATTAAATAACAATTGTGGAAACAATTAAGTTTAATATTAATTTATAAATTGTTCCATGTACTTTATGCAATATTTTATTTTAATTTCTCACTAAGGAATTAGGAGAAGTTAATTTAGGATATTAGACAATTATAGAATTGGAAAATTTATAATTGTGAATTAGATTCCATTAATAATTTGTATAACGTAAGCTAATAGATTATTTTATGGTTTACTAAAACTTGATACTTTTAGGTCTTTACAATTTCTTACAAATATCCATAATCCTAATTGTTCATATAATATAAATTCAGCATGATTAATAAAGATTAGGATGGATTTTGTTCCTTCCCACATTCATTTTAGATAACTTCTCACAATTTCTTTGCATTCATATAAGTAGAATTAGTTAGTTAATTGATAATTTTGATTGCCTAAATATTAGTATAAGCTAAGATCAATCTAGTAGTTAATTTAGTTCTTGTGGGAACGATACTCAACTCACTTCTATATTACTTGATCAAGACCCAATACACTTGCTGGTAGTATCTAAAACTGTACATACACATTCCATTCAGATCAAGATCCATGAAATTAGATAAGAGATAATCTTGCTTTTGTCATAAATCAATACTGATAATCCCTTTGTCTTGACCTAAATCTGTGAAAATTGTATCTAATCTTATCCTTGAAGAATCGTTCCCGCTTGTAGAGAGAGAAAGTAAAAATCGTTTAAATCCCTTTAGATATAATCCGACTTTAATGGAATAAATAAGTATATTACCCAAATATACTTATTATCTCGAAGCTAGGTCTTCATTATACTCCTATAAATCCATTTAATAGTAGTAGACCTTGTTGAAGAAGATGAATAATAACACTTGTTGTTAAAAAAAATTCCAGTAAAATGTTTCGGAAAAGTTCTGTTTTTCTGAAAAAAAATGCTTTATCCTTAAAGTAACATTCTGGAAAACATTCTATATATCCTTTATTCCTTTTAAAATCCTTTGAGAACATTATAGCTTAGCTCAAAACTTATATTTACTTTGTTTATGATAAACAAAGCATGTAACTCATATAAATATAACTCATTTAACCACTTATTTTGAGCTCATCAAGATTCTTTAAAGTTCTGTGGAAGATTCTACATTAAAATATATATATATATATAGAAAATTATGCACACTAAATAAAATTATTAGTTTCTTAAGTATTTTGTTATCATCAAAACTTTAGTTAATAGAGAATCAACAATCTTCCTTAAAAAAGGTATTTATATGAGCACCCGAAAATTCATAATATAAACATATCAAAAAAGACATGTGTGTTCAAACGGCCTGTATCAAAGGCCATTTGACTCTCTGGGTTGGCAGATTGGATTGATATAGGCATTCATATGGCACATAAGAAGGGTTTTGCTGAGTTTTCTTTTGGAATCATACAGCTTTCCATATGGGCCGTTTTAAGGGGTATATGGTTGTTTGTTTCCTCTTCAAAATTGATACAGCCTTATATGAAGGCCTATGATTCTAGACTTCTTCATATTCGACCTTTTTCTTGTTAAATTCATTTGATTTCTTCATGATGGGTTCTATATTACCTAAAATCGACAAATTAATTAATTAAATACTAATTCTGGATGATTTTCACTTAAAATATCAATTGAAAGAGTCCAACTCATCATAGAATTAAGGGTGCTATAGCAATTATCGCTACCTAGTATAAATTCTGTACTTTGGACGAACAAAAGATAGACTAGAAGATCAAGCAAGAGTGCTTCCTAACAATATTTATTCAAAAGATTAATTCATATAACCATTTAGTTTAATTATCAACTTATATCAAACTCATATTAAATATTTATTTTCCTAGCAAATATACATTTAAAACAACATACCACTCTTATTATTCATGGTCATTATACTAAAATTATATTATATCTAAACCAATTACAAGTTAACATAGTCTTATAAGAGTTCACTTGTTAATAGCTAAGTATAAATTATTGGTTTCTGAAGAATTTATTAAGCCAATGTTAGTTAATAAATCTATATTAACTTAATTTAGCTAAGTTTGATAGAATTAATCAATCAAGTTCATTTTATATTCAACTTAGTCTATTAAACCCATTTTATCTTAATTAGGTCGATAAAATTGGTATTTTCAATAACATATCCTATAATTAGTCTATTATAATTTTATTAGGTGAAACAACTCATTTAAGATATAATAATTCTATTTATATCATTTATAGTCCATTTTTACCTCTAAAGGTGCTAAAGAATTTAAACTAGTTTCCTATTATATTTATATTATCTTATAATGCAATAATTATACCAAATTTATTAAATAAATTGAAAAAATCAAAATATTTAATTATTCATTTTAAAATTTACATTTTAATATGAAAACACATTATTTACATTTATTTCATATTTATTTGATTAGATTTAATTTACCTTTAATTCCAATATTTCATTTCCCAGCGAAAACTAATGTTCACCCTAACTTTAATCAATCGGTTCACTACCTTACACACAAGTTCTCAAGCTCAAAATTTTATGTAATGTACCTAACAAATTATTTTACATTTTCATAAATTAATTTTCCTTAAACTAATTAGTTAATTATGATTTTAATTTTAATTAATACAAAATTGTCTAGAAACAGGGGATTCGATGCAATGACCAATTGGTTCAAACCAATTTGACCATAAGCCGATGGACTCTTGGTCGATTCACTACATATTTGTAAACTAGACATCTAAGCTACTCTCTGACAAAGGTCTGATACAGTTTTGTGATTTTTGAATTTCCTTTGTTAAATTTGACTTCCAATCTATTTTAGCCATCTAAAACATGTTTATTCTATGTTGTTTCATCTAGTTTATACTTAGATTTATATTTTACAAATTAAATCACAAATCATAACTCAAATCATAATCATCATTATAAATTTATCCAATTTCGAGCATATATAAAAAATATACACATATGCATATACTTCAAGAATTTATATTTAATACATATGTATGATTTTTTTTTCAATAAAACATATCAATCAAGCATATAACACATATATGAATTTTGGCATACATAAATATACATATAATAATTTCATTAAATCAACAACTATTATAACACACACACACACACACACACACACACACACACACACACACACACACACACACATATATATATACAAGCTCATTTTAGTTTTTATGCATACATATACATATATTTAATCAATACTTAAATCTAAGTTAACATTTATTAATTTACATGAATTTAAATGCCATTAACATAATTAAACAAATTACTTACATTTACCTACTTGAATTAGTAAAATCAACCAAATAATTTTCTCTACCACTACTACCACTACTCAAGAGTTGATAAAGCTTCTTCAAGCTTATTTTCTAACTTAAACCTTATTTCTAGTCTTTAATTTCACATAGGAATTAATTGAAATAAATGTTAGATTATTGGAAATAAAGAGGATATTAAGAAATATAAACTTGGGTAATACTTTACCTTATGTATGTCGATGTTGGAGAGGATTTGTTGTATATTTTTGAAGTGTTTTTTAGCATTACAAGAAAATTGGCATTTAGAGACAAAAATTATGCAACAAAAAATGAGTAAAAAAAGTTATATTTCTATAAATAGAATCAGCGATGATGATTTTTACAACAAAAATTTATATTAAAGCTTAAATTTCTTATAGTAGAGAGAGATTTTTAGAGTAAATTGGAAAGATGGAGGGCTAAAAATAGCGTGGGTAAGGGCTAGGGTTTCTTCTTAAGATATCTTATATTTAGAATTATGTAGAATTTCTAGGGTTTAGGTGCATTTTGGTTATTTCACACCCTTAGAATTCTGTGACTCTAAGGTTTAATTGAATGTGTGTGTGCACATTATAATATGATACATGGGCTTATGAGCTTGGGTCATAGGTAATTGGGCTTGGGTTGTTGTTTATGGGCTTGAGAAATTAGAAAAGAATAAAAGGGATTAGAAATAGAATTCTAGCTAAATTGATTAAGAAATTCAACTTTAGGAATTTTTATTAGTGAAAAATTGATATTTCAATTGAATTTAGGAATTTCGAGGTTCTAGGAATTAATTTTAGAAAGCAAATATTTAGTTTTAAATTTATAGGAATTTAGATGTTGGAATTTAGGTTAAAATGACTAAATTGGATATTTAGGGGTTTAGGCAATTGTACTAGACGAATTTAGTTCAAGTTGATAGTTGGAAAGTATTGAATCATTTGAATTTGTTAAAATAGGTAATTAAAATAGTTTAATAGTTTAAATTGGGTATTTATGATATAGAATATCTATTTTCAATTTAATTCTTTTACTAGTTCAATTATATTAAACTATCTAATTATATTGTATAGTTCGCATAATCCTACAAACTAAATTATTTAAAATCAATTTCTAAACTAAACTTAAAATGCAGTTCAAAATTACCCTTATTTTTATACTAATTATCTAATAATATCTAATTAACAAAACATGAAATTTTGGGATATTTCAACAAATTCAAGAAAATTTTTGGTGGCTCAAAGACATATTAACATCATGATATTATCTAATTTAAGGATAATGTTGCATTTAATATCTAACTTCTATTGATTTTTCAACTAAGTACCACAATAATAAAATTGCATATTTCAATACTTGATTAAACTCTTCAAGGTCAATAGTATTACTTTTATTAACTTCACCTAAAATTATCTTCTTAGTTAGATTCTTTTAATTAACTGTAAATTACCATGTATCTTTTTAATGAAGATATTTTACTTAGGATACATATAAGTCGTAAACCCCCTAAAATTTCGGTTAATTTTAAGTTTGATCTTATAATTAAAAGTCAACCGGAAACCCTAAAGGTCAACAAAAGACTAGTACAAACCCTAGAATTTAGATCCGGCATTCCCGTATTCTTTAGCCTTAGAAAATGAAGTTGAGATAATTAGTGATAATAGTTCATAATAACTTGAGGAAAATATAAAAATATCATATTCATAAATTTTGAGTCCTTCGGACTCAAACGGGATCAGTTCTTGAAAAATGTGTTTCGAAGCTCGGAATAGTAAAAATATTCTGATAACACTGTTAGGACCGATTTAGTACAAGGATTTCAAAAATATCAATTTCATAATTTTTCAGTAACTAAAAATAACAAATATCACATTTATACGCATTTTCTTACTATCGGTATTTTACTAGTCACATCTACTTTACATTACACTATTCATTACTATTTTACACTATTCATTCATATCTACTTTTTCCAACACTATTCTTACAACTTCATACACTTATTATCTTTACTTTTTATCTTTCCCATAACTTTATATCATATCTACCTTACAAATTATTACTTTTAATACACAAAAATACAAAAAATCATCTCTCTTCCTCTCTTTCTCATGAGGCTGACGCCCTTCCCCATTCTCTCTCAATTTGTTTTTAAATTTTTCTTTAATTATATCACTCAAAAATCACTCTCCATTTTCCTATAAATACACACCCTCCTCTTTTACTTCATTCACACATCTACTACCACAAAAATACTCTCTAAAATTGTCTCCAAATCTCCTCTCAAACACTCTCCAAAAGTGTCTAAAATTTTCTTCTCAAAACTCCTTATACTACAAACATTACTTTAGGTGAGAAATCTCTCTTACCATGTTATGTAACTTTACATGACCATGGTGTGAGTTTCCTAAACTTAATGTTATGGAATCTACACTATGTTTATGTATTGTTCTTGTTCATGAATATGTATTTATATATTTTTACGTTGTTATTTTATTTTTTGGTCATATTACTGTTGATATTATGTTATCCTTTTAATATATTTAGCTAAATATAATTATGTACTTATATATAATCTTTAGAGCATACAAGCTCATTGTTATTTATTTACTTTCAAGTTATGCAATTTATTTACTTATTTCATGTTGTTTTAAGACTAGTCTCTAGTCTTATACTTGTCATCATCAAGTCAAAACAATCTTTTTTTTCTTTTCTTTATTTCTTTTGGGACTAGTCTATTCTTAGTCCCTGGATATCTTGATGAAGCTAAAGTTTCCAATACTTGACATTTCTATTAACTCTCTTATTTCATTATTTATTATGTCTTTCTTATATATTCATAATTTCATGATTTCATATTCATGATCATGCATAAACATATTGATTTTTGTCTCAACAAGATAAAGAAATAGAGGTTTTCTTAAAATAGAAGTTCTTTTCCAAAATAAATGTTTTCATGAAGGAAATGATTTTCATAGACTTAGGAATTTTTAGACAATACATACATACACTTTACAAAGTCATAAAATGGAAAAGTATTCTTTAAAATTAAAATTTCAAATTCTTATTTAAAAGTTTTACTAAACTTCATATTTCCACCAATACTTTGGAATATGAAGGAATAAACCAGTGTGACAAAACACCAAGAAGATTTTTTTCATAAGAATAGAATGATCTTAAGTGAACAACTTAGAAAATCATTTTTAAATAAACTTTAGGAAATGTTAAAGAAAGTATAAAGTTTGATAGATTTTAACCACTTTCAAAAAGTATTACCCTCCTAATTCCTAGAATTAAGAAACTTAGAAAAGCAAAAGTCCTTCTTTTGAGATTTAAAAGACTTAGGAAATGAAATTAAGGAAGAGAAAATACTCATTTAAAATAACTCAAGAAATTTTCTAACAAGATAAATAGAAATTTCAAAAGTTTTGCTTTTCCAAATTCTTTAGGAAAACTTTGCTTTTACAAAAATTCATGGTTGAGACAACTTCATTAAATCATGCATTTGATATGAGTCAATATAGATATATACATATAAATGTTTTTCCAACCATTTTAGTATCTATATTTTTGGTACAAGTATTTATCGATAAAGAAGTTAAGTTTTGCAAACAAGAAAATTTGCGGTGAATCTATCACCACTGTTTCGGAGCTCAAACGATTTAGTTTGATGAAAATAGTTTTAGAAATAGATATATCTTTTCAAATAGGTAGAAAATGATATATTATATGCATAATTCCGAGTTAAAATGACTAAGTATGGTCGTTTTGAGTTGAAATTATCTTCTTTATAAATTTTAACGATCTTATGACATAGTTTTTTTATAAGTATTATCGAATCAACTAGAAATACTCATTATGGGTATTCTTCTTGATTAGGTGATCCTGAGGAGGAGTGTTCGTACCCGGAGGATTATTTTGATTAGTAGAAATTACGATCGACTCATCTTAAGGAATAAGTATCATCATGGCCGAGTGAGTCTACTTCCCTTATTTTTTATGCTTATACTTGTGCTTGTAAAATTAGTTCCATTAGATTTAAGGGAGGATAAAATGGAAGTTGTATGATAATATGTTGAAAGAATATTAAGTATATCGACATGAAATGTTTGTAATAAATTATATGTTTATTAGCATGTTGAAGTGTCTGAAATTGGTTGATCACTTGTAAAAAATTAAAATATAGTGGCTAGGCTTTAATTAAAAATTGATACATTACATTCATATGTTGAGTCACATTGCATTCACTATTATACAATTGATGGGACAAGTGTATGATAGTGGCGCTAGGCATAACTGGTATATTATGTACGTGGCGAGTAGGAGCCTGTAAAAACTACATAAACTGATGGCTAGTAGGAGCTGATAATAACTACATATTTTTTTATGGCATATAGGAGCGGTAAGATCTATAAAAACATGTTTTTAAAAGAAGTAGTGGTCGTAATGGGCCAGAATACCTAACCCCTAATGAAGGGCGTAATTCATTCAACATATGATTTCCGAAAAATCATATATCTTGTATGCTCACGTGTTTGTTGCATTTCATTTGTTTTTTTAATAAACTTGGTTGATATTTTATTTCAGCTATGAATTTTGGGATTTTTTCACTAAGCCCTTAAGCTTATGCCCCTATAGATATTTGCTTTCACAAGAACAACTGTTTTTGTACCTGAGGTCTCCTCTTATCCGTGTAAATTTTCTTTTGGGAGCTTTTGAAGGAAATCTACTTGAAGGATTAGATTAGAATTCCTTTAAAATCTTTTGATGTAGTATTAAATTATTGTAAAGACTATTACTTATTTTGATCCTTGAAATTTAATGGGGGTATGCCCCTAAGAATCATGTAATAGACCTTTGATTATTAATATTACAATCTATTTTATTTCTGGATTCTTGTATGTTTATTTTTACTTGCTTAGATCATACTTCCCAAAAGCATCTCGTATTACCGTGCTAGACGCCTTACATGTAATACTGAGACTTTCGCAGGACTAAGATGGTCATTCTTGAGTCTTAATATTATATGTGGCAGGCTACTATGTTTAGGGTACCCTTCGAGTGTGACACAAGTAGTGGAAATGACATTTCGAAAGATAGAATCAATATAAGTGATGATCCATAATTATATATGTAATCATATATCTTAATTGAAATATCTTTATTAAATTATTGCACGTAGATGTCAATTTTGGTACCAAAACTTTTACCAATTTATATAATTTACTACTTATGAACTTTTCGAGTTCAATTTGTAATATGTAGATGAAATAGTTGATTACAAAATTGGCAAAGTGTAGGCAATAAATCAATACTTTTAAATTTAGGTAATTAATTGTACAAATTGACAAAATCCACATAAATATTTACTTGATAATTGTTCGAGCATGTGACGGTTCATAATTATTTAGGAAAGTCAATTGAACAACTAGCTAATATAAAGTTAACATTAACGATGTAAGTTAATCTTGAAAAAAATCTAATTATGTATCAAATGAACAACTCAAGATATAAATGGTTAATTTTTTAAGATAATTAAATAAAAATCAGTTAAATTCATTAATTCTCGAGGAGATTTTGTTTTTTCATATGCCATATTATCACGCCCCAACGGATACTCTAAACATGACGTCTACCGTACATAATATTAAAACTTAGGAATGACTACTTTAGTCACTTTGGAACTTTCAATTGGTGCAAGGCATAGTTCACAATAAGGGAGACCGGTGGAGTTATGCATTTTAAGATATTAGCAGCGAACATTCAAAATAATACTTAATATATTTCATCGAATATAAGGTTCTACAACTTCTACGAGGTATTCCCCTGATAATTCCATAACAACATAGTTAATATGAGGATTAACTAAAGCTAAAAAATTTTAGAGGAAATCTAATCTAAGACTTCAAAACAGAGTTCTGCTAAAAGCTTCCCAAAACATAGTTCTACCTAGATGATCAAGGTGGTTGGGTACAAAACAGAGATCCTGCAATATCAAAAATCTATTAGGGAATAAGCATACTAGCTTAGTGAGATAATCCTTACGTAAAAGTACTCATAACAAGCATTCAAACAAGTTCATTAATCAAGCATATGAAATGCAAACAATCATATGATCAAACATTACATACAACTATCGGTTTCGTATGTATGATGGATTTACCCCTCCATCGGTGGTTAGGAAATGATTTGAACTAAGCTCAATCGATCTTCTTAAAATTTTGCGTGCATCTTAGGGTTCCAATGAATCGTACTACTAGTCCTCGGGCTTTCTTTACTAAAGCGATTGATCCGGCTCGGCTACAACTTGAGACCGTATTCTCGAAGTCCTAAATCTCAAGAAGTAGCTAGGCACTTATCTTTCCGATCCCACGCTGAGGAGTAGTATCAAAAATGCGAAATGATATTCTAAGTGATATGCATGAATAATTTATTTATGGGATATCCAATCCGACATTAATTTTTAAAGCGATCAATCAATATTTGCACACATGCAATATACATAGAAACAATTATAACAATCAGGATTGGGTTTCGATATACTTATCATTCATTAATCGTACATAACAATTCATATACATAATTCCCATGATATCCCACATACATATCAAAATTATCTTTTCCTAACATTTAGTCCTCTATTTTATAAGAACATGCGTGAATACATAAAACGTAAAGGAAACTCATTCGTCCATAGTAATCTTCTATCTATCGAAGTAATCCTTGGGAAAGGAAAGATCTTAATCTATGTCACATAAAAAAAAGAAATATCCGAAATGAGTATTTCATTCAAGATCTATTTAAATTCTCTAACTCTATCTTATTGATTCGTCAAAATTTGCATTAATGGAAATTCCAATTGAAAATGGCCATAACTTGCTTATTTTAACTCAGAATTTCGCGTATTATATATCATTTTTTACCTACTCAAAAAGATATATCCATTTCCAAGGTTATTTTTATCAAAAGAAGTCAATTGGTCTCGAAATATGACATACAGTTTCATCACAAAAATTTCAGATTTCAAAACTTAAGTTTTCAAACTTTTTTCATCCAAAAATCTTGTACCAAGATATAGATATTAATATAGTAGGAAAATCCTTTGAACATATATATTAACTCACATCATAAGCATGCATTTAGTGAAGTTATCCCAACAATGAGTTTTTTGTAAAACAAGGTGTTCTAAAAGTTGGAAAAGTAATGTTTTGAAAAATTTTTATTTTAGCTTTGTTGGAAAAGTTCTTAGAGTATTTTCTTCCTTTTAACTTTATCTATCCTTTGAAAACAATTCAAATTTTCCAAAATAATTTTAGTCTTTTAAAATTCCTATAATTTTCATTTTTAGGAGTTAAAAGTGTAATTTCTACATGTTTTCTTGATAATGATAAAAATTTCTTAAAGTTCACTTGTTCTTAGTTTTTCCTAAAGTAAGTTTTAATAAGTAATAATGGTTTCTTAAGTTGTTCACAAATTTTATTAGGAGAAATTTATTTTCTTAAAAGAGAATTTCTTGTTTTTCCTTAATACTTTAGAGTTTTTATGAACTTTCACAAATAAGTTTAAAGAAACTTTTGCTAAGCAAGAATCTGAAATCTTAAGTTTTTAAAGAAAAAATTTCCATTTTATCATATTTGAAAGGAGTATGTATGAAAATTTACTTTATGCATCCTTTGTTAAAACTCTACTGTACAATTGTTACTAAGACTTGTTATGAGTTTACTTCAATTTTTTGAAAAGATTTGTGAAGGTAAAACTCTTAGCTTTAAATGAAAATCCTTTCTTTAAATAACCAAGGTATATTTTTGGAAAAGAATTCATAAAAATATTTCCTTCGTATTTTTATTGAGACAATATCAATATGCCCATGCATGAACATGAATATAGTCATGAGAAATATAGTCAATATAGTATAATAAGATAAAATAAAAGTAATAAGAGCATAAAAGTGAGGTCAAGTATTGGGAACCTTAACTTCATCAAGATATCCTAGGAGTATAAATAGATTAGTCCCAAAAGAAAAGAAAAGAAAAGAAAAGAAAATTCTTTTGACTTGATAAGAATAAGTTTAAGACTAGAAAGACTAGTCTTAATAATAGCATGAAGTAAATGAGTTGTAATGGAAGTAAATAAATTGCATTGCATGAAAATAAATAAATAACAAGTGAGCTTATATGCTCTAAAGGATATCTATAGGTACATAGATATATTTAGTTAGATATAAATAATAAGTTAGTAAAACAACAATAATAATATGACAATAATAACATAATGGAAAGTATAAACATGAACAAAAACAAAACATGAAAACTCTCACTAGTCTAAGAATATACACTAAGCTCATGCTAAGTTATATGAACATGATGAGTATATGAAAAAATTTTACCTAAAGTTATGTTTCTATTGAAGAGGAAAGAAGTGTTTATAGTAATATGTGGGAAATGTTTTTGTAGAGAGAAGAGAGGATTTGGGAGAGAATTTGAGAGAGAGCATTTGTGGGTTGTTTTTGGTAGAGTTTTGATATGAAAATGAGTTGTGTGAAAGAATAAAAAGGAATGGGGTATTTATAGAATTTTGGAGAGAAATTATAGTTAATTAAATAAATGAAAAAGAAAAGAAAATTGATGACATGAAAGAAAGACCAATTAAAAATTAATTTTAGAAAAAAAGTGTAAGAGAAGTTTAGTAATATGTGGTGTAGAAGTACTGGTGGCCAAAGCCCAACGCCACACAAGAATGACTTGAAGATAAATATTTACAAGTACATGTTTATTGTCACTTGGTGGGAATTGTGGCTGTATTCTTTTTGGTGGTAAGACCTAAAGATCCTACAGAGAGGCTGTGAGTTTGTTGGGTTGTTCGATGCAATGTCAATTGAGGGTGTCATTTTGCCTTTTCTTGAGTCCACATTATGGCACAATGTACTAAACCTACTCAGTGCGACTTTATTGGCTTTAATTTCAACTTTTTATCACAATTGTTTCAAAGAAATTGTCACGCCATAGCATGGTGTTGATTTGTTAGGTGTTTGTTTGATCCTACCTAACCGCCCTAGCATTTATACTGTTCAGCAACTTAGATAACTATAGGTAACTTTAAAATTACTTTTGACAAGATGAAATTTCGAACTTATGACAAAGCAAATATTCAAGACTCGTTAATGTCGACAGCTTGGATAATTATAGGTAACTTTAGATTTACTTTTGACGAAGATAAAATTTTGGAGTTAAGACACAGCAAATACAAAAGGCTTATCAATGAAAAGAACACACTATTATTGAAAACCAAGAAAATGATCAAAATTTATTGTGTTATCCAAGATTGAATTACGAACTAGTTAGCTTTAAACAGCACAAGCCAGTGCCCTCTATTACATAATGGGACGTTATTGCAACCTGTTTAACATTGAATTATAGTAAATGGGTAAGAGTAGATTTTGTATCAGTGAATAAGATAAATCACAAGTTCACCGCATAACCTGATGCGCAACAAGTTTCAAATGCCTTGCCATTGACACTACTATATTTCTATGTCACAACTATGTTCTCTTACAGATATGAATTGATCAATCAATGTCCTCATCCTTTGACAGTTGCAGTGGTTCAACAATAATGTTCACAAAGAGACATAAAGCAAATTTAAAGATATCAATTTCATTGTGCACATTTAACATCATTATACATCCAACACTGCAAAAAATAACAACATTACATTTACATTGACAGAATTACATCACATTCTTGCCGATCATCACACATTCACTGTGCCAGCATCTACTAATCACGCCAGTTACACAACATCCCTATCCAGTACAAAAAATCAAAAGGGTTGGGGGTCCATCATCACACCATCATTCCAGTGTTACACAACCGCCACTACTAACAAAAATATGTACGAACAACAAAAGGCGGCCACATAGCGTTCCATATACAAAACACTAAAGGAAGTGACGTTTAAACTTAAAGAAATATGCGCAAAAGATCAATGCACCAACATAAAGGTCTTTATTTCTACTTTCGACTTTCTTGAGTAGGCACGCAAGAAGGAGCATCATCACCGCTTGACTCATCAATGTTCAAATAAATTGGTCTTATATTTTTCTTTCGACAAAAGTTTGCCATTTGAATACGAGCCCTTCTCTTCCTAGGAGGTAGTATCTCCTTTCCTTTTCTAGCCTATGCCTATGCTTTCTTGCTGCTTCCGCCTCATCTAGAGCTGCTTATAGCTATGCTTGCCTCCTTGCCATGGTAGTCTTCTACTTCTCCTCGGTCGTTGAATGTTGCACGCTCTCTTGAACCTTACTCCAAAAGTGACCCTGTGCGTGTTAAGGTATGGCTGATAGAAGTATAGCAACACAATCAAGCCAATCCGAGTACATGGTGCTTCAAGCAGGGGGTGCCAAGTTGGTTAGCACACGCATCAGTAATAGTTTAGAAGTGCTCATCAAACCATGCAAACTAATATTGACTGCTCCATTGTGTGACCTACAACGCTTCACGTGGCATGGCTATGTCTAGGACCTACTCTTGGTGGGTAGCATCTAAGGATGTTTTGGTAGCGCTCAATTCATTCTGCATTATTACTTAGGGGCGTTGGCGGTGGTGCTAACGGCATAGAAGACACGTATTTCAATAAGAGAGAGTTGTCAAGAAGGAGAGGAAGAAGAAAATCTAGGCTGCCCATTTACACTGCAGCCTTTAACAATACACCATCAGCTTTGAAATTTATACCATCGACCTTGAAGTTAGCCTATATTATTTGTCTTTTAGGTTTTTCCATGTAATAGTATAAATAGCCTTTAAACTTATCTTTCTTGAGAGAATATATAGATACATTTGAAAACCTATTTGAGAGAATTTTTTCTTGAGATTGCATATGTTGCAATCATTATGTGTTTTAAGATCACTCGGTGAGTGTTCTTGTTCTATCTGCTTACTCACTGCATGGAGTGGTATAGGAGTAGGTTAATTCTTATGGAGATGTTAGGAGACAACAGCTTAGGAGGCAGTCATATCCTAGATGTTGTTTGGGATGGGAAGCCTTGAGAACTAAGTCATAGGCTCAAAGGGAGGTGTTGGACCCATGGATTAGAGATCTAATGTTTGGAACAGCTTTTTGAAGATCTGATGGTGAGGAAACCCAACACCAATAAAGACAGGGATGTTGGTAGGAGAGACTAAGGGTAATAGATGCTTTATGGCAATCTGATCAATCGACCTATAATGCAAATCGAAGATTTTAGAATTATGATGAAAAATCGATGGGAAGATGCTATTTTATATGAAGAAAGAAAACCACGGAGGCGAGGCGATGATGGTGGTGGTGAATACAAAGGGATTATTATGGGTATGATCAAGTGATGGTGGGTGATTTTCGCTTAAAAAATGGATATCCTAATTTCAATGGCAATCTTAATATGAAGAAATCTTAGATTAGCTTGCTGAAGTAGTATATATTATTCAAATATATGGAGATCCCGAGGAAAGGAGGGTGAAATTGGTGGTGTACGATTGAATAAGGTTGCATCGGCCTGATAGGAGAGGCTTTAGAATAGCAAGTATCATAAGGGTGGGCAGCATGTGCGAACATGGTTCCATATGAAACAATTGCTGCAAAGGGATTTCTTACCACTTGATTACAAGTGTTTTTATCCAGCAGTATCGGCGTTGTTGCCAAAGACAACATTTAGTTTATGACTACACAACTCAATTCATAAGGCTAGTGGAGCAGAACAATCTAATAGAGAGTAAAGACTAGCAAGTGGCATGGTATGTAGATAGCCTGAAGTTGTAGATCCGAGATAAAATCGGAGTTCATGTTCTTCGAAATTTGAATGAGGCTAGAAACATGTTTCTTAGGGCAGAGATAATGTTACAGAGATAGTACTAGTTTTAAGGGGAATAGTAGAAAATATGGAGTTGATGGAACGAGTCGCAAAAAACTATGATAGAAAAATAAAAGTGTTGAGGAGAAGCAAGGTGGGAGTACTGAGAAGAGAGAGAATAAGGCATCAAGTAAGAAACCTAGTGCGGTTAAGGATACTCAGAGCAAACAATCCATATGGAGTGTTACCGTTGTAATCAACCCGGAGCCTTGATTGAACAAGGGTCCAAACAGGAGAAGTGTCAATATTGTTGAGGATGAAGAAGTATGGTATTAGCCCGATGGGATGATGATGAGGAGATTAAGCAAACGTGTTATTAAGAAGTTGATGTTGGCACTAAGCAAGAGGAGGACACCTAACAACACTAGTTGTTTCGTACCAGGTACACAATAGATAGGAAGGTATGTGATCTGATAGTTGACAGTGAAAGCTGTGAAAACATTATTTGTAGGGAGGTTGTGAAACAATTGTAGCTACTAGTGGAGAAATATCTTAACCCATACACTGTAGGGTGGATTAAAGCAATGAGATGATTGATATGAAGGAAACGTGTAGAGTACCATTCTCAATAGGTAAGTATAAAGACGAAGTTTATTGTGATATAGTATACATAGATACGAGTCATCTGTTGTTTAAGGGGCCTTGGCAAAACGATGTGAATGCCTAACATGCGAGAAAGGAGAATGTGAGAGAAAGGGGGTGTGGAATATACTTTGCTGCCCTTAAAGATAACAAATCGTTCCAAGATTCTCAAGGTAGAGGGATGCTCTTTTTTTACAATCACTCACTTAGAAAAGAGAGATAAAAGAGGCCACAAGAGAGCCTAGAGTTATGCATGTGCTTATAGTGAAACAAGTCATGAAGGTAGAGGGAGAGATTTCTGATGATGTGCCAGGAGTAGTGAAGGAGGTGTTAGAGGAGTACAGGGATGTGTTGCTTGAAGACTTGCCAGAAGGACTACCACCTATGAGAGACATCCAATATCAGATTGATTTGGTGCTAAGGTGAGTTTACCCAACTTACCACACTGCAGGATGAGCCTTAAGGAGACTGAGGTTTTGCAGGAGAAAATACAATAGTTATTGTAGAAAAGATCTATCAGAGAGAGTATGAGTCCATGTGTTGTACCTGCATTATTAACCTTGGAGAAAGATGGCAGTTGGAGAATGTGTATTGATAGCAGGGCCATCAATAAGATCACTATCGGATATAAATTCCCAATACCCTGATTAGAAGACATGTTGAATAGGTTGAGTAGGGCGAATGTGTTTTCCAAAATTAACCTAAGGAGTGGCTACCATCATATCAGAATCAAGCCTGGATATGAATGAAAAACAATATTCAAGACTAATGAGGGGTTGTATAAGTGGCTAGTGATGCCATTTGGTCTCTACAACGTGCGAAGCACTTCTATGCACGCTTGAATCATGTACTAAAGCCCTTTTTTGCTCACTTTTGTAGTGGTATACTTTGACAACATCTTAGTTTATAGAAAATTTGAGCAAGAGCTTGTCAGACATTTGAGAGATGTATTGACTGTACTAAAGGAGAATAAATTATATGTAAATTTGAAGAAATGTACTTTCATGTCTAAGAAGCTATTATTGAGTGGTGAGGAGATATAATCGATGAGAAGAAGGAGAGGGCTATTAGAGGTGGCTTGTTCCAAAGACTATAACTGAGCTAAGAAGTTTCTTGGGATTAGTCAGTTTTTATAGATGTTTTATCAGGCACTTCAATACTACTATTGCTCCATTAATTGAGTGCTTGAGGAAAGGGAAATTTTAGTGGGGTGAAGAGGTTGAAGTTGGTTTCACAGTGTTAAAGGAGAAGTTATGTAGTGCTTTATGCTAGCACCACCTAATTTTGATAAATTGTTTGAAGTAGATTGTGATGCTAGTTGGGTAGGCATTGGAGCTGTGTTATCATAGGAGAAAAGACCAGTAGCTTTCTTCAATGAGAAGCTTTGTGAGTCCAGGAAGAATTAGTCCACATGACAAAGAGTTTTACTCTGTTGTGAGGACATTGGGAGTCTGGGAGCATTACTTGGTTAGGAAGAAGTTTGTGCTATACTCAGATTGTAATGCACTCACATATCTGAATAATAAACCCAAATTTGCAAAGACATGCACGCTAAGTGGATCCAATTCCTACGAAAATTTCCGTTCAAATGAAGCATAAGTCTGGGATACAGAACAATGTGGTTGGTGCTTTAAGTAGGAGAGCTAATCTTCTGGTGACTTTGAATGCTGAAGTTATAAGGTTTAAAAATTGAAAAAATTATATCAAGCTGATGTTGATTTCAAATATATTTTGGCGAAATGTGTGAATAAGTAGCCTTGTAGTGATTATCTTATCCATAATGGATATTTGATACGAGGAAATCAACTTTGTATATCTGAATCATTCTTAAGAGAGAAGTTGATTCGTAACCTACATGGTGGTGGATTAGATGACATTTAGGTAGGGACAAGACTATCGCAGCGGTAGCTGATAGGTTTTATTAGCCACATTTGAGGTGAGATGCCAGTAGGATTGTATAGAAATGTTATGTTTGTCAAACATCAAAGGGGCAGTCCCAGAATACCGGGTTGTACACATCGCTACTAGTTCTTGAGAACATCTGGGATGATCTATCTATAGATTTCATACTGGGTTTGTCTTGTACCCAATAAGGTGCTGACTCAGTGTTTGTTATTATTGATAGTTTCTCAAAAATGGCTCATTTCTTCCATGCAGGAAGACTATAGATACACAGATAATTGCGAAATTGTTCTTTAGGGAAGTGGTGCACCTTCATGGAGTTCCTAAATCCATCACTTCAAACAGGGATAGCGAATTCCTTAGTGACTTCTGGAGGACCATATGACAAATGTTTGATTCCTCTTTGAACTACAACAGTATAGCTTACCCACACATAAATGGGTAGGTGGAAGTAACTAATAGGACACTTTGTAATTTAATCAAAAGTATATGTGGACAGAAGCTAAGACAATGGGATGTGGCTTTAACCCAAGTAGAGTTTGCCTAAAACAACACTATCCATAGGACCATAGGGAAGTCACCATTCTCTGTAGTCTACATCAAGAGACCACAGCACGCACTAGATCTTATCAAATTACCCAAAACATCAAATATCAGGATAGCTGCCAAGAACATGGCTGAGCACTAGCAAGCTGCAATAGTTGAAGTAAGGAAAAGGATTGAAGAAGCCAATGCCAAGTACAGTGAAGTAGTAGATAAGCATCATAGGAGACAATTGTTCTTAGAAGGTGATTAGGTGATGGTGTTCTTGTGAAGGGAGAGGTTTCCAATGGGCAAGTACAGTAAGTTGCATCCCAAGAAATATGGTCCTTATCATATCATGAGGAGGATGGTAAATTCCAAAAGATAACTTTAATTGCAAGGAAACAACCTAGATCTTGCTTCACAAATTTCCTATCATGTGATTTCTTAAAATACAAACTGAATGAGTTCTTTAATATGCATACTTGTACCATCAAATTCATTGAGGTATGTTAATGCCTCTCTTAAGTGTCATTAACTCCAAAATCTAGATCAAACAACCGGAAGCTCTTTACAAGCAATTAGCAATATAGATTTACATTAAGTTTAAGAATTCTTTGATTAAAAACCACTTTTAGTGAATCCTTAATCAATTGATAGAAGATTTCACCACTTTTATCTCTACAAGTTATGAGCAATCTCGTTAATAGTTTAAATCTATTCAAAAGAATGATTTCCCAATCTATTTAGTTAAGTTTAAACATGAATTTACATGGTGCACACACATAAATCCACAAAATTTAAGTTCAAATTATTAATTACAAGTATTTAGCAATATTCAATTAATGCACATTGAAATCACATGAATCAGGTTTTGGATCCACAAAACTTAGATTTAAACAATTATTTCTCAGTGGATTTTAGTAGATTAAAGCATAATTTCAAGAGAAACAACTGAGAATGAAGACAAATATCACCTATTGAAGCTTTGAATCTTGCAAATAAACTCGAATAAGCACTTGAATTCATTAAACAGAGCTAGAATTCAAATGAAACAAAGTTTCTCTCACTACAAATTCTTTCACCACTCTACTCTATTCTATTATTACTATTCTACCTGTTATTATGGCATGTTACATGGATTATCTATGTGCTTTACACGCCTATTTATTAGCATCAAGCATAGAATAAATGAAGATTTTATTGCTAACATGATAGATTTGCTATAACAAACTTTGTTAGTCATGCACGCATGCATGACAAGGGTTGATCCGTAGGTATATTGCTGGCTCAAATAGAACACGGTTGCCTTTGATTTGTTTCTTCCTTCTTTATTCACAGCTTGCTTAGTAGGGATCGTAGGTGCTACCAGCAAGTACAGCTTGGGATGTTGTTGACGTCTTTGCATTGTCTTTAAGTGTCTTCGGTTTCAATCACAAGGTTGCGATAAAATGTCTCTATTGCTTGTTTTTGTTATTTTTACTCCAATCTTCAATCAAATCACTTTGATTTTTTCTTTTGGGCTCAATGGAACTGAAAACAACAATTTATGCAATAATGGCACAATTTACAGGAATTTTGTAAAAAAACTAAGCAAACTAAGCACAAATTCCCTTAATTTGAATATAGTAAATATTACTTTTTAGTTACCTATTGTGGTTAGGTTAGATTCTTTATCTTTTGAATCAACCAAATATTCAAAAAATTATTCCCATAAATTACACATGTGGATTTTCTCATTTTGTACCATGTGGACACATGTTGTCCCTTGATTTGAGAAATGGTCCACATATACTAATGGCACGCAAGGAATTAACACGAAAGTAATAATTGAGTACACAAAAAGTATACGGTAGGTATGAAATTGATCAAATTGAAACTTTGGGTGGCTGATTGCTTCTTTTTTTTTTTTTTTTTTTTTTTTTTTTTTTTTTTTGCAAAGTTCAGGTATCGTTTACATCATTAACCCCACTTTAATTTCTTATCATCTATCATATACTATTCATCTTACATCATCCAAGAATTCTTATGAGGAGACATTATATGAGTTATTATTATTTTATGAACTTAATTAAGGGATTGAGATAATTCTATAAGTATCTTACCTTTTAGTTAGTTCAATCTTAAAATTCCAAAAGAAATTTATTTCATTTTTTATTTTGATATTATTACAAATTGAAGGTTTAGTGTTTCGATGGTTTACATGGCGAGATAGAAGGGAATGCAGGTTGACAGAGATATTCAAAGAAAGAATATATTTGAATTTGTTTACTATAATACCTTTGATCTTATAATATTCTTTTGGGGTATTTTACAAAATGAATTAGCATGATCAATGTATATCAATTTATTTAAGCCATATTGGCATCAATATAGACAAGACCAGGAAGATAATTGTTGTATTTTGAATAAAATGAAATGTTAATATTTTTCACAAAATTTGTAGAATTGATCAAATTAATTTACCCTTAGGAAATAGAAATAATGGACATGTCCAGTTCATTTTATTAATAAATAATATGTTGATTAAATGGTAAGTCTATAATCTTAAAATGAAATTACATACATTACAGAGTTTCCAAAAAAAGACGCGGGACGTGGGACGCGGCCGCCGGGTGGGGGGTCGGTGGGGTGACGTTGGTTGGGGTCGGAGGGCACATGATGACATCAGTTTATAGATGCAGTGAGATGAAAATTTTATATGCTACCTTTCTATGGTCGCGAGTAAGGGTTTTTACAATTCCGCCAATAAGATTATTTAATTAATTATATATTTATTAAGATAAATATAATAATTATAATATTAATTATTTTTATAATTTAATCATAATTAAATATAATATAATTTATTAGATTATTAGTATGATCTGTAGCGCCGAAAACAACAATGGAATTATAAAATTTCTGAATGTGATGTGAAATTTTCGTTGTCACTGAAAACAAAATTGAATTTGTTGGACTAATCATTAATTTACATGATACTTGATTTTTTTTTCCTTGTTATTCGAAATGATTTTTTTTTCCTTGTTATTCGAAATGCTATCGTTGAATTTGACTTAGAAGACATATCTGTCCTTCCACGCAAGTTCATTCAGAAATTAAATACCAACATCTACCCTCCGTGGTCCCATTCCCCATCGCCGTCCACATCCACAAGTGACGACATTTTTCCCTCCTTTTTTTTTTTTTTTTTTGCTTTTATTAATTGTTTTATGACACATTGTCAGTTTCTAAGTGCGTTCATCACAATTATTTGTCGTATGTAATTACTGGTAAAACAAATTTTTAACATATGGGTGTCACTTATCTAACACATGTCGTATCGATCTTTTCATTGAAAAGCCTAATCGATTTTCTCTCTCTCTTTTATGAGCTGACGCGACACGCAATTCAACCTGAAAACAACGTAGACAACTTTTATAAATCCTAAGCACTCGCATTTGTTCCAATCGACTCATCTTAAGAAACATACATAATCATATCATGAGTAATATTAACGAAGCAGAGCTTATAGTCGTTCCTACACCAGGTAATGGCCACCTTATCCCAACTGTGGAGGTTGCAAAGGCCCTGATCGGCCGAGATGACCGTCTTTCGGTAACCATCCTGATAACGAAGCTACCCCACGATACCAGAGTCCAGGAATACCTTGACTCTCTCTTTAGCTCTTTAAATACAAACCGAATCAAATACGTTCGACTTCCAGAAGACAACAATCCTGTCAACACCAATGTTTCCGGCTTTTTTGTAAAGTTCATTGAGAGAAACATTCCCAATATACGAGAGGCTGTGAGGAAACTCATCCAACCAAACTCACCCCGAGTGGTCGGATTACTCCTAGATATGTTTTGCACTTCTGTAATAGACATAGCCAACGAGTTTGGTCTCCCGTCCTATATTTACTTCACTTCTGGTGCTGCTTTTCTCGGTCTTATGTTCTCTTTTCAAGAACTGGAGGACGAGGAAGGCAAGGATATAACCGAGTTTAAGGACAATCCGGATGCCAACTTAGAGTTTTCATGGTTGGTAAACCCACTTCCCGCAAAGGTGTTGCCTCCTCTCTTTTTAATGAAAGAGTCGCTCTCCAGGTTCATGGTCCAAGCTAGGAGGTTCAAGGAGACAAAGGGTATTGTGGTGAATTCTTTTACGGAGCTCGAATCTCATGCGATTAAGACTTTGATGATGCTAAGTATCCACCTTTATACCCAGTTGGACCTATACTGAACCTCAAGAATGTTAGCAAACCGAGCAGTGATCATGAGTTCGAGATCATGGAGTGGTTGGATGGTCAAACAGACTCATCGGTGGTGTTCCTCTGCTTTGGAAGTAGGGGAAGCTTCAGCGAGGAGCAGGTGAGAGAAATCGCCATTGCCTTGGAGCAAGGGGGCATAAATTTTTGTGGTCTCTAAAGGAAGTCGGCACCAAAGGGTGGGGAGACAACTTTACCATCTGAATACTCAGATTTACAAGAGGTACTTCCAGAGGGCTTCCTTGAAAGTACAGCTGGAAGAGGGAAGGTTATCGGATGGGCACCACAGGTGGAGATACTTGCGCACCGTGCTATCGGTGGGTTCGTGTCGCATTGCGGGTGGAATTCTACGCTAGAGAGTTTGTGGTTTGGAGTACCAATTGCAACATGGGCCTTGTATGGGAGCAGCATTTTAATGCGTTTCTGTTGGTTGTTGAGTTGGGTTTAGGAGTTGAGATCAAAATGGATTACGAGTGGAATTTTGGAGTGCAGAGTGAAGATATAGTGAGGGCCGATCAAATAGAGAAAGGGATAAGGAGCTTGATGGAAGAGGGTTGGAAAAGAGAGAAAGTGAAGGAAATAAGTGAGAAAAGTCGAACTGTTTTATTGGAAGGTGGCTCTTCTTATTTGAATTTGGGTCGTTTTGTTGATGATGTTTTTCATAACATCTGTTGAAACTCTTAGATTTATTTGTTAGTCAGGAAACGGTGTAAGGTAACACGATGAACCTCTATTCGCTTGCCGTAGTTTTCATAAGAAATTTAATCTAACGTTTGACTTCTCTGTGTAAGATAAGCATGCAAAACTTTGATGAAACAAGGCACTGGAAGTTAACACCACATAGTCCTCTGATGTTTTTTTTTTTGGCCAAATAGTCCTTTGGTGTTTTGCTAGAGTGATTCTGAGACTAAATGTCTTCAAGCATAGAACTATAAGGAAAGAGTATAAAGATTTTGTCTAGGAAAAAAAGATTGTGTATCAAATCTCAAAGTATTGGGTAAACGCGTGTCTACATTTGGAAGAGGAAGCCATCTTAGTACCACGTTATATGAACATGCTTCATTGTATGTAATTCGAAAAGCTTAAATCTTATAATATGTTTCAGCACAAAATGTTTAGAGCCTGGTGTTTTTATCGTGATTTTCAAATGCGTACTCAGCTTTGAGAAAATATATGAGCGAAAATGCGAAATGCAAATGGTCAAAGCAGCTATTTATTGCCAAAAATGTAATGTAGACGGCTCAAGCATAAGCCTAAAAGAGAATGAAGAAATGCACATCAATACATATTTGACAGGGGCGGATCAGGGGAGGGAGCCGATGGCCGTGCCCCCTCCGATTCGCAAAATTTTAATTTTTAAAAGTTTTTGAAAAAAAGAAGAGAATTGATATATTATATGTATATTGTAACCAATAAATAATGACAAAAATAAAAGTAACTTACTAGTTAGGTGCATGTTTTTTATCCATGAGGTGATGAGTACAAATCACATGAGTGTACTTTTAACAATGTACTCAAACTTGGACTGGTCTAGCTGGTTTGATTCGGTTTGCCTATAACCAGCCTTAGAAACTGGTCCATGATTGAATCCTGTTTTGGTTGAACTCATCAAACCAACTGACCCAATTGATTAAATTGTAACTTAGAGGACCTGAACAAGTCAAATGGATCACAATGCACCACTTAAAAAAAAAAAAGAAAGAAAAGAAATTAGACACAAAAACCATCAGTTGCTAAACAAAAGCCAATTAGAATTTTGACTTTGTGAATATAATTTGATGGCTTGGTGACTATGAGATGGTTGAGTTTTATCGAAGTTCAGTAAGAGTTTTGTGGGTTCAATGGTTGCAATGGTTTGGTGTGGCTATGGAGCTTAATGGGTGTGGTGAGTTAACTCAGAGAGTTTGTTTGCCGAGTTTGAGTTGCGGTGTCAAGTGGGGTGTGGATTGGTGAAGGCCTTGGTTAGTGAATAATGACGTAGTTGATTTGTTTGGTTTGGACAACCATGGCAAATGATGTTGGAGAATTGGTTAAATTATTGTTTGGCATTTTAGAGAGATGGGTTAGAGAAGAAAGTGAGAAGAAGTTTAGGAAGAAGATCCTCTCACAATTAATTTTAAGAAAAAAATTAAAATTTACGTGGACCAACCCATAAAAGTGATGTGAACACTAACCATGGAATGGGCATCTTTGAACGAAGGGAAAAAAAATTCCATGTGCCTAGGTTTTTATGGAAGAGATGAGAGAGATGGTGAAATGACAAGGAAAAGCACGTGGTCAAGCTTAAAGAAAAGATTTTTAGAAGGCACAATAGTCACATAACTAAGATTTAATTTTGTTATTTTTTTTTAGTCAAATATGTATTGTTTTGATATGTTACAATTTGTAAAACTTAATATTAAAAATAAATGAAAAAATAAAGAATAAAAAAAATTTAAGATAAAAATGAAAAAAAAAAATCTATACCTAAAAGAAAGAAAAACTTAAAATGAAAATTGAAGAAAAAGAAAAATATAGTATTTTCTTCCTACCTTGGAGTATGATATAACTTAAATTTTCATTTTTATTATTGACCTTGGTTTGACCCAATTTGGTTCGACCACTTGACCATAAACCCCCTAATATGTTTGGGTCAACCCCCAGTCCAGTTCTGATAATATTGACTTTTAATATGCATTTATTACATTCTCTTTTCTATAACACTAATTATGTCATGTATTAACTCTATTTTTATTATTAATTTTTAAATAATATATATATATATATATAATTTTACCAAATGCACTCAATACCCTTTCTTGAATGATTTTTTTTTTCATACTTATCAATTTAGAACATATGGCAGTGAAATCATTAATGAAATTCCTATAAATATATAAGATGTAATATAATTTTAATAGTAAGTGGATACATATAAATAATTTTAAGATTTACTTAATTAACATCTAGCCCCCTAGTTGTATCATCATGCGTCTGCCCTTGCATATTGAAGGCCTACTTATGTGATAAAATTCCAAAAATAGAATTCCACTAAGATAAATTTTTGTTGAATATGTAATGGTGTAAATAAATATATATATGATTAGGTGACTACTTATTTCACAATGTTCATATTGGTAGTTGTAAAGGGAATAAGGTTTCACGAGAATAGAAACAAAAAACCACAATTTCTTAATTTTAGATATATATATATATATGTGTGTGTGTGTGTTCATTTAACTCATAGAGCCATGATAAGGCAGAAGCAGTAGGGAATAGGTCCCAACAAAATGGGACAAAGACTGATCAATGACACTAGTTTTAGGCAAATTCCATCATTTATTACTCAAAATTTCAAATTTTCTATTTTAGGCATGTTTTAGATATGTATAACTTCTCATAGATAATTCTTTTTGTTTGCCATCTATGGGGTTTTTTTTTCCTTTTTTATACATTATGTGTATAAGTTTTAGGACGTTTCTAATTTTTGCAGTTGTTGATGGTAGATAACAGGCCAAAGCCTAATGAGTCTATAATTTGTTTCATCTAATCCGTGGGCCCATGAGAGAAACACCAAGCACATGACTTTGACAAGATCCATCAAGAACGAGCCCCTGTTATGGAGCCAAACCCTCAATAGCTTGAGGAAATCAGTTATCCAACAACCTCAACCTTGACCTCTAAAGGTGTGCAACCCTCTCCTCCCGACCTACTCTAGCTGACCTCGGCCCCAACTATGGGACGTCAGGGGGACATACCTTACTTGGACACACCCAACCAAATGCTCTACCTAGATTCTAAGCTAACATTCACCTAGGGAGGATCCTAACATAAAAGATTCTATGGGTCCCATTCTGGTACAATCCTACCAGTGAATAGCCCCTTCTCCATGAGGCATGAGAAGTAATTCTCATATGATCAATTATTCTATAAATTTTAGGTGACCAACTATCTGAGTTAAGCATCGAAGTGGCCACAGTAGGTATCCTCTAGCGTACCACTAATCGTGTTTTGTGTTGCAAGGACTTGAAACTCTAATGGCAAAAACAGTCTCCCCAACACTTAGCACTGTCTGTAGGAAATCACCCTAAGACCCATACTCCCTTTTAAGTTGACATTCTACAACTGATATTGATTATGCTTAGGTAACAATAAAATAAAAACCAGTTCAGCTTAGCTCTAATTTGCTCAACACATACTTTTTGTGATGGCGAGAACCTTTATCGGCAATACCACGCAAACATCATCAAAGTTAACATTATAATTACTAAAATGCCTACCCTAAGTGAATCAGGACTTGACACAGATTCCAATTCCATGGGCATTAAACAGATCATGAATATAGAGTAGAAAAACGTAGAAATTGGCACCACTACCTCACTCACCGACAAAATCTTCAAAGGAATATGCACCCCCACCCACCACAATCAAGATGCCCTGGTCATCTTAGCTTGCGTGGCAGGTTGGAAAGTCAAAAGGGTATTAATAGATGTGAGTAGTAGTGTGGATATCCTTTTCAACCATGCTTATGAACTAATGAAACATAAACTTGAAACAAAACTTATACCATATGACTTCAAGTTTTATGGATTCAACAGCAAACCTGTTCGACCCTAAGGAACTATAACTTTGCTTTAGAACTTGAAGATAAAGGATGTAACAAGGAACACTTAATCAGATTCATCACAGTCGAATGTTGGTTCCCATAAAGTGCCATTTTAGGAAGAATCAACTAATCCACCTTTGGTTTGATTGTCTCATTCCATCTCAAATGTAATTTTCTTACCCCGTTTGGGATAAGTGTATACAAAAGGGCTAGCAACAATCTAGATGAACATACCTTGAAGCTATAAAGGGAGGTCGAGTGTATGTTGTAGATTCCAAACCCAAAAACCACCACCCAACGACCAAGGCGAGACAATAGACCCTAAAGAGAAGTCTTACTAGACAACTGCCACAAACATACCATCAAAATAGGAACCTCAATCCCAATGACACTAAGTGATGCCTAGATCCACTTTTTACAAGCAAATAAGGATTTCTTTGTGTGGGCACTATTAGGTATGCTTGGTATTGACCCAAGAGTGATCACACATCAACTCTACGTGAACAAAGCACAAAGGTCGATCTGCTAAAACATCAGACATTCCTTCCTAAAAGACATGCAGTAAGGCTGGATTCATCAAAGAAGAAAAATACCAAACTTAGTAAGCCAACGTGGTTTTAGTAAGAAAATTAAACATCAAACGGAGGATATGCATAGTTTACATACCTAAAAAAAAGCATGGCCGAAGGATTGCTTTTTCTCCTACACATCGATCAACTTGTGAATAACACCTCAGACATGAGCTTATAAATTTTATGGATGCCTTCTTAGGTTACAATCAAATAAAAATGGACTCAAGAGATGAGGTCCACACCTCCTTCATCATACCTTCAGCAAGTACTACTATACCGTAATGCCTTTTGGACTCAAGAATGCTAGGACGACTTTTCAAAGGTTAGTAACTAAAATCTCCAAACCTCAAATTAGACGAAACATGGAAGTATATGTTCAAAATATGATCATTAAAAGAAAAAAAGGGCAAAAATCACCTTTGCAACCTTTAGGAAATGTTCATCGCCTGCAATATTTCAACATGAAGCTCAACCCTCCAAAACTGTGTTTTTAGGACAACCTCAGGAAAGTTATTGGGTTATGTGGTCTCTTAGAGAGGAATAAGGGCAAACCTTGACAAAATAAAAGTGATTTAGAGATGAGACCCTTATTTTCAGTTAAGGACATATAATGACTAGTGGGTTGAATAGTTGCATTAAGCAAGTTCCTCCCGAAGAGCGTTGATTGATGCTTCGAATTCTTCAGAATCATTAAAAAACTAGATGAGTTCAAATGGACTGAGAAGTGTCAGCAAGATTTTAAAGAGCTCAAACAATTTTTACCAATCCCCTAACATTATTGGCCCTAATTGTAAACCCCCAAGTTTGTGATCGCTTTAGCTTAAACCCTAATTGGAAAGCAATTAGAAACCCTAAGGTCAATAAAACCCTAGTTAGACGAAATGGTTTAAGTCCGAATCCCGTATAAGCAACCTTAAGAAAGTAAGTAAGAGATTAATATGAAGAATAGTTCGTAATTACATAATGAAGCTTAAAAAGATCATTAGTAAAATTGCAAATCGTTTTGTACCTGAACGGATACAATTCTTAAAAACATGTCTCGAGGTTCGAAATAGTAAAAATATTCATGATATACTGTTAGACTCGTAAAAATATAAGGTTTCAAAAATATCAGTTTTAATTTTTTCGGTAAGTAAAAATAACAGATATCGTAATTATACTAGTATTTTCTTACTACTGATACTTTATTAGTCATAACTACTTTACATTACACTATTCACTACTATTTTACGCTATTCTATTTATCTCTACTTTTTCTAACATCTATTCTTACACCCTATAAACTTATTACCTTTCCCATAACTTTATTTCACATCTACCTTACCTATTATTACATTTAATCAATAAAAATACAAAATAAAAACTCTCTTCCTCTCCTCTCTCTTAGTGGCGGCACACCACTCTCTCTCTCTCCCTCAATTTTGTTTCAATTTTTCTTTATTTAAATCACACAAAAATTCATTCCTCATTTCCAATAAATACCTCCCCTCTTCTTTCACTTCTTTCATACAATTACTACCAAATCTCTCTTAAATTTTCCTCTCAACACTCTCTCCAAATACTCTCTTAAAACTCTCTCAAAATAATCTCAAACTACTTTCTATATACACAAAACCCAATCCCACATAATACTTCAAAAACCCTCTTTAGGTAAACTTTTCTTTGCAAGTTCTTTCTCCCATGTCATGTAACTTTACATGACCATGGTGTGAGTTTCTAAAAACTAAATGTTATGAAAGCTACACTATGTTCACGTATTGTTCTTGTTCATGAATCTTTATTTTTTTTTATTTATGTTGTTACTTTACTTTGTTTATATTATTATTGTCATTTCTAACTAAGTATTATTATGTATCTATATATATATATATATATATTCTTTAGAGCATATAAGCTCACTTGCAATTTATTTATTTTCATGCAAAGTAATTTATTTATTTCTTATTGTTTTAAGACTAGTCTCCAGTCTTAGACTTTTCGCCATCAAGTCAAAATAATTTTCTTTATTTTATTTCTTTCTTTTGTGATTAGTCTACTTCTTAGTCTTGGGAGCCTTAAAGAAGCTAAGAGTCCTAATACTTGACCTTATTTATTATTTATGTTATTTTTTCTTGGTATTATTTCTCATAATCATGCCCATTAAGATTGTTGTCCAAATCTTTAAAGCTCCAATAATACTTTGACAAAAAAGAGATTTTATTACCTACGAATGGTTTTATACGAAATATAAATTCTATGGTTTAACAAAAGTAAAGTTATTCTTTTTCAAGTTTTAAAAAGAACTCACTACAATTTTAAAAATTACTTTTGTCTTGAAAAAGTTTTTTAAATCATTTTTATATTACTTTGTTTTCTTAAAAGAAGATGACTTTGGTAGTAAAATATTTTCATAAAAACATAATATATGGAAATCCTTTTAAACGAAAATGAGAGTTTTCAAAACCAAGATTTTTTCAAATAAATAGTCAAAGAAAACAAATATGAAAAGTAGCACTAATATTAAGAATTTAAAAAAGAAGAAATTTATTTTATCGAAAGTCATTTACGAAAAATAGTAAGATAAACATAAAAGTAATTCTTTGAAAACAAATGAATCAAAATATTCATTTCAAGGATTTACAAAATTGAATCTTTGTAAACTATAGTTTTCTACACTCTTGATTTATATTGTTTTACCCAAGAAATTTGGTTGGACAATAAACACTTGAGCATGAAAGAAATATGAGCTATATATCTATGAAAAAGGAATTTCTTAACTATATAGATAACTAAGTATTTATCAAGCAATGTTTGAATGATTTAATGTTTGAAACAAATTGCTTTTGGGATGGGAAAATTCATAATGAATTTGATCACCACTGTTTCGGAGCCTAAATGATCTAGTTTGATAAAGGGTCTGTTTGTTTTGGCTTTTTTCGGGCAGATACAGACACTTTTTCAAACTTTTTGCTAACAAATTATTTATCAAGAAATAGATATAGATAAAAAAAAGTTGACAGTTCTCATCAAAAGATCAAATAGAACAAATATAGATAAAATTTAGATGCAAATCGGATATATTTACACATATCATTTTAAAAAAGATACAGATACAGATGAAAAACAGACAATCCAAACAGACCCAAAAAAGTTTTAGAAATCGATAGATCTTTTCGAGTAGGTAGAAATCGGTATATTATATGTGCAATTCCGAGTTAAAATGACCAAGTTATAGCCATTTTAAATTGGAATCATCCTTTATACGAACTTTGACGTTCTTATGATATTGTTTTATCAAAATTCAAGAAAGTCATCAATAAATACTCATTTTGGATATTTTCCTTGATTAGGTGATTCTGTGGAAGAATACCCGTACCTCGAAGATTATTTCAACCAATTGGATTGTGCGAACGACTCACCATTTAGAAGAAGTGTCGACATGGCATCGCAAGTCTATTTCCTTAAAGTACTTTACTTGATTGTGCTTATAGTTTAGTCACATTAGAATTAAGAAAAGACAAATTGATATGTATGCGGAAAATTTGTTGAAAGGATCCTAAGAATATCAAGGCCGGAATTGATTAAATGTTTGTTTTAGTATAGCACTTGATATGTAGGAAATTCTATGATCACCTTAAATTTGATAATAATGATGCTATGATATCATAAATAAATTGATTCACGCATACCACGATGTGAGGCACATTGCATTGGGTTATTATCCTTGGGTGAGGAGGATGGTAGCTCGGTCGAAAGCAACACTTGGCGTTTATGATCGAAAGCGATTGCTTAGCGACAGGAATCAGATGCTTGGCGGAAAGTCTAGAAGCATGGCTCAACTCGAGTAGACTTAATATGCTTGGCGGTATTGGTCGAAAGCATAATTTAACAAAAACTACTCGTTTTGAGGTTATGTATCACCAAACCCCGAATGGAGGGCGTAAATCCATTTAACATATAGTTCCCAAAAAACTATATGCCTTGTTTGCCTATGTGTATATTGCATTCATTTGTTTGCTTAAATAACTTGTTTGAATTTCATTCCACAAGAAGTTTATTTATAGAAATAAGTTCTCACTAAGCCTATTAGCTTATACCTCCATAGATATCTTTTGCAGTTTACTTATTTGTGGTTGAGGCCACGTGGACCCTGTAGTTAGGTATTTTCCTTTTTGGTTAAGGAATTTCTAGATGAAGTTTAGTGTTGGATAAGATGTAGACTTCATAGAAATATTCTTGTAATAGATTATAGTTATTTGTGGCTGGGGAATGCCCCTAAGATTTGTAAGACTAATATTATGAACAAATGAATATTATGAATCCTCTTTTCTTAATTTGTTATTATATCTTCTTAAGCTTCATAATTCCATGTATGGTCCTCTAAATTTGTGAGAGCACGCCTTACACTTAATATCGAAGCTTTTGGGAATGACTAAGGTTGTCATACTTAAGCTTTAATATTGAGTGTGGCGGACTGTTACGTTTAGGGTACCTCTTGGGGCGTGACACTAACCTAGAGAGATGACCTATACTTATGCCTCACGATTAGTGACCAAGCTCTCTCAACAGTTGTCATTCGAGTAGATGAACAATAGTGCCAACCTATATATTATCATTGTCATGTCTTCCAAGGGGTAGAAGAACAGTACACTAAGTTGGAACAATTTACCCTCCTGGTAGTCATATTACCTTGGCATTTGCATCTGTACTTTCAAGCCCATCAAGTAATCATTCTTCTTAACATACCCCTGAGAATGGTCCTTCAGAAGCTTAATACATTAGGCAGATGATGAAATAAGCTATAGAGCTCAACTAATATGGAGTATAATATAAACCTCATAAAGCCTCCAAAGGACAAATTTTAGCAGGCTTCACAGTTAAGTACATAAGATAAGATGAAAGTTACAACTACTAAAGATGTGTGTGGGCGCTTCATAATAAATGTGTATTTTATACATATTTATCCCACTTTTATCTTACACTTTCATGCATAGCTTTGGGCTTGTAAGGTAAAATTCTATTATAAATTGACAAAATGCATGATCTTATATCAATTGTGTTGAAATACGTAAGAAGCTACAAAAAGGATCAAAATAAAGGTTAAATTACAATATATGTTCTTAAGAGTAGGTTTGTGTAAAAGCTAGGTAAATTTGTACTTGAAAGAGAATTACAAAGATTGATTCATGTGTTTTCAATTTGAGTTCACTAAAGTACTACATAAGAATTTGATTTAATGTTATGTTAATGAATATTATTTAGGTTAGTACTACTGAAATTTCAATAATAAAGTGTAGTAGACATGAGCATAATACAAAAAAGCATAAAAAGTAGATAATAGTAGCAAAATAGAATAGCAAGTATATAGGGCCTTAGAGTATCATTTAGAGCATCTTCTGAGCAAAAGCGATGAGTTCAAAGCACGAGTAGATAGAACTCTAGTTGGAGCAAGTGTCCTACGTCAATATTCCATGCCACAACCTACCAAAACAGATAAGTCAAAACCGATCTCCATAAACATAATAGCATCGTCAACCTTCAATAGCGCACTTGAGCAATCCAAGAGTAGCATCAAGTTCAATCTGTAATCACCAAGCATCCAAGCATCGAACCGAAGCATGACAAACCGATCTTACATGAAGTTTATACCGACTTGACTATCCTCATTTAGTTCGAGCTGATGTTGGTGAGCATTTAATATTCTGACTTGTAGCAGCTAACTCGCTCCATTCTTTAACCTGTTCAACATACACACTGAGCGAGCATCCATGATCAACACGAGCTTAATGGGCTGATGTTACGCGTGATAGAACTAGACATAGAAAAATGCCATATTAGCATAAGGACTTTGTAACAGAATAGTAGTTTCCTTAGCATGTAACTAACATAGCAATTACAAAAAATGGTAGAGTAGTTACATAATATAGTTGTAAACAATAGAAAAACATATAATAGGATAGTTGTGATAACAGATCGGTGCATATGTGCTAAGGAAACATTGTTGAATGAAATATAAATACAAGCAAAGGTAGAAAAAGGTTTTTACCCCTGTCCTTCAAGAAATAACACAAGTGTTATAAGACTTGGAGACTTGCTCGAAATAGTCTCAACATGCATATGCACCATTTTTGCAAAATCAAACACTAGTTAGATCTAGGGTTTTTTCATGAGAGTAATAGGGAGTAAAGAGAGAGATATGGAATTAGTGAGAGAGAGCCTTATCCAATAATAGGCGCTAGGGTTTCAATTTTGAAATAGAGGCTTATGTATGTGGGTCAAAGTTTTATTCGAATCTAGTAGTGTCTCGGGTCAGGATTTGATATTTGTGTAGCAGTTCATATTATCTGAGTCTCATGCTTTGTAATAGCTGAGTAAGTATCAATGCTAAAAGCCAAAGCACCTACCAGTTCGACTGTTACATGCACAATCGAGAAAAGAAGTAAGCGGGTCCAATAGACTTTAAGATAGTTGAGTAGCTTAATCCAACCAGACAGCTTGATCTGAGTATAACACAACAACATATCATTGTTGGCCTATTGGACTTCTAGCCAAGTACAAGCGTTATCGAGCTTCTTAACCACCAACTAGAAATCTCATCAAACAAGCTCCATGTTTACTGATTGAACTTTAGCAAAATAACAACAACAAAAATCCAAGCTCGATAATCCATGGTTTGCATAAGAAAAAATTGAATTAGGCTTCAAATTGTGCCATGTTAGTTCAATCCAACAGCTCACATACCGAGCTATTATGTGATGAGTTGTTTTTCCTCCTCTAGTTTGACCAAAAGCAGATCTATAGCAGTACCAAGCAATCTCACTAAGCTGCTTATCATACTGAGCAACATAATTTGAAGTTCACATGATGAGTAGCAGCTGCTATGTGTACCGATCAAACTGTCCCACACTAACTAGAGCTCACACAATATTAAGTCACATTAAGAGTGCCATCATGCCGACCTAGTCCCCATACTCAACTGGAACGACCTAAGCATATATGGGCTGAGTTCAACACCTACCAACCAGCTGATAATAACAAAACAATAGCCACCAACCATGTCTAGCTCAAGACAGATCACACACTGATCACTCTTAGCAATAACTCGAGCTTATTTTATTTCATTTTTGTTTATGAGTTAAATTTCTAAATATCACGCCCCAAAATAGGGCATAGTAGTATCATCCTGTAGTCATCATATCACGTGTGCACCCGTAATATGAGAACCGTCTTGCAAGTCAGATATTACAAGACTCTATCTTATAATTGTTACATGTAATGTAGTCATACCAATATATTATATAAATACCAAGGATTTCGATTTTCCTTAGTTTTCCAGAACCGCAGAGAATCGGTATCCCCTACCAAATAATGAAATTGAGATCAAACCTATAAAATACAAAATCTTAATCAATTATACAATTTATCTAGTTTATTCTTTGAGACCAATATAATCTATGAAACTATCTTCAGCAAGGTCTTTTGATGTAGCCCTCTTCACTCATGCTTAACCCAATCCCAGCTAACGTTATACCTGCATAAAGACTGTTGGAGGGTGAGCAAAACCACACGCTCAGTGAGATGACCTGACCAGACCACATATCAAACAATGGAAATCAAGTTTACTCAAACATATGTAATACTACAATCAAGCATATGAACAATTACAAGCCTGGAGAATCCGGAGTCCAAAGCAGGATGGAGATTTACCCCTCTCATCAGGGTTGAAGGAACCAGTAGTACATAGTCTATCCAGAAGAAGCCAAGCATACATGGGAATCTACGATTTCTCGTATTAGGGTTATCACTTTTAATATGATATCTTAACAAACCATCCCATGTACATACCTTTAGCAACTCCCTAAGCATTAGTCATCCAAACAATACCATAAGCGGAGTCCTTCATTTACACTTAGTTCTTATGGTACCAATAGAATCAAAGGTAACCTTGCGTTGATCTAATAGCCTTTAGCCTAGGTCAACTAAGCATTATCAAAGTCCCGGATGGCCAATACGTAATAGACTACTACGCTTTTAGAGATGCAAATATGCAATATATGCGATGCATGCCCATTTCATTTTATGGTACCAATAGTTTTTAGTCAGATTCAGGATGATAATACACTTACAGACAAACATCAACATGCTCCATACAATTGTCATTATACAAAGAAATTGTTAATTATAATAAGATGTTTTGACAATCATACATACACCAAGCAGCATGCGATTTACCCAAACCCACCTACAATTCAGTTTGATATGTTATTATCAATGCAACTAACTACAAGCACAAACAATATGATAAGGTCAAAGTCCCTCACCTGTGGTCCTCGCTATATTGCTGTAATAATCTACTGGTAGTCCGAGAACCGATTTATATTCCTATGGAATGAAATAATAGATATTTATTATTTTACTAATCTATTCTTCTATTAGTTCCGAAGATAAGATATTTGAAATATCATATTCACCGGATTAGTTTTGGTATAACTTATACTATTATTTACACTAATTCTAATAATAGACATATTTTAGAAATTACGTACTCCTTTCTTTTTATGGTCTTACTTATTATATTAATCTAAGCTGAGTTAATTGGAAACTAATCGCCTAATTCAATTACTAATTCTATTTTAATTAGTTACCAAAAATCATATCTTTTATTTATATAATATACTAATCTTAGTATTAGTGATACTCATAAAAGTAGCAGTAATACTAGTATCAAAGATGATGGTGATTATATTAGTTTTAATATTACTATTAATAGTAAAAACAATTTTAATTACAAAAACAATTTAATAGTTTTAGTAACGAAATCAATAATAATAATAACAATAATGATAACAATAATAATAACAATTATAATAATAGTAATAATATAAATTTCCGAAAATAGATTATGTTCCATCACATTAAGAATTATACTAATTGTCTTATTTTTTAATTAATATTATTACTAAAGTAATTTTAGTCTTATATTCATATTTATTATTATTTCAAAAATAATATTTTCGAAATTTTAAAAATTCTTTTAATAATATTAAGGATATTAATAATTAGAAATCTATTATGCGGAAATTACTTTAACAAAGTAATTTATAGTTCTAAAGAAAATTTTTTAGATTAATATATAGATTAATATTTAAACATCCTATATTTTAGATTAAACATCCTATATTTAATAAAGTCAGAAAAATAATTTTATTTTTAAATTTAAATAAATAATTTTCGGATTTAATATTATATATTATATATTACTATTACTATTCCAGAATAACAATTAAATGCAGGAAAAATAGTAAACATTCCAAAATTATTTAAATAATTAATTATTATATAATTATGTATACTTAATTTCGTTTTTCTTTTCTTCTGGCCGAGGGGTACACGGGTTTGAGTACGCCCGTACAAAGTGCTTGCTAAGGGGTGTACGGGGTTAAGTACGCCCGTACAACATGCTGGCTGAGGGGTATACGGGTTATGTACGCCGTACCCGTTGCCAACCGAGGGTCTAGGGTCATGTACGCCGTACACAAAGCCTGGGCTCATCGGGAAGTACTGTTCATCGTCTTCCCCGATGAGTCATGGCTATTTCGACGAATCCCGACGTTAAAACGTCGAGATTTTGGATCTGAAAGACTCCTAAGATGTATATAAGTCAGTCTCAATTCATAAAACTAGAAGAAAACTCGCGGAATGAAAATACTTACCTCAAGCTTGTTTTGGAACATTTTTCCCAGTTTTTGTTTGAATTTTTGAACGGAGTTGATGTGTGTGTTTAAAAATCGGTTTTCAGGTTGATTGTCTTCCTAATAGAGTGTAGATGGATTCTGGAAAATTTGAGAGAGTTTGAAGTTCGTTTGCCTTTCCATTTAAATTCGTTAAGGTATATATATATATATATATATATTAACGAATGCAATTCTTCGGCCGTGTTTATTGCTTAGACTTGGAACGAATTGCTCCTGTTTGTGTTCATTCATTAATTATGGGGGTGATTTGGCCGGTTTGTATTGGTTTAGGTTAGATTGGTATTGACTTTAGCATTGTATAATTGGAGGATTTTCGGCTCACAACAATTGAGAAGATCACAGCCCTCCAAAGCAACCTAAACATCTCCTGCAAGTTGCATTGTGTATATATATATATATATATATTAGTTAGTTGATAATTATTTTAGGTTTAGGATATATATAAATAAAATATAAAGATAAGATAACGAATTTATAACCGTATAAGGAAGGAGTAAAATATAAATTTGTGAAAAAAATCAATTTTGTGGGTTTAAGTGATATGTATGTTAAATACTGATTTAGTAATATTTTTAGATGAGAAGTTTCATATTCACGTTATTAAATATTCTAAACACTATAGTATACATAGAATTTCTATTAGAGATTTGTATATATGTGTTTGAATTTTCGCTTTTTGTGGAGGATTTGTACGCGTCCAGAGAGAATTCCAAATGTGAAAGCAAATTACGTAACGTAACAAAACCAAAACAAAGGAAAAAATGCAAGTTAATTAGGGTATATAGAAATATAAAAATAAAAAGAAGATGATAAATTTATAACTAATAAATATAAGGAGTGAGGGAAAATATAAATTGGTGAAAAAAATTAATTTTGTGGATCTAAATGACATGCTTGATAAATACTGATTTGATAATATTTTTGGATAAAAATTTATATATTAACGATATTAAATATTCTGAATATGATAGTATACATATAATCTTTAGTTTAATACTTTTACTTTTATATTTTTATACCTGCTATCCTAAATTATATTTTATTTGTTTAAAAGTTTGGTTTCATGGTATTTTGATGAATTAATAATTATATTGCCCTTAATTCGACTTTATTATAAATCTTTAAGATTTGAAATTACATATGAAATCATTTCTATTTATAAATTTATTCTAAACTTTTTATTAGATTAGAAATTTAAATTTAAATATTATATTTGTTACTTTGTTCTTTTTACTAATTATAAATTACTGGATTAGATCAGACTTTTAGTTTTTATAGACTCAGAATTATTTAACTGGAATAGTTTAATATATATATATATATTTTACATTAAAACTTAAGTTAGTAAATATTAAATAGTTTTCTTTATTCTTTATCATGAACTTTTATATCTTAGTGATAAAGATTATAATTTGTTAATACTTAAAAATTTAAATCGCGAAAAATTTGGAGTGATTTTTGCTACTCGTTTTAACCATTCTTTTAAAAATTTATATTATATTTTTAGTATTTATTAAAACTAGATTATGAGAAATTAGGGGGATTACACTAAAAGCTCACTTTTGTTCTTGGAATGTTTCCTATCTCTTTTGTTCTTTCTACAGAATTTTGGAGATTCACTCTACCAAGAATATACCACTCTACAACTACCATCACTCATACATATTAAATCACTATACAATCAACCTCATATCACCATATCTTTATACATCTACCCATACTTTTTGATCATTCCCTCATTTTCTTCACATTTCACATACCCTATATATATATATATATATATATATCTTTTTCATCTTCATTTTGGGGGTCGGTCATTCTTCCATTATATTATTCACTTACTCCATTTCTCCATCTGTCATCTCATCTACCTCACACCATCTCATTTACCGACCTTGACCTCATTCCATCGACCTCGTCCTCGACCTCGACCTCGACTCACTTCACCTCACCTTTGGCACAGTCTATTATGAATATTCTGAGTGGAGTAGATCCTTAATCATTGTAGAAAGACATTCCTTATATTTTAGGTGTACTCTATCCATTTTCTATTGTTATGGATTATGCTCAGAATATTTCCATCAATGAAATTCCATTTTTCAGTATGAGTTAGATTTATTTAGTGGGATTATGTGACGTGTTTATGGATTTCCTAAGTAGTTGATTAGTAATTTATAATGAGTTTTGTTGATTTGGAATTTTGGTTATTTCTATTTCAATGTTTGCACGGTTAAAAGTTTGTCTATGAATTTCTTGTAAATTAGAGCTCAAGATACTCGAGAGGGGTTCAAGAGCTCGATTGAAATAGAAATTTCAAAATTAACAAGGAAATGTGTTGTTTTGTCTTAGGTTATAGAACTCGTGTTCTTAATGCAGTTGACATTATGGCTTATTGACACGGACACATGCTTAAGCTATAAATTTAACTAAAATAACATGGCTTGTGAGCAGTGTGTTATTTAACTGGTGATTATAAATGGGTTACTCGAGAGGGATATCCATGTTATGGTCAGAATGTTGCAACTCAAAAGGAAAGCAAATTCTTGTGAGTTTAATCAAAATCTAACTGAATAAACCTAATTATAATTTCAAAGCAACAAATGGAAATCTTAACCAAAACCATTATATAATCTCACACCTATTTACTAAAGGAGTTTCACAAGTAAAATAATTTTAATTTTTAGTTTTAGATCAGTTATAATTTGAAGTGATAATTTTAGAAGTGGTCTAATTAATTTAGAAATCTCAACCTCTATTTTGGTTGTCTAGATTAGAGTAGAACCACTATAATCTAGTTCTTAGTCAATTAGCTCCATATGGATTTGATTTGGTACTCACCAGTTTTTATTACTGCATATGCACCCAATACACTGGCAGTAATTTTTACGCTATCAAAATGGTCTTTTTAAAGAAAAGCGTATCACTTTACGTTGACGAATGCTCCATACAAGGGGTAAGTGGTACCAGCTTAGTGCTGTTGGGTCCCCATGGTGTTAAAATTTGCTACACATTAAAGTTTGGTTTCTTTGCAAGTAATAATAAGGCTAAGTATGAGGCCTTAATTGTTAAGTCAAAACTTACCTTAGATATCAGTGCGATTCAAGAAAGCTTAAAATCTTCTTGGACTTTGTACTAGTAGTATAGCAAGTTAAATGTGTAGACCCACAAAATGTGAGATATTTGTTAACAGTCTACACCTTAATTTCAAAAATCCCTCTTGGAACATGTCAAAAATAACAAGAACGGAGAACTTAGAAGCTGATAAGCTTTCAAAGTTCACCTCCCTAACAGTACCAGACCTAAACAAGATTAAGGAAAAGATGTTTCTTGAATACCTCATTCTAAGGAAGCTTTGGAGGTATTCCAACTACATGACACTCCTCCCCCTTCATATGAGATGATACCTATAAAAAAAAAAATTGAACGATGGTACACCACCCTCTAACAAGAAGTAAGCAAGGAAGTTGATGTATGAGGTGACCAACTATACCATAATCAGCAGGATGCTAGATAAAAGACGGTTTAACTTTCTTTTACTTCAGTACCTATGTCTCGAACAAGGACAACAGGTCTTGGATGACCTATGTAGGGGAGACTACTGCAATCATATAAAAGCACAATCTCTATACGTTCGAGTCATGCAAGCCAAATACTTTTGGCTTACGATGAAAACCTAAAATACCTTGAATGTTACTAACCTAAATTAGGAATGTGATAATTAAGTACTATGAAAGTGCAGGTAATTTTGAATCTTATTTAAAATTTAATTTAGAAATTGAATTTAGATAGTTCAATTAATTAATTTTCATAAACTATAGAATATGATTAGATAATTTAATTAGTAAATGGACTTAATTGAAATTAAAATTACAATACCATAAATATTCATTTCAGCTTATCAAATTACCTCAATTTCCTATCTCCAATATACTTGATCGCTTCCAATCATCAACTTGAACCCTATTCTCAAAATTCAACATTTAGAAATTAAAAATCACATAATAAGATTGAACTCTAGTATATTTAACGTCCTAAAATTTAATTAAGGCATTACTACCACATATAATACTCAAGTATTACATGCTCGGCTTCCTAAAATAATATGTTTATATTAAACATTGCTAACCAATTTTAGATTACTAAAATCGTTGGTTTAGATTTTTAAAACAACTAGATTTAGTTCAGAAAACCAAACTTTTATAAAAACATAATAAAGGGTTTTACTCCTATCGAAGCAAACCAACTTTCTAAGAAACAAAAATTTATAAATTCATTTTATAATTTACTCTTATAAGTAAATTAAAGATTTCAAAACATTTAAGCTTCACAGGCCCTTAAAGGAATATTACAGATTTCAAAATGTAAATCTAACTCTTAAAACATAAATAAAAACAAATACAAATGATATCCACAGCCTTAGCCCGCATCACTCATCAAACATCGCCCAAAAACCTGAGCCAAGCATCATCGCATCAATCATCATCAACAACAACTCCATCATCATCTTCATCAATACAACACCTGGAAAAAAGAACAACAACAACAATAATGAGCCGAAGCTTAATGCACAGTAACATAATCATACATGGAGTGACATATGAGCTTAATTAAGTGCAATGCATCAACCAATAAGTTTTTATCTCTTCTTTTAAATAAACAAATCAACACTGGAGCTCTCACACTCTGGAACAGTGCAGTAAAATGAATTTCCATCCTTAGCCCACCATTGCAGCAATGGGGGAGAGCGCTGATAGCCCCTACAGGCGATTACCCCAGGGCAAGAATCTAGTCGTCCCAAGTAACTGTAGTTACTTAAGGGGTTGATAGAAGTAGCCCGACTACTTATATCTCCGATAACATCACAAGAAAATAGCTTCATCCAAGGTTCACAACCGTTACACGCACTTTACTCATCTCAGTTCATAACATCATCCAATTCAGTCGTTCCCATAAATGTGAACTAGATCATATTACTTCTTCTTGAGCCTAAGTAGATGTTACACCGATACCGTTTGCCCCTCGGCTACCCACCGTACTACTAATGAAAGTATTGCATCATGACGAGTGGCTTAAGTGCCTAAACTACCATTCTACTCGGACAAAGTTGTTGCTCCTCGAACAGGATTCAATGACATATGCATAACCAATACTCATCAATTATTTTGCAAGTTTAAATTTTAATTCATTTTAGGATGCCTACCCTAACAACCACCACGCAAGTTACTGCATACCGTTTATATGAAATCCAAACAGGGGCTTATACACCATCTCAATTGATAACCCAGTTATCCATATATTTGATCAAGAATTAAACTCACATAAGCATTTAAATTAGCTATCTAATTACATCAAACTTATTTTTAAACCCTATTTGATCAAATACTAATTTGGAACCCCACTATGACTGTGAATATCGCTTCGCCAAAATACAGATAGTTCTCTTTTGTCTGTCAAAGTATTTCTTTCACTTTAATTATAGTCTCTTATTATAAAAACATCATTAAAGTATTCATATACTAAAAACATCCATATTCAAATCAAACATATATTTAGAACAACATATTCACCATGTTAATATAAGGTTATCCTAACATTATCATTCTAATCCAATTATTAGCTATTAAACCCATTTTAACTTAATCTTAGCTAAATTGATTATAAGTAATGATTTTATCCAAATACTAAGCTAAGATAATTAAACTCAATCGATCTAATCCATTTTAGCTTACTAAAGTCTAATTAGTCAAGTTGGACTAAGATTGATAAACTAAGTTCATTTTACTAACACTTCTCCTAAGCTTTTGAGCTATGTCTAGGAAAATCTTCATCCTTTGTCTTGTTTCTATCTTTGATTTGCTTTATAAACTTGTTCAATTTGAAATTTAAGGCTTGGCTTTGAGAAATGGAAGAAAGGGAAAGAGGGAGAAAAATAAATGAAGGAAAGGAAGGAAAGGAGAGAGAGAAAAGGCAGCCAAATGAAAGAAAAGGAAAAGAAGTAAGGGTTATATATTTATAAAGAATTAAGAGATATATTAGGATGAACGTATTAGAATTAAAACTTCCAGATCAATATCTTTAGTTCTAAAAATATTTAGAAGATGATTTCAAAATTAATAGGTTAGAAATTAAGAACTTAAAATAAGAACTTAATTTAAGAATTTAGTTTTGACTAAAATGACATTCAATTTGAGTTCGGGTTTAAGAACTGATATATTTAGGCAAGCAGATGAACTCAAATTTTACAGGATTAAAGAATTGGAATTTAGGCTAAATTTTAAGGGTTTAGGAATTCATTAAATATTTTAATGACATGTTTAGAGATTTAAGAATTAAAATCTCAAATTTGACTTAAATATGTTTACTAAATTATTTTCATTGATTTATGCAATCAAAATACATACATCTATTTTATTTACATCATTTTAATTTATCTGAAATCAATTCCTAACTTTGGTGAAGTTTTGGGATATTTTAGTATAAGACTCAGTTAGAAATTTCTCTGGCTAGTGGAAAATACCAAAGACAAGATTACTAAACATAAGTCAATAACACTAATCATACACCTATGACTATAAATATCAAATGTAGTATGAGGCGATTAATTTTTAAGATATATTAGATAGTAAATGACATTTTAAAGATTAATCGCTAGGGTTGAAATATACCAAATAGAAATAGAAACTAATTAATATCTACCAAACTAGAGATCAAACAAAAATTTTCAATACATAATCATGAAATTTTTAATTTTTTGATTCTTTTGAGTATAATGCCCTAATTTGACCTATTGGGACTAAAAACCATAATCACATAATTGAGAAATTTGATAATTTAACATAATTAGAAATAATAAGGGAATTTAATTGAAAATAGAGATTCTAATGCTAAAATACCTAATTTAACCTATCAAGCAACATCGATTACCTTTTAACAAATTTAAGTCAATCAATCCTTTCCAATTATCAATTGAACTTTATTAATCAAGTTTAATCATTAAAATCCTAAATATCTAATTTAGCAAAATGACCAAAAAGCCTATAAACCTAATGGAAATTACAAGACCTAATAAAAACTATAAAAAGGAGCCTTAGAAAACCTTAATCTTCTCCTCATTTGCAGTAGCCCTTCTGTAAACCTTGGGATTTTTCATACAAATAAAAATAGATAGAAAATAGATGGATATTATTAAACTTAACAAAGACTTTAGAATGAAACTATGGGTAGTAATAAGCCTATATATAGTTTTAAACCTTAAAACAAAAATTCCTAGATAGTATTAAATACTACTAATATAATTTCATAGTGGTATCGAAAACTCAATATTTAAGAATAATTTAGTTAAGATTTTAAATATGATAAAAAGTAAATAACTAACTAAATTTATAGTTAGAAAACGATAATTTATGGATGAACCGTTAAGATTATAAATACACAATAAAAACAAAACAGATCCATAATTCACAATATAGACTTCAAATAAATATTTGGATCACACCATTATTTTAGTTAAGGTATTCTTAAGCTGTTAGATCCTAAAACAAAATTATCCTATTAAGCTAAAAACGTTAATCGGATGAGATAAAACTTAAAAATAATTTATCACGTAAACTTTGAAACCAAAAGTTGAACTCAATAACAATCTAGAAAATTAATAGAACTCTATATAAATTTTTGGAGATAAAACTCTCATATAATTATCATATTTGTAATCGTTTAACTTATTAAACTATCATAAAACTAAGATAATTAACTAACTAAATATTATTATATAATATTTTACTCAAATTTCTGGGCTTTTGGTGAAAAAGGAGTGGCTAAAAATTTCTATAATTTCCTAGTCAAAATTTGTATAACTTAAGTTCATAAACAACACAAAAGTCAAGAAAAATCAAAGGCAAACCAATTAGAAGCTCCCAAATCAGCCAAGCCCATTAAATGTAGACTGCAACTTGGTTTTTCAGTGGAGCTTTCTTCCTCTAGCTGGAGATTGAAGCCTCTTCCATTGCCTCTATAAATAGCTCCTTAATGAAGAAACAAAGCCATTACTCTATACAAACAGCAACAAAAACAAAAGCCAAATTGTCCTTACAAAGGCTGTAAGCCCCTAATTTTTAGGATAATATCAAGTTCAAACCCTAAACCGGAAAGTCAACCGGAAGCCTTAAGTGAACGAATTCCTAAGAAACCCTAATAGTTTAAGTCCAGCAATCTCGTGTTCCTAAACCAAGAAGTCGAAATGTGAGCGGAAAATGTAGTTTAGTTCGTAATAATAATAGGATGCTTAAAAAGATAAAATTAGCGAATTTTAGACCTATTTCGAACCCGATCGGATACAGACTTTAAAAAACGTATCCCGGGCCTTGAAATATCAAATATATGATATTAATACCGTTAGACTCGTAATTTCATAAGATTCCCAAATATATTAGTTATATAATTTTTCGGGTTATAAAAGTTACAATTATAATCTTTTTACCGTATTTTCATCATTACTACCGGTACTTTAAATGTCTAATCTACTTTTTGATTTCTTCTACACTATTCATCAAGTACAACTACCCATAACCTATTTCTTACATCCTTACAACTTATTCCTACTATTTTATCATTTTCCTTATTATTTACTTTTCCAATACAACTTTTACTACTTAAATTACTTATTTAATTTTGAATCTTACACATACAACACCTCTCCCTCTCTCCTCTATGCAAACCGACGCCCCTCCCCCTCTTTCCTCTCTCAATTTGTTTTATTTCTTTTCTTTTATTACACAAACCCTAATCCATTTGTCTATATATATCCCTTTATACCAACTTCATCTCACTTTTTTACTTTTCACTTAACCAAACTCTTGCAAAAAATTTTCTCTCTCTTCCTCTCCTCTTGCAAACCGTAACATACACATACACACACACTCACATATTTTCTTCAAGTTTCTTGTTGCAAACATCTAATAGGTAATAGATCTATACTTTATTACCTTAAAAACATGTAATGGAAAGATTATTCATGTGTGATTCCACTCAAAAATCCCCATGAGCTTCAAGCTAGAGATATTGTAAACCCTCGAAATTTTGATTCAAATTAGAGCTCAAACCTTAATTAGAAGTCAACCAGATTTCCAGAGTCAACAAAACCCTAGTTTACGGTAACCGCTTAAGTCCGGCATCACTGTTTAAGAAACCCTAAGAGAGTAAGAAAAATTTTCGTGAGTAGAATAGATCATAATTATTTAAGGAAGCCTAAAAAGATCGGTTTAATAAAACCAAAACCCGTTTTGAACTTGATCGGACACAATTCTTGAAAAACGTGTCCCGGAGCCCAGAATAGGAAAAATATTCCGAATATATCGTCAGACTCGTAAAAATATAAGATTTTCAAAAATATCAATTTCATAATTTTTCGGTAGCTAAAAATATCAGATATCGCATTTATACGAGTATTTTCTTACTGTCGGTATTTAATTGTCATGTCTACTTTACATTACACTATTTTCTACTATTCTATACTATTCATCTATCTCTACTTTTTCTTATAACCTACTCTTACAACCCATACACCTATTTCTTACACATTTTCATTTCCAATACAACTTCACATCTTTCATTTCTTACTTTTAATTAACAAAATAACAAAAAAAAAAATAAATTTCACTCCCTCTCTTCTCTCTAGAATTGCGCCGGCCACCCCCCTATTCCCTTCCCAATTGTTTTATTTTTACTTTATTTAATTAACACAAACTATCTCTCACTTTTTCCTATAAATACCCCATCATACTTCCACTTCTTTCACACCACTTCTACACTAAAGTGACTATACTTAAATTTCTCTCAAAATTTCTCCAAGAAGTCTCTTACAAGAAGTTCTCTCTAGTTTCTTTCTTTTAGGTAATATGTCTTCAAGATTTTCATATGTTCATCTACTTAGTATGAACTTAGTGTGTGTTTTCTAAAACCATGAAGGTTAAGAAAGCAACAATAGGTTCATACTTTGTTTTTGTTCATGATCTAAATTCCTTTATGTTTATAACTATCTAATATATCTATATAGCTAAATATATTATTTAGAGCATATAAGCTCATTGTCTTGCAATTTACTTTTCTTGCAATTTATTCACTTCCTTGTAATTTATTTAATTTCAAGTTGTTTTTAAGACTAGTATTTCTAGTCTTAGACTTGTTCTTATCAAGTCAAAACATTTTCTTTTTCTTTTGGGACTAGTCTTTTCTTAGTCCCGAGATATCTTGAAAAAGCTAAGGTTCCAATACTTGATTTATTTCTTTAATTGCTTATTCTTTCAAGTTATTATGTTCTTTTATATTTCCATAATTTTATGATTCATATTCATGCAAGAACATAATGATTTTGTCTCAACAAAATAAATGAAGAAATGTTTTCTTAGACTAAAAATTCTTTTCTAAGAAATATATATAGAGGATAAGTTTCTTAAAAGCTCATAAACATGACTAGAAATGATTTTTCTTAAAAAACAAAAGGTGTTATAAAAATTCACTTTTCATTAAGTGCTAGAAATTCTTTTGAAATGATCACAAGAAATAAAGATATTCTTTTATGAAATTGTTATTGATTTTAAAAGTTGTTGGAATCTAAGCTTAGAAAATAAAAATCATTCTTTAGAAATATAAAGCAATTACAAGCAATTAAATTTAGAGAAAGAAATACTCATTTCGAATAACTCAAAATCTTTTCAAGGTAAAATGAACACTTCAAAAATTCTTAAGTTCAAAATCTTTCAAGACTTTACTTTTCATAAATTGAGACAACTTCATTTACTTCATACATTGTTATGAGTCAATACATATATGTTTATACCTTTCAAAAAGCTTATAAAAATATTTGGAAAATCTATCTCTTCAAGTGAGCTTTTGATAAAAGGAAGAATTCAAGTTTTTGGTAAAGTCGTAGTAAATCTGGTCGCTGCCTTTTCGAGACCCAAATGACTTAGTTTTACGAAAATAAGTTTAGAAATGTGTAGATCTTTTTGAGTAGATAGAAAATGGTATATTATATGCGAAATTCCGAGTTAAAATGAGCAAGTTATGGCCATTTTAAGTTGGAATTTCCTCTTATACGATTTTACCGCGATTTTAAGAAAAGTTTAAGATCTTCAAGAATAGAAACTTCATGAAAGATTCATTTTGGGTATTTCATCTTGTTTAGGTGAAGAAGGACCCAAGATCGCTTTTCCAGAGGATTACTTCGATTAAGATCTACCGACATAGAGTGAGTTATTCCTTTTACTAAGTTACATTTCTTGTTTTGTGCTTGTAATTAGTAGCACTAGCAATTAAGAAAAAGATAAAATGGATAATTGTTGTGTGACTTGGTATTATGAATGATTCAATACAAGTGAAGAATATCGGAAGTTGGTTTGATAAATAAATTGTGATTCTTGTATTGATATGATGAAAATTGTGTTGATCATCCTTAACTTGAACTAAACGTTTTTGATTAAATTTATATTGAAATCAATTCATGCATATCATACATATGAGTCACATTTGTTTCACTACTATTCTTTGTGTGGGGAAACGAGAAAATGGTAGTGGTGGCAGGGCAAGTAGGAGTCGGAAAGTCTACAGGGCAAGCAGGAGTCGGTAAATCTGCACTTGATTTCCGGTTAATCATGTGTATCTTGTTTGTTCATATGATTGGTGCATTCTCATATGTTTGATTTAAAATACTTATATGAATTATGAAAATGTCTTATAGATAGAATTATCTCACTAAGCTAGTTTTGCTTATACCCTTATAGCTTTTTGTTATAGTACAATTACCTTTGGTTGGCCCCAAGGAGCCCCGTATGCCAGGTACGAGTATAAGCAACTAGGAGTTTTTCGGAGAAGCTTTATGTATTTAAGTTTTAAACATAGGCTTCTAGGAAAATCTCTATAGTAGGCTTATGTTATAGTTGTTATTATTTTGGAAAGACTTTTAAAGCGGGAGAATGCCCCTAAGATGATGTAAGGATATTTTATGAAAATTTTATGTTTATTTATATAAGTTCTTGCTTGCTTTTATTACTACTTAAATGTAATACTCCTGTGAGTCTCCTACTATCTTGGAAGCACGCATTGTATGTGATATCGAAGCTCTTGCATAACTAAGGTTGTCATTCATTAGCTTTAACATTATATGCGGCGGACTGCCACGTTTAGGGTACCCTCGGGGGTGTGACAGATATGGAAACACTTAAACATGAGATCATTGCCATCACAATATTATAGACCTTGTTATTTGAGTTATTTTTCTATTATCTTGTTTTATTATCAAGTTATGTTGTTATTATTAACATTTTATGCATGTATTCATCATCTAACCACATCCACATAATAGTCATAGCGTTTATGCATTTATAACTAGTATAATAAACTAGATCTAGTTGTTTTGAGCTCATAAATGCATTAGACTTTTGTTTTATCTTCATAAATAACTTGTAATAGCTTGATGATAGTAGGAAAGCATTAGAAAGCTCAAGATCTACTTTAGTTTCAACAAAAATAATTTTTGAAAATTCAGATAAAAAAGAAACCATATTTAGAAAAATCTATTTTTCAACTTGAAAATGTGTATTTTACATTAAAAATGAAGGACTTAGGGAGTAGATATCATAAATGAGTGATCTTAATGAGAAGAACTTAGATCTACTAAGAAATATTTTCAAAACAAGGGCAAGTTTACACAAGTTATATTTCAATCCCAATAACAAGTGTTATATTCGTAATAAAGGAAGCTTGAAGTGTAAACACCCATTTTTCAACTCCAAAACAATATTTTTATTAAAGAAATGGAAGCCTTAAGGAGTAGTTTTGCTTAGGAAATGGTTTTTGAAAGACTACATGAGTTTTATAAAGAAAACAACCTCAAATGAAACTTTCAAAATTCGGATTTGAAAATGGCCATTGTTTAAACACATATTTCCAAATGCCAAAATGATGATTTTTATGGAAAAATGGAAGTCCTGGTGAATACATGTAATAAAGACCAACTTTTGACAAGGATAAAAGAGGTTTATCAAAGTATAATCCTAGAATAAGGTATAGTTTCCAAGAATAGACTAAACAATGTTTTCATACTCTAAAATTTTGTAAAAATTCGTAATTAGGTAAACCACCTATTTAAACATCTATTGTCTAACCCCAAAATGAAGTTTTTTATCAAAATAATGAAGGTGATGGCTAGGTAGGTAATCAAGGTTAAGTTTTGATAAAAACAAGTATGATTTTACAACAAAAAACTATTTTCTTAAGTCTAGTAAATTTCAAAAGTTTCACAAAGAAAAAGTTTTTCAAAAAAGAATTCTTGGTGCTATATCATTAAGAATACACATATAGATAGTTCATCTCATAACCTTCATGACAATAGCTTGTAGGTGTTGCACATATGCATAACACATTAGGTAGCAACAAAGTTAGGGAAATAATGTCCTATACATCCTATTTGACATTATCTAAGTACATGACGAATTAGAATTACCAACACTCATGAATCATGCATGATATTGAGTTATATATGTATATAATAGAGTCTTACAAGATATAATGATAGCTAAGTATCTATCAAAACTTTAGTATGATGCTTGGTTTGAAATTAAGAGTTGAATTGTGGAATATGAAATTCATATAGTATTCTGTATCCTACTGTTCATGGACCAACTGACCTCGTTTATTGGAAATAATTCTAGAAATAGATAGCTCATCAAATAGGTAGAAATTGGTATATAATACGCAAAATTCCGAGTTAAAATGACCAAGTTATGGCTGTTTTAAGTTGGAATTTCCGCTTAGACGAATTTTGACTAACTTGCTAGAATAGACTTTATAAGTTCATTCAAACTTCATAGAAATACTCATTAGAGTTATTTCTTTTGATTAGGAGACTTGGGAGACGGACTAGACCTTCTCGAGGACTATTACGATTAAGTGGTTTTTCGCGCCATGGCAAAGTGAGTTCACTATCTTTAAATATATGCTTGTGCTTGTGCTTGTAATGTTAGTGGCATTAGAATTAGGATAAGATAAAATTTGACTATGTGTATATGATTTCTACATGGGTGAATTGATGATAAGAATATCGAAATGAGCTTGTTGTAAATATTTGTATGACCAAGTATAGAATTGATTTGTCTGCAATATCTATGATCACCCATAAAATGTTAAATTAATATGCAATGATTTTAAAATCAAATTGATCATGCATACCATATGTAAGTCACATTGCATAAGTTTATACCGTTGTAGGAAGAAGGCATAATAGCTGGGCAACGAGGGGCCTGTAAACTCGAATGTTGGCGTAATGGTTGGAAATTGAAATGTTGGCGTAAGGGCTAGAATTAGAAATGTATGTGGGTGGGCACCTATATCAGCCACAATAAAAATGAGAAAAATTGAAATCTTTGGCCGTATGGGCCTGTAACACCTAACCCCGTATGGAGGGTGTAAATCCATTCAACATAAGATTTCCGGAAGGTCTTATGTATTGTATGCTCACGTGTTTGTGCATTCATATGGTTGTTAATATAATTTTTCTGTTATATATTGCTTGTTGAGCATTTAATTTTGGAAGTGGAACTCACTAAGCTCGTAAGCTTATATCCTAATAGTTTCCTATTGCAATATAAATATTTATCACTATCCTCGAAAGGCCACTATCCTCAGGTACAGCTTTTGGAACTTAAGGCTTTTTGAAGAAATCGGGACCTAGATATAGGCATAGACTTCTAGTTAAATCTCCTAAATTGATATAAAAAATGGTTGTTGTAAGAGACTTTTGAGAACTAAAGAACTCTTAATATTTTGTCGGGGGTATGCCCTTTAGATCATGTAATAGATTTAATCTGGATATAATTGTTATGATTTACATTCTTATTGCTATGTATGTTTTATTAAGCTATTTAGATTCAAAGTATGGTTCCTTATATGTTGAACGTGAGCTTTGCACCCGGTGTTTAAACTCATGGGGTGACTAAGGTTGTCATACTTGAGTTTAGAAATCGAGTGTGGCGGATTGTCACGTTTAGGGTATCCTTTAGGGCGTGACAAAGGCCACCAAAACACTAACCAAAACCACACTAAACAAGCTCCATAAAACAACCATTAAACAAGCTTAAGAGGAAGACAAACAAGGTAAGTTAATTCATTTTAAATAGTTTAAAATAATTAAACATGGTCTTAAAACATACTTTTATCATCATAGAGTTGGAACAAGCTTTGGGAGAAAAATTAATATCACCAAACTCGTTCAAACAAGGTAAGTTGCATGAAAACCCTAGTTTCACCCTTGCATGCAACAAACAGGGATTATACTGCATGATGATAGTTATATGATGATATATGCATATATATAACATGTATAAACACTGAGGAACACCCTAGGAATGCTTAGAAGTAGGATTGATATACATATGTATTGAGAAAGTTAAGTTTTGAATTGTGGAAAACTGGAGAAGATGATGAATAGTGTAGACACTGTCCTTACGCCGGTAGTGTATACGCTCAACGCCGGTGGCGTACATGAGTAGGCCGGCAGTGTTGAGATGGCTTACATTAGAACAGAAGCTACATAAGATTTATTTTTACGTAAAATGAACGAACACCAGCTAACTGGAATGATACGCCGGTAGCCTAGAAGCTGGCGTATGGGGTAAAGTTGGCAGCCTACAAGCCAACGTACCCTGATACAAAATAGCATGTAAAACCTAAGAACGCCGGCATCTAGGTATCATTGCTGATAGCGTTGGAGCCAGCGTACACACTTAACTCCTCTGCCTAAAAATTGTTTTACATGAATAGAATATATATATATTATAATACTAAACATATATTATATATATATATATATATCAAAACAGATTTTACTAAGTAAATAAATAAATACAAATACTTAGAATAATAATATGTTTAATATTTGAGAAAATTTTAACCCTAAAAGCTATAGGGAAATATTAAGTATTATTAACAACTATACTTGTTAAATATTTTTTTTTTATTAGATAAATAGATAAAATGGAAATCAAAATAAGCTAAATTTATGAATAATGTGACTTCTAAAAATGATAAAGTAATTATATGAAGTATATAAAAAGAAATACGGTGACACTAAACAATAGTAAACAAATACAAGTTATTACAATAGGTCAGATAGAGAACTATATAAAAGTAGTAATGATAACTATAAAAACATAATCATTATTAAATATCAATTTTTCGAATACCAAATAAATGTATATAAATATCAAACAAGATCAAGACAAGCAAAATGAAAATAAAATATTAGATAATAATTGTTATCATAAAACCATTAAAGGACCAAAATAAGTAATATAAACAAAGCCAAATATCAATATAGGACACTTAGACACTCATAGGAGTTTAGTTATATAATTTATGTTTTATTGATAAATATTATTCATCTCAGTAGGTAACTTTAATACTATAGAGGACTTCCCTATTGATTAATACGATTAGCCGCTATGAGCAGGTGGGTAACTTAGTCATATTATACTGTTTGTGCTTGTAATTAGTTGAATATGTAATGCAAAGATAATAATATCATTGTTTTAATTGAAATGTGTTATGATCTGATTGTATGATTATTAATCTACCATTACGAAAGCAATAATATAATGGTATGACGATGTAAAATAGTATGATGATTTTTTGTGTAATATATGACCACCATGAAATTGAATAAGAATTGTTGACTTAGTAAATAATCTGGTCATGTATTACACGTATTACATTATTACATATACGAATGGGTGACAGCCTGCTACGTATTAATATTTTAGTTCTTTGTTAATGCTTGGTTTTTCTAAAGTGTTAATTCTTCCAAGGTTTTCCTTGTTCTGTTGGTTTTACGGGAACTAAGTGGCAATGAAGAATGTCGCCCGTAGTATCGTTTTGCAATGATTAATACTTAAAGAGTTTCTAATGATTGATGCAGAAAATAATCAGTTAAAACATCATTAAGCTAAGAGTGATAACCCTAAGATAAGAAATCGTTGATTTTCCTATAAACTTAGTCTCTCCTAGGCAGGTGGATCATAAAGTAATTGTTCTTTAACCTTAAAAAGAGGGCGTAAATCTTTTTCTTGTTTGGATTCTAGATCATCTAAGCTTGTATTTTGAGCATATGTTTGAGTAATTGCATTACATATGATTTGTTAATAAACTTGCTTGATGTGTAATATGTCTGGTTATTCACTGAGCCGTGGTTTCGCTCACACTCCAACAGTCTTTTCAAGTTTATGCTTCAACCTTGGTTAGTTACTTCCAGGAATATGGCTCCGGTAAGGGTTTAAAAGTTGGAAGACTAGTTCTATTTGGGATAAGTGGTTTATATTTTTTCTAGAATAGATTAGCCAATATTATCTTATTAGTTATGTATGTGGAGAATTACGTAAAGACTACATGGTTTGTAATAATCTATGATACTCTATGATTGAAATGACAGTTATTTACTAATTTATGTCTTGCATGTATTTATCCTTACTTATCTAAGCAACTAAAAGATCCTGTTATTAAGAAAATATGTCACTCTCCGGAGGTAATCTGGTGATAGTATTGAAGTGTGACTTGTCTACTACTACTACTAGGGTACTCTCGGGGTGTGACACCTTCCTCTCCAAAAATCCTCTCAAAAACATCTCCCAAGAACTAAAAAAATCCTACAAAAATTCTATAACAATCCCTTTTCAATCTAGCATCCAATAAGTAAAATAATTCATGGTTTCTCTACCATCCAATCACTTAATTTCTTTCGTAAAATCTTATATTTATTTCAATTGATTCTTAGGTGGTATTTGAAGATAAAATCAAGGTCTAAGATGGGGATTTAGTATTAGAAGCATCAAAGTATTGAAGTAGTAGTAGAGAAGGTTATTTTGTTGATATGTCTAAATTCAAGTAAGTATAATTACTTTGTTTAATTATGTTAATGACATTTAGATTCATGTAAATTAATAAAAATAAACTTAGATTTAAGTACTTATTAATATATGTATATATAAGCATGAAAATCATAATATGCATATGCATATGTATATGTATGTATGTTAGAAATTAAGTATTTGAAATTATTTGTTTATATATATGTTTGAATATATGTGTATTATATGTTGAAATGATATGTTTTATTAAAATGAAATTATCAAATAAACATATGAATATATTAAATATAAATTCTATTGAAATATGTATGTGTGTTTTGATATATATATATATATATATATATGTTGGAATTTGGATAAAATGTGTTGATGATGATTTAAACTATGATTTGTGATTTAATTTGTAAAATATAAATCTAAGTATACACTAGATGAAACAAGATAGAATAAACATGTTTTAGATGATTAAAACAGGTTAGTATTCGAATTAAATAAAGGAAATTCGAAAAATCACAAATCAGACTTGAAACAGTTCTAGCATTAGTACTATAGTGTGAATGTCGAAGGCCGAACTGGAGGCTAAATGGCCACCGTCGGTGATGAAACCTTGTCAAAATAGTAACCCATGTGTCTACTTTACAAATTGGTGGTGAACCGGAAAAGAACTGATCATCTTGATGGTCAACTTTGAGTGAATCGATCAGTTGATGTTGTGTATCTCCTATTTCAAGACAGTTTTGAATCAATTAAAATAAAACCATAATTAACTAATTAATTTAGGTCTAAAGACCTTATAAACATATAAATATATGTGTTAGGAAGTTTACATAAAAATTTAAACTTAAGAACCCGAGTTTAAGATTATAAACCAATTTATCAAATTTAGGGTACACACTAGTTTATTATATGAAATGAAATATTGCAAGTTAAGGTAAATTGATTCTAATCAAATAAATATGAAATAAATGTAAATAATGTGTTTTCATATCAAAATATTAAGTTTAAGATGAATAATTAATTATTATGATTTTAAGAATTTATTTAATAAAATAGGTATAAATATGGCATTACAAGATAGTATGAATATAACAGGAAACTAATTTAGATACCTTAGTATATTTAGATATAAAAATAAATTACAAATGATATAAATAGAATAATTATATTTTAAATGATTTATTTTACTTAATAAAAAGTTTATTAGATTTATTACAAGATATGTTATTGAAATTACCATTTTAAGGATCTAATTACCATAAAATGGTTTTAGTAGATTAAGTTGAATATAAAATGAACTTGATTAATTAATTGTATCCAACTTGGCTAAATTAATTTAATGTAGACTTATATTAACTAAATATATGGCTTAATAGATTCTTTAGAGACCAACAATTTATGTTTAGCTATTAATCAAACTGGTGAATACTTATATGATTATATTAACTTGTAATTGGCTTAGATTAATATGTTAGGTTATACAATAAAGAATAAAGGGAGTATGTTGTTTTAAATGAATATTTACTGGGAAAATGAGTATCTAATATAAGCTGGTATGAGTCGATAATTGATTTAAATGCTTATATAGATTAATGTCTTGAGCAGATATTTATACGCGTTGAGTCTGCCTTCTGCTTTACATTCTGAAGTACTTTCTAGTTTATCTTCTGTTTGTTCAAAGTATAGGCATTGCACTAGGTACGTAGTGACTTGTATGTTACTTGCTAGAATGGATATCTTAAATGAATTAATACTTAAAGGTGGCCTTAATAATTGCTTGCTGCTTGTACGTGGTCGTTGAGCCCGGTCCGAAGGGTAACAATCCTACTAAGCAGTGCTAGCACGGTGGTTAGTCTCATCATTGACATTGGACAAATGATGGTTATTAGTGGATCGGCGGGTAGCTGATGAGGGAGACAGTATTGAGGTAACATTTATTTAAATTAGAGAGAAGCTGTAATAAGTGGTTTAATATATGGGCTTTGTTACTCCGTTTAATTACAATGGACTAATAGATAAAGATGAGTAATGGTTGTAACCCTAAGATGAGGCTATTTACTAATGTTCCTATAGGGGATATAAGTATTCGGGCTGCCTATATCAACCCCTCTAAGTAGTTGCTACTACTTAGGACCCCTAGGTTCTTAGTGTGTTGCCAAAGTATGAGTGCTATATTGTTGTTTTGCTATACTTTAATTTAAAGATATAAACTATTGGTTGTTGCATTGCATCTAGAACAGGTGTGTATGCCCATCTTGTGTGTGCTTGTGTTGCTATCGTACTAGGCTTCGGCTCATTCCTTTCTTTTTCATGTGATGTTTTGGACGCTTGTGATTATCAAGTATGGGACAACTTTAAAAGAGCTTATTAACAAGTGGAGTGCTTAGGAACGTTGAACTATTTATGCTGTTAGCAGAAGTTATCGATCATCTTTTTGAACTTATATTTTGATGAAGGCATATCTATGAGCCCATGGTTGTATTTTGGGATACTGGACATTGTGTATTTTAAGATACCTAATGGTATGAAACTTATTTATAAATGTTGGTCTACTAACGGAAGTAGTCCATTTGGAAATCATTTTGAGAAATTTATTTTTCTACTGTAGATCTTGTTTTTAGAATCTAATTTAGGGCCTTTTTGGTTCGTCATTTTGGTATCATTTCGGCATCATTTTTATGCCAAATAGATATCATATTGATATCGATCTGATATTGAACCGATACCAAGTTGATACTGATAAAAAACTGATAATCTAGATAGGCCCTTAATGCTTTTAGAATCTAAAATCTATTTAGCAATGATCACGATAAACCATAGATTAGGTTAGCTTTAACTTATAATGTATAAGTATTATACGTGGCGGTTGAGCATGCCTTGAACCTAGTTTGAGGCATGAGAAAACTGATGCAAAATAATTAATATAATGATGCAAGAAATGCTAATAGCATACCTCAATCGAGCATACCCAAGCTCAGACCTCCATTGCCTTATTAATCCATGGCCTTTTGCACAATAGAGGCTCAACATCCTTTGCCCTTTCCCTGTGTCAACTGATCAAAGAAAATTTATCATAGTAAAATGCGATTACTTCATGCAATGGGTAAAAGCAAAAGTAGTGGCCAATGTTATGGATAAAATTATCCAACGTTTGATTTACCATAACATCATAGTCAGGTTCGGAGTCCTACATACCCTTGTCATGGATAATGTGAAAACAATTCAGTTCAAAAAGAATAAATTATTTTTGTGCAGCATACTAAATCACCATACATTACACCTCAGTTGCACATCCATAAGCTAATGGTAGATTGAGGTAGTCAATAGAACCATAATGGAAAGCATAAATGCAAAATCCCTAGATTTTTATACTGAGTTTAAATTCAAACCCTAGAACCGAAAGTCAACCAAAAACCCTAAAGTCAACAAAACCTATATAAAACCCTAGAATTTAGGTCTAGCAATCCCACGCTCTTAAATCCCAGACAATGGAATTGAGATAATGGTTTATAATAGTTCGTAACAATATAGGAAAGCTTAAAAATATTAGATTCGCTAATTTCTAGTGTATTTCGGATCCGAACGAGATCAATTTTGAAAAAACCATGCCATGATACACTGGACAATATAAATATTCCAATGATACCTTTAGATTTAGAATAATATAACATATATCGCATTTATACATGTATTTTTTTTACTACCGGTAAATTATTAGTCTTGTTTACTATTCATTATCCTATCTTACTATTTATTTCTATTCATCTATTTCTACTTTTTCTTACTACCTATATACCTATTTTATTACTTTTTCCCTTTCCAATACATCTTATATCAAATTATATCTTATATATTACTTACTTTTCTTTACAAAATACAAAATAAATTATTTTCTCTCCATCTTCCCCTCTTGGTCAGCACCATTCCCCTCTCTCATCTCCATTAGTTTTCTTTTTCAATTTATTTTATTACACACAATTTTCCTCCATCTTCAACTATAAATACCTTCTTTCCCGCCACTTTTTTCACACACTTATTTTACATAACAAAACTCTCTCAAAATTTCACTATAAATCCTCTCAACACAATTCCTCTCTACCAAAATTCTTTTCAACCAAAATTCTTCCAAAATCCTTCCCTACACATAAACCATTTACCACATATCACTAATCACATAATCCAACATTCATCACCTTCTTCTACCAACATAAACACACTCTTAAGTAAAACTTTCTACCATCTATTTACCCATGTCATGTAACTTAGCATGACCATAGTGTTGTTTCCTAAGAGCTCATGTGAGTTATGGAAGCAACAACTTGTTTATGATTTATTCTTGCACGCGCCAAGAATTCTGATTTTATTATTTTGTTATTATTATGATACTATGTTGTTAGTATGCTCCTAACTTAACTTTTGTTTCTATTATTATCTATATGTATATTGTCATGCCCCAAAGGGTATCCTAAATGCGATAATCCACCACACTCAATATTTAAACTCAAGTATGACAACCTTAGTCACTCCATGAGTTTAGACACCGGGCGTAAGGCTCATGTTCAACATATAGGGAACCATACTTTGAATCGAGAAAGCTTAAGGAGACATATATAGCGATAAGAATATCAATCATAATAGTTATAATCAAGATTTAATGTATTACAAAAATCTAAGGGGCATACCCCCGTCAAAATATTAAGAGTCCTTAAGTTTGCAAAAGTCTCTTATAACAACATATCATGTATAAGATTAAGGAGATTTAACTAGAAGTCTATGCCTAACATCTAGGTCCCGACTTCTTCAAAAAGCTACTTCCAAAAGATATACCTACGGAAAGTGGCCTCTCGAGGATAGCCATAAATATTCATATTGCAATTGGAAACTATAGGGGTATAAGCACACGAGCTTAGTGAGTTTCACTTCCAAATTAAATACTTCAACATACAATAGGGCAAACAAGTTATATTATCAATCATATGAAATGCACAAGCACGTGAGCATACGATATATAAGACTTTCCGAGAGTCTTATATTGAATGGATTTATGCCCTCCATTCGGGGTTAGGTGTTTCAGGCCCATACGACTATAGATTTCAATTTTTCTCATTTACATTGTGGTTGATTCAAGTGCCCACCCATTCACAATTTTTGTAGTTGATACAAGTGCCTACACCACTTCCATTTTGTTTCAGGCCATTATGCCAACATTCGAGTTTATAGGCCCATCATTGCCCAGCTATTGTGTTTTCTTCCCACAAAGGTATAATAACAAATGCAATGTGACTCAACATATGGTATGCATAGTCAATTTGATTATAAGATCATAACATATTAATTAATAATTTATAGGCGATCATAGATATTGCAGACACTTCAATTCTATACTAAATCATACAAATATTTACAACAATTCCATTTCGATATTCTTATCATCGATTCACTCAAATAGAATTCACATGCACATTCCAATTTTATCTTGCCCTAATTCTAACGCCACTATCATTACAAGCACAATTATAAGCATGTAATTTAAAGATAGTGAACTCGCTTTGCCATGGCGCAAAAATCCACTTAATCGTAATAGTCCTTGGAAAGGTCTAGTCTGTCTCCCAAGTCTTCTAATCAAAAGAAATAACTCTAATGAGTATTTCTACAAAGTTTGAATGAATTTATAAATTCTGCTCTAATAAGTTCGTTTAAGAGGAAATTCCAACTTAAAACGGCCATAACTTGGTCATTTTAACTCGGAATTTCGCATATTATATACTGATTTCTACCTATTTGACGAGAGCTATCTATTTCTAATGTTATTTCCATCAAAATAGGTCGTTAGATCCATGAAAATTAGGGTACAAAATGCTATTCGAATTTCCCATCCCACAATTCAACTCCTAATTTAAAACCAAGCATCATTCCGAAGCTTTGATAGATACTTAGCTATCATTATATCTTGAAACACTCTATTATATACATATATAACTCAATATTATGCATGATTCATGTAGGTTGGTCAATCTATCTCTTCATTTACCTAGACAATGCTCAATGGAATGTGTAATACACTATTTTCTTATCTTTGTTTCTACCAAGTGCATTATGTGTACATGCAATATCTATAAGCTATTATCATGAATGTCATGAGATGAGTTATCTATCTATATATATCCTCAATGTTATACGATATCAAGAATTCTTTTAGAAAACTTTTGCTTTGCAAATCTTTTGAAATCTCTAGACTTAAGAAAACTAGTTTTATTTCTTGTAAAATCACCTTTGCTTTTATCAAAACGCAACCTTAATGACCTATAAGCCTAACACCTTCATTATTTTAATAAAATTCTTCATTTTGGAGTTTGAAAATAGATGTTTAAATAGGTGGTCTACCTAATTACGAATTTTACAAGATCTTTAAGGAATAAAAACATTGTTTAATCTATACTTTGAAAACCTTCATTGTTTTAGGATTATACTTTGATAAATTTCATTTATCCTGGTCAAAATTAGGTCTTTATTACATGTATTGCCTAGGACTTCTATTTTTCCATTAAAATACTTATTTTGGCATTTGGAAATAGGTGTTTAAATAGAGGTCATTTCTAAATCCGAATTTGGAAATTTATATTTGAGATTGTTTCTTTTGAAAAACTCATTTAGTCTTTCTAAAACTAATTCCTAATCAAACCTACTCCTTAAGGCTTCCATTTCTTTAATAAAAATCTTGTTTTGGGGTTGAAAAATGGGATTTCACATATCAAGCTTTCCTTATTATGAATTTTAAGTTGGTTGATGGGGTTGGAACATAATGCTAACTTATCTTTGTAAACTTTTCCTTGTTTTAAAAATATCCCTTAATAGATCTAAGGCTTATTCATCAAAACCACTCATTTATGACACCTACTCCCTAAGCCTTTCATTTTTAATGCAAAATACTTATTTTGAAGTTGAAAAATAGCTTTTCCAAATATGGTTCTTTTTAGATCCGAATTTCAAAAATCCATTTTTGTTGAAACTAAAATAGATCTTAAGCTTCCTAACATTTTCCAACTATCATCATGCTACTACAAGTCCTTTATGTACATAAAACAAAAACCTATGTCATTTATGAACTCACAACAACTAGATCTAGTTTATTATACTAGTCATAAATGCAAATGCACTATGATCATTATGTAGATATTGTTAAATAATGAATATATGCATAAAACATTAATAATAACAACGTAACTTAATAATAAAGTAAAATAATAGCAAAACAACATAAATAACAAGATCTATAACATTGTGATGGCAAGGATCTCATATTCAAGTATTTCCACATCCCTAGCTTAAAGTTCATGAAGATTTTTGAGTGGAATCACACATGAATGATCTTGCCATTACATGTTTTTAAGATGGTAAAGTGTAGATCTATTACCTATTAGTGGTTTGGAACAAGAAAACTTGAAGGAAAAAAAATGTGTATGTGTGTGTAGAGGAGAGCGTCATGGCACAAAGAGAGGAGAGAAGAGAGAGTTTTGCAAAAATTTTCTAAAAGTGAAAATGCAGAAAGAAAGAAAGTGAAATGGTGAAGGCATAAAGGGGTAAAGGTTTGCTTTAATTGAATAAAAAAAAAAAAATAAAACAAATTTGAAGAGAGAGGGAGGGCATGGGGCACCGGTTTTGGGGTTAAAGGGGAGAGAGATATGTTTTGTTGTGTTATGTAAGTTTCAAAATTAAATAAGTAATTTAAGTAGTAAAAGTTGTATTGAAAAAGTAAATTGTAAGAAATAGGATATAAGGATGTAAGAAATAGGGTATGGGTAATTGTACTTGATGAATAGTGTGAAAGAAATCAAAAGTAGATTAGACAATTAAAGTATCGATAGTAATGAAAATAGAATTAAAAGGCTATAACTGTAACTTTTATAACTTTAAAAATTATATAACTGATATATTTGGAAATCTTACGAAATTGTGAATCTAACGGTACTAATATCATATTTTTAATATCTCGAGTCCGAGACACATTTTTTGAAGTCTGTATCCGATTGGGTTCGAAATAGGTCGAAAATTCACTAATATGATATTCCTAAGCATCATAATATTATTACGAACCAATATATACTCTTCACTCATATTTTGACTTCTTAACTTAGGAACACAGGGTTGCCAGATCTAAACTGCTAGAGTTTCCTAGGGATTTATTGACTTAAGGCTTCCGGTTGACTTTCCGATTTAGGGTTTTAACTCGAAATTACCTTAAAATTTAGGGGTTTACATATATCTATACATTTCTTGGATCCTAAATGCTCACTAACTCTCTAACAAGCTTATTATTATTATTGCTTTTTCTTTTCTCTCTTTTTCTTTTTCTTTCTCAGACTAGTCTATTCTTAGTCCCAGGTTGCCTTGATAAAGCTAAGGCTCCCAATACTTGATTGGGATACCTTGATGAAGCTAATGTTCCCAATACTTGATCTTATTATCTTGCTTATTATTTTGCTTCTTATATCTTTCCTATATTTTCATCTTTTTCATCCTATATACTCATGCATATGCATAATCATAATGATATTGTCTCAACAAAAATTAAGAGGAAATTTTCTTTAACAAAGGAAAATAGAACCAAATTCTTTTATCTTGTAACTTTGTCACTAAATAATGCTTTTGTCATCAAAACGTAGAAAATTTATTTTACAACTCCTTTTCAAACTCACTAGGAATTTTCTTAGAGGTCAACAAGGATGATTTTCCAAAGAAATTAACTAAGAAAATCAACACTCTCTTTTCATGATAAGTAACATAAAGATTAATAAAACTTAGTGTTAATAATTCTTTGATAATCAAATTTTTCTTAAAAAGCTACTTATAGGATTTTTATCAACTCCATAATAAAAACCAAGAACTAGGCTAGTTTTCAAAGTTAAGATAAAATCAACTCACTGATTTATAAACCCACTTAGAAAAATAGATGTTGCTAAGCTTTCAAATGATAATCCATTTTCAAAGAAATAAAAAGAATATAAACATGATCAGTTCCAAAAAATGATAGATATTATCGACAACTTAAGAAAATATTGAATCATGATTTCCTTCAAAGTAAAATTGGTAAAAGACTTAAAAGACCAAGCTTCAAAAATAAAATTTATTTTTAAAGAAGTTAGGAAATAAAAACATAAGAAGAAAAAGACTTATATATGAAAACCATTTTTTTTAAAGAAAAATATATACAACTCAAATTATTATAGATTATCAACAACTTAATAGAAAATTTTGAAAACTTCATTTTTATCACTAAAAGTAAAATTTGTAGGAGATCAAAGTTAAGAAAAATTAATTTATTTTAGAAAAAGAAATTGGAAAACAAAATAAGAATATTCTCAATTGTAATAATCTAAGAAATTATAAATTCTTTCCAAAACATTTAGAAAAGAAATTGTTAAGATTCAAGTTTTCTACACCATAAGATAAATTGTTTTACAAGAAAATAATTATTGAGACAACGCCATTAAATTTTGCATACAATATGAGCTTATATATGTATTCAAGGATTTTTCAAATAATAAAGATCTATATTTTGCTAAAGGATTTTTGGATAAAGGAAAGTTTGGAAAATGATATTTCAAGGGCTAGGATTTTCGTGGTAATTATGTACCAACTTTTTTGTGATCCAAAAGACTTTTTATGACAAAACTAACCTTAGAAATTGATAGATCTTTTTGAGTA